>JAQQZR010000023.1:20070846-20095576 GCA_030068235.1 Notoglanidium macrostoma | reverse complement strand
GAATACTTATGTACATGTGCTTTCTCAGTTTTTTTATTTTTAATAAATTTGCAAAAACCTCAAGTAAACGTTTTTCATGTTGTCATTATGGGGTGTTGTGTGTAGAATTCTGAGGGAAAAAATGAATTTAATCCATTTTGGAATAACATATATGTAACATAACAAAATGTGGAAAAAGTGATGCGCTGTGAATACTTTCCGGATGCACTGTACATCAAACTTTATGCTGTTATGAAGTTTATTAGATCCATGTCACACAATGTGGCTTGCAATTAACTTATATGATTGCATTAGATAGAGACTGAGACTTTAAAGACTTTACATTCTTAAAGTGAAAAATAGAAGAGATATAGAAGAGATATATGAAATGATGCAATACTGTGTTAAAGTATAAAGTTTTTTGAGTAGAAGTTATTGTAACTAAACTGATGTCTTTTCTAACATGGTCTTATAACATGAAAATTTGTAACAATTTAAATGACGTATTTTGTATGACAATTAATGAAGGATAAATATAGGATAGGGGTGGCGGTAGGGATGGGTGAGGTTAGGGCAGGGGTTAAAAAATCCATCCACTTTGAGCAGGTTTATTTGAATTCAGACATTTATTTTTTATTTTAACAAAATAATAATATGTAGAGGTTTGCATGTTTTTTTGGTGTCAACCTGGGGCTTATCCAAGTTCTCTGGTTTCCTCATACAGTGCAAAAACTTATGTAGGTGGATCAGGTAGGCGTGTGCATGGTGCTCTGGGATGTACTGGCATCCCATTCAGGCTTTATTCTAGATCCACTGTGACTCCGACCAGGAAAGGACAAAGTGGACACTGAATATGAATGAATGAATAAATAAATTAATAATTATGGGTAGCCAGACCAAAAAAGATTATTGGAAGTTATTGGTTTAAATGAAAATAAATTGACAGTTAAAACTTTTGTTTGTTCATTTGTTTATTTAATAGAATTGTGAAAGAGTACAAATATTAATCTAGCTTCATATTCAAGTGAAGTACAAGTAAAGAATAGTAAGAAAATACATTTAAGTTCCACCTTTGACCACTGAGTGGTTTGGTCTGTGAAGGCTTCATACTTTAGTTAAAACATATGGCTTATTAAATGAGGAATGGAAGTGCAGCTATGGATTTAATGAATTTACTCTACAAAGTCAATGATATGAAAATGAATAACATTCATATGCTTAGCAGCTTTAGCTCAGAGGTGCAGCTGTGAACTGTGCAACCCCTAACATAGAGACCCACTGCAGTGAGCAAGTGATGTTAAGGGGTTGGGGAGGGAGGAGAAAAGCAAGAGTGAGTGAGTGAGAGAAACAGGAGGAGGAGAAGGTTTAATGAGAAGAGAATGTTCTCTGTTTGGGCTATTGTAGTGGGTGCCTGGTGCATTTTTGTGGCTTCCACCACCAACTCCTGAGAAAGGAAAAAGAAGAGAGAACCAGAAAAAGTACGTGATGGAGGGAGGTTGAATGATTGTGTGTCAAGAGAGGGGATGTTAAGGTAGACTGCTACTTCAAGAGCTCTAGCACTCTGTCTAAAAGCCCTTGAGTCCAGAAATCATCTCCTAAGGCATTCTCACAAGGGCAGCTCGACAAAAAAGGGGGGGCTGAAACCAATTCCGAGAGTAAATAAACACGGAGAGTGTTTGCAGCATGTTTCCTGTATCGAGCCATCTACTGCACTGACTGGATCAGAAATAGGAAACAATCTGCCATATCTATGCTGCTGTTAAGGCAACAGTAGAGCTTTTTTTCTGTGTGTTATGTCATAAAAAGAGCTTTCCCTGGAGCATCGTATCAGCCACGGACGAAAGAAAAGAGAGAAGACATCGAAAAAGTAAAAGGAACTGGCTGAATCTGGAGGAGGGAAAGAAGTAATCCTACGACAAGCTCACTTAGGAGTTTGCTTTTTGACCTGTTTGCAGGACAGTGCTCCATTATTTTTTGCTTGTGTCCATCCGTGTCCAGGGATGCGCTGGCTGCTGAGTGCGGGCTACCTGACTGTAGTGGTGGCTGTAGCAATTGGCACAAAAAGGAGGCAGCACCAGGTGCAGCATGGCCCCTGTAGCTACACATTTATCCTGCCAGAGGTGGAGCAGTGCCCATCATCTGGAAACTTCCGGGTGAGCAATTCCCTGCAGAGAGATTCGCCCTTGCCCCCAGACGCAGCCCAGACTGAGAAAAAGCTTGAAAGCCTGGAGAGTGCCACTGAGAACAACACAATGTGGCTGCAGAAGGTGAGAAGCAACTCAATTAATTCTCAATTTATTCATTCCACAGCTCACAAAATTCTAAGATCCTTGAATAATAGCTGTCTGAATGTTAAAGTTTCTAGAAGTTTTTCTAAATGGACAAACTTAGCAAGCTGATGATATTGTATCTGAAATGGTCCACTAGGAAGCCTTGATCCTCAAATTCATGTTTGGCTTGAATGCAAAGGCAAGGATTTAAGCCAAATGCATTTCTCAGTTCCTAACTTCAGAGCAACCAACTTGCATCCATCTTTCTGTCTCCCATTCCAAAGTAAACACGACTAATGATGATGTGTACCAGGGAGATTAGTCTGGATAAGCTGTAAGGGCAATATACAAAAAGTCAAACCTTGTCTCAAACCAGATCCCTTTTGAGCTTAACCATGCATTTGAATTTGTTTATGTCTCTGGTTTTATTACGGTTTTGAAGAAAAAGGTCTCAACTTTATTTATTTATTTAAACAAACAAACAAAAAAACCTTATTTATATTTAAATCCCTTTTAAGTTGTCTACTTTAATTTCCATGGGTGAAAATACATGAGTAATTGTACTTCATTGCTGTGCTCAAGTACTATTTTGACAGATTTGTACTTAACAAATATTATTGGAATTAAAAACCAAGCAAATTTCCAAGAGAAAAAACATATTCTTTACGTTTTTATTTCGATTCAAAGAGTATGTTGAATTAAGTTAACTTTATACAATTTATGTCATTAAATTAGTTCCGTAGATTAGCTTGTTAAATCAGTAGGTTGTTTTGGTTTCATTGTTAATGTCCATTAGCATTCTGAAACATTAGCTAACCAGCTAAACAGCAAGCCAACTTCTACATTTTCCGAGTTCGATCAGTGATCTAGCTATTCAGGATTGGGCATGATGATATTGACAATAACTCTTTTAATCCGTTAAATATATTTACTTTTTTTTGGAATACTTCAGTATGTAAGGAGTAAAGACCATACTGTTATACAAAAAAAGTCCATGCTGGGGCTGGGGTGGTGTGATATGGTGCGACATGACACAGAGTGCCGTTACCGACTTGAAATGGTCTGGAGTGTGTTATTCTACATATACCACAGCGATTTGCAAACAATTACAATGGTTCATTTATTAATGAACAACACTTGACACATTTTAAGGGTTTATAGCTGAGATTTAATGTTGTGGAATGTCTGAAGGACAAGTTCCTGTTATCATTTATATTATAGCCTTGATAAACATCGTTCCCTCACCAGCACCTTGTTCTCTCTCTCACTTTCTCTCTCAGTCTCTCTCCCTCTCTCTCTCTCTCTCTCTCGCTTGCTCTCTCTCTTTCTCCAAATGCAGCTTGTCATTTTACTTAGAGACCAAAAAATATAAATTCCTATGCTCTGAAGACTTTCCTGTTCTGGGAAACTTTGCAAAGCACCGTGACTGTTATAAAGCGCTGACAGCCGAGATTCCTTCCATAAATATTAAATAAATGTCTCCTAACAAAAACGTCACCACATCAACGATGATACATTTTTTGGTTGTTAGACAGCAAAGTTTTTTTTTATCAGTTTATTTTTAGTCTTGGATTATGTGGCACTTCTACCATGCAGGTCCCTTTGCATGATTTGTTTCTATAGAAACAACAACATATTAGAATGAGCGAGTTAATATTAACCTATCATTTATGTTATAGTTGTAACTAATGTCTGAGCCGTGTGGATATACACGCATAAGGCACACTTTCTGATCAGGTAGATTTGTTAAGCATGGTGTGGTTTAAATGAAGATACTTCTTCTTTCTCTTTTTAATTCAGTAAGATTTTAATGCAGTCAGGGTGGCTGTTTGTTTTGGATGTTTCCCAGCTGGGAATTGGCCTGCTGTTTGTATGACACTTGGAGTGTGCCGTGGTGGAAACTTTGGCTCTTTTGTGAGGCTTTGGTATAAACACATGAGAAGGGCAAGAAGGTTAGTGCTGTGTACACACGATCAAGAACACTTGAATTCCTGAGCATGACAAGAGGGTCAAACTACGCACACATCCATCATTTCTGAGTATGCATAGGTCTGCTTATCCTTTTTTCTGAAAAGTCTTTTAATTGGCACAGTAAAGACAAAGTTGAAAGGGAAAGTAGGGCAGTATTGGAAATTACACGCCTTCAAGACAAGCTATTATCACTGCAAACTATTGTTAGTATTTTCTGCTTGCTGAATAAAAAGCTCTGAACTCACGCAGTGTTGACTCATGAGCTTTTTTATAGTGGGGCACCCAGGGCTTTTTTTTATGCACAATCATGCTTTTTGCTTTGCAGAGGCATTATTCTTACTTTTAGCTAAAGGTCATGCTTCAAATTACTTATCCATTTCACATCCATTATTATCTCACTTGATTATGCAGCCCTCTGGGGTGCACTGAAAACTCAACACATTCGGACAAGCCATACATTTGTGTTACAGTGTCCCGAAGGAGTAATAGAAGAAAGTGAGGTTTATTTTTTCTTTCTTTTCCTGGTTAAATCTCATTTGATCTTTTCTTCCTCTGGGCTATGTGTGGTGATAAGTCAGAGTGTGTATATGTGTGGCTGCCTGGGAAAACCCTGATGTTGTGAAATGTTGATATTTTCAACTATAGACTTCCTGAACTTATGTGTTTCTCTTTTACCTCAACCACAAATTTTTTTTTTATTAAATTAGTAGTTAAAAATAGTTAAATTAGCTCCTAACTACCTAACATGATATGTTCAGGAACATAGCATAGGCAAGGTTGAAAAATTAATAGGAACATTTCTTAAAGTCATGGTGTGATGTTAGTTATAGGCATTTAGTTCCAGGTGGGATTTGCCAAATCCAATCCAATTGTTACAATTCACAGATCCACATCAACCTCACTTGTTTTTAGTTTACTTTCCATTTCCTTCATCGTTTAAAGTGGAGCATCCATCATTCAACAAAGCCATCATACACTTAACACAAAGAATGACCTTTATGTTCCCCATCAGATGCTCTTATAGGGAAATTATTTTTATACACATACTCTACTTTTGCAAGGACAAAACTATTTTAAAACACTTGCTGACATTAGATAATACAAATTCTTCTGCTGACACAGACAAATAATTGGAGGAAATTTTTTAAAAATTCAGAATTTTCATGGTAGTTTATTAGATTGTCAGCAATTTAATATGACTGGGCTCATAGTAGAGGAACCAGCAAGCTGTCACTTTACTAAATGTGTCTTTGCTATAACGTTGTTTTGAATAAGTTTTCTATAACTTATGAAAGGCAGCCAGTAATTATGATGTGATATTTCAGATGTTTGATGGTCTAGGCTGGTAATTTAAGTTTAAGTTTCTATCCCTGTCCGTTAAATTCTGCCACAATGCAAAGATTCCTACAGGACTATATATTTATATATTTGTACTTACGCAGGAATCAGGTGAAAGTTTGGTGACATAACTGGTTTATGAAATTCATATACCATTCATTCATGTTCTTTTTTACTTTATTATTATCCACGAAGTTATTTTTGTCAGGATTTGCTCGAAGAACTGTAAAATAATGCAAAACATTATTAGTCAAATGGATTCAGACTATGGAATGGACTCACTTACATTATGATGTGAGAAAAAAAAAAATCATATCTTTAAAAGGACACCACATGCCATAACTGTGAAAAGTGCCATGTGAAAATTAAATCAATTGTCAGAGAGTCCCCATGTGAAAAATAAAGCCTTATGCCCTACATGTGGAAAATTAGCATATGGAAATAAATAAATCATGTATGAATCACTTCTGAAAATTAAAATTCATGTACTATATAAGAAAAACATACTACATGTAAAAAATCTGTGAAACATAATGTGAAGTGTTTAAAAACCATTTTCACGTGTAAATTTCATATCTGAATCTAGTGATTATTAACATGTAAAGTTCATGGGAATTTTTTGTCAGGGAATGAGCTCTTATAAGAAATAAGAAAGCATATATATTGAGCTACACTATATTGCCAAAATTTTGTGGAAGCTGAACAATCACACCCATATATGCTTGTTGAGCATTCCATTATTGATTTAGTCTGTCTTTGCTGTTATAATAACATCCATTCTTTTGGGAAGCCTTTCCATTAGATTGTGACACGTGGCTGTGGGGATTTGCCCATTCAGCCACAGGAGCATTAGTGAGGTCATGCGCTGATGTTGGCTGAGGAGGCCTGGGGTGCAGTCAGTGTTCCAGTTAATCCCAGTGGGGTTGAGGTCAGGGCTCTGTGCAGACCATTCAGCTTCTTCTACTTCAAACTTGGCAAATCATGTCTTCATGAACCTTCCTTTGTGCACAGTGGGTATTATCATACTGGAAGAAGTTTGGGCTGCTTAGATCCATTGAAGGGAATCTTATAGCTACAAAGAAATTTTTATAAATAGTGTTCTTCAAACTTTGTGGCAACAGTTTGGGGATTGCTGACATATGAGTGTGATGGTACAGTTTTGACTGTACAGTGAATTGTATATGTCCCTTCACTATAGCAGTTTACTTTTACTGCTAAAAATCTGGAAAAACTAACGTAAAGCACCAGGATGTGGTAAGCGTTACACGGTACAATGGAAATCTGAGTCAATTTGTCTGCCATATGTTATATAAAAAGCTATAAGTCTGAATATCAGTCTGAATATTGGTTTGCAGGTTATATCCCTGCTGTATAATAAAATCGAACAGAAACAATTCACTGACAGCAAATAATAAACTAAATGAAAAGTTGTGATTGCATCCAGGACTTTGTTCAGTACTTCAGTGATCATTTATACATATTTGTTTGGACACAGAAGAAGGCAGTGCAGATGGATAAAGAGATGTATGATATTACCCATTTGTCTGTAGGGGAGCCAAGTGTGATGTTTAATTCTCTTCACTGGAATATGCTTAATAGCTTTCCGTGCCTTCAGATACTTTCAAATCCTTAAAATCATTCTTCAAATGATTATATAATGCTATTACTGAGAATCAAAAAGTCATGAACAAGCATTTTTTTTTTTACATAACTGCACATGCTTTATTTCTCTGCTACATGTTGAAAAGTCTTTTCCTTATCCTGTTGTAATAGATAGTTTAGTACTAGAGAAAACCAGATGCATATTTGGACTAAGATGGTGGTCTGATCTAACTGATGTGCCCTCTGTCATGCTCACAGCTGGAGAGTTACATCCAGGAGAACATGCGTTTTGAGATGGTGGAGATGCAGAGGAATGCCATTAACACTCAGACAGCAACCATGCTGGAGATAGGAACCAATCTTCTCAGCCAGTCAGCAGAACACACACGGAAACTCACAAATGTGGAGACTCAGGTGACTCATAAAATGGGACTGACAAAATCTAGTGAAACCATATAAAATGTATGTACTATGTGTTAGTTTCTGTGGGTAATTCATTGATATTTGCTGAGAAGGTAGTCAAGTGTACCAGAAAACAAACAAAAGCAATACATTTACTCACAATTACACCAAAGGGCTGTTCTCAAATCTGATTGTTCAAAGGGTGTTGATTAATTTTCAACAACAGATCTGAAAATAATAAAAATATATAAAGTATTAATGTGCTCATTCTAAAGCTTTCTATAAGGAGATATATAGAGATATATATTTAACAGATATGGAAGAAGTCTCCAGGGTCAGTACTTCATAATGGTCAGTAACTCTTGGTTCTTGGTTACATGACAAGCTTTGTTATTTATTTATACATTATTAATTTAATTTTTTCTTTTTTATTTTGAAACCCTTACCACACTTACTATAGGCTTGTAGTCAGTCTATGCTTTGTATGCCCGAATCACAGGCACGCTGATGTTCAGTACAAAAGCAACTCCTGCTCATGTGATATTGCATAAGTAGCAAATGAATGTCATTTTAACATTCATCTCTCTACGTGCCTCCTATAATTTTTAATGATTAATGATTCATCATCTATAGCAGTAATGGTAAGACTGAATGCAAAAGCTAAATATAATTAGATGACTGACAAAAAACACTGTAAAAACACTCTAAAAAAACAGATCCACTGCTGGTCCTCTCAAAGATAAATTTCACATTGTGTTTTGTACTTTGTTTTTTTTAGTCACCCTCCCTTTGTCAGCCATCCATTCAACATAGTAGTGCAACCTGAAAAAATATTTAACTGATTGTCATGACATGTGTTTATTATATTAGTGTAGCTGTAAAAATAGAACAAGTTGGAGATATACACATGGGTTAAACATGAAAAAACTCCTGAAAAGACAATGTTACAGCAAATAGAGGTCATAAATAAATACTTTTTAAAAAACCTTTTTAAGCATTCAGTTACACTGAAACAAAACAAAAACACAATCATGAGTAAACTGGAAAACATGCATTATATAATTTAATATTCACTACACTTTTGAAAAATGACTTACACTCTAATTCTTAAGAAGTATATGAACAAGGAAAAAAAGTGTTTATTTTACATTCATGTTGCCAAAGGTTTCCTTTTAAATTGTATACCTAGCCCTGAGAAATACTGGGAATACTGGAAATACTGGGAAAACTGCATTATATATATATATATATATATATGCATTAAATACTTATTTATGCATTAAAAAAAGGAAATTGAGTTTAACCATAATCTGGCAATTTGCAGGTATTGAACAAAACAAGTCGACTGGAGATCCAGCTGTTGGAGTACTCGCTCTCCACCAAGCAACTGGAGAAACAACTTCTTCAGCAGACCCAGGAGGTGTCCCACCTAAATGACAAAAACAGGTAGGATGTCCAGGGGCCTGAGGGATATCCCTAATGAGGTCTCCCTGTACTGATGAGGAAGATTCTTTTTTCCAGTGCAGAGGATACATTAGCATATCATAGCTGTACCTTGGTGTGTGGTAAAGTGTCAGGCATGAGCCCTGAGTGAAGAGGGTCAGAGTCCTCATGCTGTTCAGGTCACAGCCAGAGGAAGCCCACTCTGGGGGGGTCAAAAGATTGAGGACATGCCTTACTGGTGTAAGAGAGATGTTTGTTTTGACTTTTCTTTCTAGTTGTTTAGCATTCCAGCTTCTGAACAAAACTGGCCTAGCCAAACACAGCTCACCACCCACTCACACACCACCTGCTGCACATCTGCACTTTTTTCTGAAGTAGATGTGAAGGTTATCATGGGAGTAGCTAATGTTATGTAAATTATTGTGTTACATAACTTACAAATTATAAAACTAAGATCACTGGGCCATATAAAAGTAAATATACCATGTAATGTAAAGTATTCCTCTGTGTACCCAAGCATGAGGCCTTCTAGAAGTACAAGCACACTGAGTAGTCAGGGGGATTTAGGGAATTCAAGGGATTGTTTCACTGTGTAACTGCCATAAAGTAATTAATAAGAGTCATAAAGAGCAGGCCTGTAGGATTTATTGCTTTCATTTGGAACACATTGAGAACACTTTTGGGTTTTGATTGGAGAAAGCCATTCTCCAGCACCGTCTGTGAAAGCTTGGACTCACCAGGTGTTTTAGGGATGTATAGTTTCACCCGCTAGAGTAGCCCTTTAACAAGAAGTTATTTATTTATGTGAGTTAGAGTAAGGGTAGAAAGAATTGTGAACAAACAAAGAATCATAGTTAATTTGCATGATCCTTAAGACCATTACTGGTCAAGTTTCTATAGCTTATGACAGAGCAGAGGGTTTGAACCTCACTGAAATGTTTCATTGTGGATGATTAGCACATACAGTGCACATGATTATACAGTATATGTGTGAAATAGCACTGTTTTGACCATATATGTTGCTGTTCAAAGTCATAATTTTGATTACTCCATATTTAATTTATGTGTAATCGAATGCATCCCTTAGTCTAATCACATTTTATTGACTACCAGCTGATGTGGGGAAGATTAACCAATTTTCTGGCTGAAAGCTACTAGCCATCTATTTGTGCATTGGGATATCAGGGCGACAACAAATAAACTACTTACTTTACTATATGAAGAGAAAAAGAAAAGTAGATCTGGTTTTATAAGTTAAGATATCCATTTTGAATGTCACTGTAATGTTAAATTAATCATTTTCAGTGGAACCGTCATAAGAGTTTTACTCTTGATGCCCGTTAATGTTATTAATAGGACGGATTTGGTTGAGGGTAGATTGTGCCTTAAATAATTGAATGACACATTCTGAATACCACCCCCGATTCTACTACTGTCTAGTATGCTGCATTTTCCAGCAATTAATACATCCATAAACTTTTTGGATGTGCTAGCATTTACAAGCTGGCCAAGCTGGCCTATGAGGTTGACCAGGTTGGCTTGTGTTTTGTGTGGCAGGATATGGCAAAATGAATCTTAAATGCACTTGGCAGACAACATCTAATAAACACGACATTTTTGAAAGACATTTATATGGTAGAGATTATATCAAGTTCATTTTGATGATGAAATTCAAAAATAACAAGGTGAAATATAAATGTTAATAATGTAATATTTATAAAATAAAGTGACAGCCATTGTAGCCTAGTATATATAAACATAAATATGATGAATATCTTGAATAGTGTGTCTACAATAGTTTTGTAGGTTTTATAAACATAGATAACATCACAGGACAATATCAAATAGTAATTTTTTTTCCTCCATAACAGCTACCTGGAGCAGCGCTTCACAGCCTTGGAGGCCAGACACAGCCAGGAGCTGCAGGCAATCCAGCAGGAAAAGCAGCAGCTGCAGGAGCTTCTGGAGAGACAGAGTCACCTGGTCACTGTGCTTGAGAGACAGCTGGCCAGCTCTACCCGCAACAGCACAGTTCTCCAGCACCAGCAAGCTACTCTCTCAGAGACACTGCAGCAGCTACTGGCCATGATCGCCCAGTGCAACGGTTAGTGCCAAGTCTAATCAGCATGTACCAGCATGCAGCTGTCTGGAAAGCATCAGTGTGTTTTTCTGGGAAACACAACTGTGGGCCAGAATGCCTTGTTTCAGGATGAGAGAATGATGCTTTTACTTAACAAGGGATTACGGGAAGTTGTAACATTGCTCAACATGCTATTTTAGTACAGGACAAAAAAAACCCACACACATTCTTAATGCCTAATGCACACCTTATTCCCTGCCAGATATTACCAGCCTGTCTAAGGTGAAGACAGTGATTTTCAGAGATTGTGCCGACATATACAAGTGTGGAATTACAGAGAATGGAATATACAACATTCATCTCGCCAACAGCACACAGACAGTTAAGGTAATATTGAACAGAAGAAGCTGTGTTTTAGGTCTGTAATTATATCAGACAAAGTTGATGTTATACAGTGCATGATTTGGCATGACAGATAATTGTAATTGTAACAGCTGTGCAAGGCATTTACAGCATCCTTAGTAACTACCTGGCCAGGGGCGCAGTTGTTCATACTAATCATACTATTTGCTTGTGTATATTGTGGAAAATACAAATATTTAAATTCATTCGAAAATATCCTGAGCAGGTACAAACAAAAATAATGACTGAGCAACTTGGATTTAAGAAACAAAACAGTCCTGTGCACAATTCTAATTGAGAACAATTATAAATTGGACCGATGTAGCTGAGGTTGAGGAACTGTCAGAGCCAGAATATATAGTCTTATTTTCTGTGGCGCATTCCCACAACGTTTCACTTATTTTCATGTTTCTACAAGCTACTACATTGAAACTTGGCAACACAAACTCTTTTAATATAATCTAGAGTTCTGCTCTTTTGAAGGTGGAACAAAAATGGTGCGGATAAGAATGCTAAAATAAGAAGCTGGAATCCTTCTGAACTGAGTCTAATTATTCTGTTTTACTCTTTGTTTATCTTTACTATCAGCATTTTTAGTCAAATTGCATTTTTGGATGCTGAGGTTTAGAGAAGAAAAGACATGGGAAAATTTTTATTGTTTTTCATAAACACTCTTATATGCACTTTCTCCCCTGTTCCTGTTCACACAGAAGCCAGGTGTTTGGCCTAGGTTTTGTAGCCTCTTGCCAAATTTAGGACTAAAACAGTTTTGCAATGTGAGTTAGCAGATGCAGATTCACCACCCTTTTAAGTGATGCAGTCTTCCCTGTAACAAGATGGGTGGTTTATTACATGAAACAACTTTATATTACTTTACTATTCTTTATATTTTATTGATCTTGCTAAAATATGCTCTTAAATGCATTTAGTGAAGCAAATGGAACCGTGGAAATCATAGAACAGAGGAGCTGTGAATCTGATGCAAAGGAGTTAAGCTATACCTCAGATGGAATTAATTCATCCTGTGATTCCAACAGTAATTGAATAAAGAACATTGTAAATAAATCTATTAAATATCAGTGGGCTGGTGGGCTAAAATTTCATCACATAAATTAAACAATAAACAATTGTGAACTTATTAAATGCATTAAAACATGATTGAAGTTTTATCATTTTAAAATACATGCTCAAGGACCAGGGTCATTGTTTGAATAAAATGACCACGCCCAAGAATGATAATGTAATGGATTCCAGTTTTATGGGAGAAAAAATCCCTTTACCCCTAGCCTCACAACTATTTCTATGTCCTGTTAAGGCTTATTCATTTGTGGTGGAAAATCTTAATATAAGATCCAGATACAGTGTATCCCCATGGGGAAGAGAATAATCAGTCTCCTCACAGCTAGAGCTGATGTGGGTGCTGTTTAGTAGGACTTTGGACTACCTTGAGTGCCTTCTGATCATGGGCTTGACTGATTATCTGCAAATTTTAGATGCTTTCAGTAACATACAATACATGATATTTAAAAAAAAAAATCCCATATCAACTTACTGTAAAAAATACAAATTACATTTTTTAGTCAAATAAGCAAACAGAGGAACAAAAATAGTATCTGCTTGACTGTGTTGACTTTAATGTAATATTAGTGTGTCTTTTGGCAAATTGCTATTTTGTTGTCTTAGCGACTCAAACCCCTACAGAAAATGTTTGCTTCAAGTTGTAAAAGTCACAAAAATTGCACCTAAAGGTGGCTCCACATGTGACTGAATTATAAGGTGCACTTATTAATTCCCACCTGGTTTCTGAATGTTGGTTTAGTTTTTTGGGGAAAAATGACTACATATTAAAATTTGTTGTTTTTTATTGTTACCTGAGGTTACAGATGTACGATTTAGAGGTGTGCCAGAATCACAAGTTATCATTTCCACCTTAATCCTGCTTAAACTGTACTTGCTTCCCGCCAGTCTGGACTTTTGCCGTGTGATTCATCACCTCCACACTTCTTTTACCCTTTCTCTCTTTACCTCCAGTTATTGTTGCTTTTCTTCCATGTGGCTTACTCCAGTATCTGTTCTCATACACCCTGAATGCATCCTTCACAATGCAGAGGCTGTAGTATCAGGAACTTCATCTATCCTCAACTGTTGTTTATCTCACAAACAGTGGTGGTAGGTAGGCTCTGGGACAGAGACTTCATTTCATCTTTATCTTCCCTTCATTCTCTCCACCTGACTGTAACTTGGATTCCTCCAGAGAAATAAGTGACACCAGCTGTTTTATCCTGTGACTATGCTTTCTCTGTGCTCAGTGAGAAACCAGCAGGACCAGTGATACAGGCTAGCTTCTATTCCAGAAATGGAGCTCCACTCATCTTGAATGGTCTCATCTTAACATTTCATCATGTGAATTCCATACTGTTATTGTCACCTCTCCCATTAATCTTGCCCATCCAGCCCCAAAGGAAAACTCATAGAAGAGATGGGCATCTTCATTAGTCTCTTCCCTTCTGATAAAACCTTTCTCCTGCTGCCACCTGTCTCTTGCACTCTTTTAACCTTACCTTTGACTCCCTTTTGGCAAACAAGGGAGGTCATGTTACTTGGCTCCACCTTTCAGGTCATCACTTTGTTTCCCTCACTCTCGACCTCCCTGTCACCAAGTACCAAGTATTCATACCTCTCCACCACTCACTGCAACCTCCACGCTGTCTCTCCTTCTTCTCAATCTTCCCTACCACAACCCAACTCCTTTTCCTCTTTAACACTTGAATCAGCCACCAATACTTTCTTATATTCACTTTCTTCCTCCAGTAACCTCCTCCATCTTTCAAACTAAGAAAGTCTTCTTGCCATGCCACTTGGCTGTTAGATGTGCTTTGCAGCAATCACAGAGAATTAAAAGGAACTGACAGAAAGTGGAGGAAATCAAAACTTGATGCCGTTCTCTTGTCATTATGCTTTATTACGCTAGAGTTCTCCTCTAAAGCAACTGCTGCCAAGATTTCTTTCCACAAAGGAAAGGTGGAAGCATCATCAATCATATGCCACCCTTCTACTGGATTCCATCCCTTCCATAATGCTCCAGACCATCTTGCAAGACTCTCTCCCTTCATCGCTTTCACTATAAACAACTCAATAACATCTGGTCACAATAACTGCTTTCAATATATAAAGGGTTGTACAAATCCTGAAAAGGCCCACACTATACATCAGCAGCTACTGACTGGTATCACTTTCTTCCTTTCCTTCTTAAATTATTGTCCTATACCCAGTGAGCTGTCTCTCTTTCATATACACAAAGAACTCAAAGATCCTCTGGCCAAAGTAATAGCCTTTATGGCTGATAAGTTTGATGCCACTATATCAGCCAAACTACCATTGGTCCTCATCCTCCTTGACCACCCATCAAACTTCAACATAGTCAGTCACAATACTCTCCTGTCTTATGAACTTTTGAATTAGCAGCACAGCATGGTGATGATTTGTTTCTTATATAGAAGGACAGTAACATGATTTTATTCTACCTATATACCTGATCTCTATGTGGGGGATGACTCATCAGTCAACTCATCTTCTCCTTTTTTTTCCCTCAGACACATGTTTCTGCATGGACCTCACCATGTCTGGTGGAAAACTCATGGATAGCAACTCATTAGCTGAAACTAAATCCCAGGAAGACTGAGATGCTGTGTATTGTTGGAGATGCATCCCTGCATGAAGATCTTGTGATCTCTCTAAAGAGAGCTCTTGTTTCCCTGCATCTGACAACATGCTTAACCTCCAACTATTGTTCTATAGATTTCTTCTTTGCAGCCGTGGGAGGATCTGACAATTTTTCTCCTCATAGGTCGCTCAGGTGCTTGTTCACTTCCTCGCCATCTCGCCATCTGCTGTGACTGCTGTGACTCTCTCTTGGCAGGTCTTCCCCTGTGTGCTATCAGACTCCTGCAACTGATTCAGAATGCAGCTGCATGATTTGTTTTTAATCTCTATAAGTTCTTGCATAGTAATCCATTGCTATGTTCCCTCCACTGGCTTGCAATAGTTTCCAGCATTGGATTTAAAACACTGATGCTTGTCTAGAAAGACAAAAATAGCCTGTACCTACCTGAAGGCACTTATCAAATGCTGAACTACACAACATTCCCTTTAAGCTTCTAGCACGGCTTGACTTGACTCACTATCCCTGGATTGGAGTACTAGGAAGACATACATCAAGAACTGGTACCCAGGTGGTGAAATGAACTTCCACTGTCACTAGCAGTCTTTAATCAAAACCTGAAAACCTACCTCTACACTAAATTTGCACTAATAACTAATAATGATCTATTTGTAGTAGCATGAGGATATATTTTAATGGATACTACAAAGCACTGTAAGTAACTCTGGATAAGCCATAAATGTGAGTATAATGTAAATAAGGAGAAGGAGAAAAACAATTTCATACACTAATATGGTTTGAGTTTGAAGGGCCAGAGAAACTGCAGCTTTTTCTTTCAAATTCCGGTTGTGACATGGGATTAATGCCTTGTGTTTCATGAAAGGCAAAATCATTGGAATATTTTCAAAACAAGGTGTTTTTCCAGGACAAAGTTCATTTAAGTTCATCTCTGTGCAAGAATATCTAATTTTCCTGTGGCTTGTGAACAGACCAAAAACTCTTCATGTGAAGAAAGTAGGCTCCACGAAGTACTGTTGATAGAAAACTTGTATAGGGATTAACTCATTTTTAACAAAAAAAGGCTTATCAAATCTGCATTGTTACAATAAACACTTTTTCTCTTTCCCTATTCTTCTATTTTTTTTTTTAATTCCTGTCGGATACTGCTAGCATTGTTTTTTAATCCTCAGGATTTTAGGATGAACCATGGTTGCAGAAACAGTGGTTTAAATAATCAAATGATTTGCATTGTCTTCTACTGCTCTAATTATCAAAATCACTCAAAGCTTATTTTCAATACATCACAATGTATTATTATTATTATTATTATTATTATTATTATTATTATTAATAATAATAATAATACTAGTATAGATAGTAGTAAAGGTAGTAGTGGTGATGAACGTGGCAGTATGATAATAAAATCTGTCTTTCACTATGTTTACATCACAATATGCATCAGATTAAGCATAATATTAGTTAGGACAGCCTAGCATTCAAAAGACAAGTGATCAACTTAGAAAGTAGAAAGTAAATCAAATTAGAAAGTATTTTTATGCCATGAACAATGATTTTGTATGGCTTGGTATCACTAGGTATTCTGTGACATGAAGACTAGAGGAGGAGGTTGGACTGTTCTTCAGCATCGCTTTAATGGTTCAGTGGACTTCCACCGTAACTGGAAAGATTATAAAATGGTGAGTGTCACTTTCTATATTTATAAGAATAAAGTGTTTTGCTGAATCAATTATCAGTGTAACGTCAGTTGTAACATATGACAAGGCCCAATTTTTGTAACTATAATGCATGTACAAAAAATAAGGCATTGTATTACAGGTTTTTTTGTTTATTTTGTTTTTCGTGACAATTGGTGCAGGTCTCATAGACAACATGGGCATGTCTCATGTTTTGTTAGGAGAATTTTTAAAAACCATGTATTAATGTCTCAGGAAGGCAAATCAGTATTCAGAATTCACTGCAGGACAAAAATCAGTATGCAGGAAAGCATAACTGAAATATAAGGATATACACAAGAAATAAACCTCTGATGTAATGATACAAATCTGACTTTAAGCCAATTATTTGCACCTACAATAAAATAATGCTCAATCCATAAGTTCTGCCTCAGTTTAGTGCCATTACAAGCCATTTAAATAAGGCCCCAAAAGTAATGCCTCTTACTCAGAAATGATCACAGCTAATAGGGAAACTCACAACAGAGTGCAAATCAGTTTTCATCCCATTTGCTTTTCATTTGTAATCCAAGAAAAATGTTTTTGGAAGTGAATGATAAATATTTGGCTGTGGAAGTGGGAGGTCTGCTAGATGGCTGATAACATGACCTGAGGTTTTAGAGTGTGTAATGTTTAAATAAGATTGAAGAAATGTTTTATTAACATTACAAGAGAGAAACGCTGAATTGCTACTTTATAAAGGTACTTTTTTAAAAATATATAAATGTGCATGGAAATGCAAACTTATAGCCCCAGCAGATGTCTTCGGATATGTTTCAATGTCAGAGGAAACTCACAGTTTATGCAATATGCAGGGATTTGGAGACCCCTCAGGAGAATATTGGTTAGGAAATGATGTCATTCACCTGCTCACCTCATCCAGAGACTACACTCTGCAGGTCCAACTCAAAGACATAGAGGGAAACCAGGCCTATTCTCAGTATGACCATTTCTACATCGATGGAGAGGAAAAGAAATATAGGTACTGAAATATTTATCTGGGCTCACTATATTAATGGACATCCATGATGTACTGAAGCTGGCCAGATTTAAATTCCAAACTCATTCTGTTTGTATTGAATTAATATTTAGTTTTATATGTTTATCTTTAAAGTTCAGACAATCAACATTGTTAATTTAATGTTAATGATTTTCTGCTCAATTTCATAAATTGTAATGCACAATATATTTCCCAAGACACTTCAGGCTACATTCAGGATTCCTTATATTGTGAGTAATCAGGGCAATACATACTTTGATTTCATTATATGTTAAATCTGCATTATCGTGGTCAGGATTTTGGAGAATCTGGAGCCTATATTGGGAACAATGGGCATGAAGTTTGAATTATCCCATGGAATGGAGTGCGAGTTCATCACAGGGCATCATGAACACCCATTTTAATGCCTAGTGGTAATTTAGCGTCAATAATCCATTTACTTGCTTGATTCTGGGAGGTGGGAAGAAACCTGATATCCTGGTGTAAACCCATGCAGACACAGGGAGAACATGGGAAACTCCACATAGACAGTAATCTGACCTCAGAATCGAACTGGTGTCCCTGAAGTTGTGAGACTACATTGCTTTCCACTGCCCCACAGTGCTATCTTAAATAAATATATCCTCAACCATACATCAAGTCTACATCAGTCAAAATGACAAACACAATACTACACTGGAAAAACTGCCACTGTTCACTTTTTGTTGCTTTCTCTATCAACAGGCACTTTCGGTCTGCTGATTCAAGGGCATGCCTGGGAAGAACTCAGTCAAATTGCCTTCATGCTTTCTGACTGCCAAGTCAAACAAATCTCACCTTTCTGTTACAGACAAAGCATCAGATATTGCCTATAGAAATTATTATTTCACATGAAGAAGAAACAGAAAAAAATCAATTTTAGAAATGAACTGAAATGAGTTCCTAGTGTGGGGAATGAGGCTTGGAAAGTGGTAAGACTTTATTACATCCAGGCATGATGGAAATCATTGTGTGTGGTTCACACTGCCTAAACAACCTGGGAGGGAGATATGGGCTCTATTGCCAAATTCCATCATGTTTGGTTCTCCTTTCACATTTTTACCATATGTGTAAGTTTTATTTGCATGCTGTGAATGCTGGCACTGTCTGTAATATGTTATGTTCATATGGAAACAGCAAGACATGTAACCATTTGTGTGGGGTTATCGCTGAGCCAGAATACTTGCCTGTAGACTCTGTGTGGTCCATTTTCGGCACTTTCCACACTAAATGTGTGCAATCACACCTTGTGAATTGTTGCAAGATTATGGATATAAGTCATTTACAAGAGCAGAGTTGAATGCATGCTAATTTAATATATTTTACCTCTTATTGAACTTTATAAACTAATAGATGGGAGAGTAGAGGTTCAAAAAACCACTACATTTTGTAGACTACATGGCCAAAGGTTTGTGGACACATGACCATCACATCCATATGTGCTTTTTGAACATTCCATTCCAGATTTAGTCACCCTTTGCGTTTATAATAATCTCCACTCCTCTGGGAAGGCTTTTCACTAGATTTTGATTACTTGCGCTCTTATTTCCCAGTATCCATGCTGAAGGTTTCAGAGGTACAGCAGGTCGCACCAGCAGCCTAACCCACTCAGGCACCATGTTTAGCACAAAGGATCAGGATAATGACCGTTGCAGCTGCAAGTGTGCCCAAATGGCTTCAGGAGGTAAAGCTCTGCACATGTAACTCCTCATTTTTTGGTCTCCTTAGTATCAAATAAACTTCTCATTACTTAAATGGCCAAAACCATTGCACTGCCACAAATTTATTTTATTGTGACACAAACTCCTATAACTCAGGGATCAGGGGTTTTAAGTTTTTGGTCTGGTCTGGTTGCAGTTTGTTTGCTACAGCTTCTAATTCTTGGCATTTTTTTTATTGCAGGATGGTGGTTTGAAGCCTGTGGGCCATCCAACTTAAACGGCATCTACCACACTGGAATTTCCAGTGTGATGCGCTACAATGGGGTCAAGTGGTACTACTGGAAAGGGCCAAACTCAATAGTAACCAGAACCACTATGATGGTGCGTCCTGTGGATTTCTAAAAATAAATGTCACAGACATTTGGCTCTACAGACACAAAATTCCCAAGTTTAATTGAGATCTATGATTTATGCTCATTTGTGTTCATCTGTACTTATATAAACACTAGGTGTTAATTCAACATTGGGGAATATGTGGCATAGACAGCGAAAGAGTGCTAGAGGTCTGTTGACACAGCTGAGACTCACTGATATTTTATACATTTTTGGAATTTGTGGAACTCTATATGATTCAATCTGTCTTGTTTGTTCTGCTCTGGCAAAAAAAGGACCCAGCTGCTTCATTAGTATATTATTTCCCTGTATATAAAAGCTTGTGCAGTGTAGAATCCAAAAGACTGGAATTTCACATCAGTGTTTGCTTGTATAATTGGCTAGTGAACTCTTTATAAATGTGAATCATTCCTCTGCCCTCCCCTGAAAACACCCCCTGTCCACTGCATCTCTCTATGTTCCCCTCTCTCTGAGATGCTTAAAAAGTTTATGAGTGAATACTCCCATAAAAAAATGCATGAGATACTAAAACAGGTGTATGTTTTACAATCACATTATTTCCTATAAAATGTATATTTGTAATAAAAAACATATAAACTCTATCAGCGACATCAGTGATTGTAGAAAATGAAAAGCATGAAGGCTACAATGCCAACATCTTAGAATGTGGTCTGTTCATGGTGTTGTTTTAGCAGCAGGCTGTGCCTAATGCAGCGCTGTGGTTGATTGACCATCCATGCAGGGTGTTAAGAGGGTCAATATTATTGCAGCAACCATGCCAATTCCTTGATGAAGCATACAATACAGGCTGCTTGCACAGCTTGCATTAAATACACCAGAGAGGCAGGCCCTTTTGCACTGCTGACCCGTGTTCACATTTAGCGCTTAGCCATGTAGCTGAAGTCATGATTAATCACTGCAATCTTGATTTAACACACTGCTCAATAACCCCATTCATCCAGTGGCACAGGGTTTGTGAAAGAGAAGGAATACTTATACTGCTATATAAGATAAGATTCCAATCACATTCCCATGACCCCTCACTGTATATATACACAGCATCCTAGCATCCTATCATGAATATAAATTGGGGGAAAATGCACAAGTAATAACAATCATTTACTAGTAATTTATTGCTGCCATTTTGATGAGCCAAAATGAAGATGCAGTGCATTGAATAGTATGTGAGCGCATTTACATGCACACCACACCAAGCTGCACAAACAGCTTTATTACGAGTCCACCAGCTTCCTGTGGTAGATCATTGCTTAGGAAAAGAGATCCATCAAGTTAGGTTTTATGACAAGTTATAGAAAGCTGACTGCCCATTGGACCATAGCCTTGTATGGCTTTCAGGAGGTGATTGAACTTGTGACTGTTTGCTGTATGGGCTTTGTTTTTATTGGAGTCACTCCAACCTGGTTGAAGGTGTAAATGAGATGCCCAACACCAATGGGGGGTTTTGCTCTAGTAGAGCTTTGGCATACATCCATGAATTTATCATCTCTTTCAGCAAGTTGAAGAAAGAATTGAGAGGGCTGAGAAAGGGGTATGCAATGAGCACACATAAATCTCTGTTGAACCTTTGTTCCACATGAAAGACTCCATAGGTGCAAGGAAGGACAGGTTAACTCAAGGATGGGTTATAATGAATCCAGGAGACAGAATGTTCCTGTTGATTCAGCAGAGTGAAACCCATGGAAGACACAGGAAAACTGAAGGAAAAGGCTGTGACCCTCTTTATATTTTCTTATATAAGAATATAATATGAAGCTTCCTGTAGAATGCTGTCTAATTATAGGTTGTTAACCCATTTATCCTACAGCAGGGGGCACTCTGGGCACAATGTAGACACACCAGCATGTTTTTTATTTTTATTTATTTATTTATTTTTATTCAGTAGTCAAAAAGAAGTTGCACATTTGAAATGTAGTTTTGTTAGTAATTTTGTCTGTACACCTCTTTTCTTGACTCCAAATGCAGGTCCTTAACAGTTATGGTATGTGATTACTGTTAACTCACATACTACATTCCTGGATGATGGTTAACAGATTCTAAAGCTGTGGGAGACACAATATTTGCTTAAAAAAAGACATTTCTTTAATTACTTAATGATGTGTACTCAACAGTGATAGGCATGGAGTCTGTGAGCCAAACAGCTCATTAATGCCTCTGAAAAAGACAGAGAGCATATTGTTGCAAATTCAGAGCTACATCAATAAAAACCTAGTCATGTGTTGGAGTAATGATGAAAGACATTAGCACTTCAAAACATAGGGTCTTTCCCATACGGGGCTATGGCTGCTGTCTGATCTCGAGCTAGGAGTGAAAGATCAGCTCATTTTTATATTTATTGAGCAGATAACTGGAATTTGGTGTAACATCAAACTGATGGGTATGCTGCACACATCACTTTTCTTACTTTTTTTCTTAAGATCCACATATATCCACCTGGTCTCTCTTTCTTTTTCCCATAATAGCATAGTCACACAGAAGGTTCATATATGTGAATGCCCAATCATCACAAACAATGCATATTCATTAACAACTTATGAATAACCGGGCGGCACGGTGGTGCAGTGTTTAGCACTGTCGCACAGTGGTTCGATCCCCGGGTCACCCAGGGTGCCTTTCTGTGCGGAGTTTGCATGTTCTCCCCGTGCGAGGGTTTCGTCCGGGTGCTCCGGTTTCCTAGGTCAACTGGCTACTCTAAATTGCCCATAGGTCAATGTGGTTATTTGTCTGTGTTGGCCCTGTGGTGGACTGGTGACCTGCCCAGGGTGTACCCCGCCTCTCGCCCGAAGATGCTGAGATTGGCTCCAGCTTCCCCGTGACCCAGATGTATGATGGATGGATGGATGAATAACCATCAATTTAAAGAGAAAAGCATAGCCATAGTCATCGCTATACTCATTAAAGAATAGATAGGCAGGAACAGACTGTCATAGCAGTGACAGGATCTTCCAATAGATGATGTGATCGTTTGTAGGTATTTCTGACAGTGTAAGAATATACTTCCTTTACTTTGTGTTTTTCCTTCCATACTTTGTAAAAGAAGACCTAACACCCTAGAAGAATCTATTAAAAAAGCAGAAGACCTAGATCTTGTAATAAAAATTTAATTAGGACACTGAGGTAATATCTTTAATTATTTATTAATCTCCCATTCTCATTTTTAATATTTTCATTCATATACAACACATTAGGCAGAAAATGTTGTCATAAAAAATATGAGACAATACAAGCAAAAAAAATCTACTTTGCTTTGTCTTTGTATACCTATCTCTATTGCTTAAAGTGTACAGAAGTATGACTCAAACTCCTAGGCTCATCAAATTTCAGTTTATTATAGCCCTAAATTGATCAGGAGGACAAAAAGTGGCTGTAAGTTGTAAAAGGAGCAGCATTGCCAGTAGTGCTGTAGACCCACAGCTATTCAGTGGATCATAAACACATGCTAATTAAAAAGCATGAAACAACAGGAGCCAAAACAGAAGCTGGGCTTATGATGATTAGCATCAGTGCTGGCACACTAAACCAATATAATCACAATTTATTAATAAATGATTTTAATAACCATTATTCCATTGAGCACAGCAAACATCCCTACTGAACCCAGAAGGATTTCATCAAGAAATCCTTCTGCCATGCTTAGCTCGGGCCAGCTGCTGCTATGCCATTTACAGGTGTGGGATTATGAAATTATGAGAGTGAAGAGGATTTTTTGCAAATGGAATATAAAGATGTGATATTTCTGGTCCACATCCGGATCTTCCCCAAACTGTTGCCACAAAGTCACGTGATTGTTGGAGTCACATGATTATCTCGAATGTCTGTGTATGCTGCATTATGATTTCCCTTCACTGGAACTAGGGGACCTGCTCCAACATGACAATACCCCAGAGCACAAAGTGAGGTCCATGAAGACATGGTTTGCCAGGGTAGATGTGGAAAAACAAGACTGGCTTGCACAGAGCCCTGACCTCATTCCGACCAAACACCTTTGGGATGAACTGGAATTCCGACTGAACCCCTGGCCTCCTTGCCTGACCTCACTAATGCATTTGTGGCTGAATTGGCAAATACACACAGCCATGCTCTAAAATCTAATGGAAAGTCTTCCCAGAAGAGTGGAGGTTGTTATGGTCAAAAAGAGGGAGGGTCATAGAGGTGCCCTATATGGCCAGGAGTCCGCATACTCTTGGCCATATAGTGTATATTCTTTTAGAGAGGTAAAGAGTCAGATTGCTTTGTAGGCTTTTAGGAGCCACTTTATTCTACATAGCATAGATCAGCCTGCCATAGTGGCAATTATGTTGAGATGTTTTATAAATACATGACATATATAACATTTTATGTCACTTTTATAGAAATATATTTTCAGTGTATCAAAATACAATTAATTAATGTATCTGTCAGACCATATTTGAAGATAAAACAGGATGCCATTATTTTATTTTTGAAACTTTTCCATTCATAAAATGTTGAAAATATAACAGCTTTACCTATACAACCCGAATTTCAGGAAAGTTGGGACGTTCTTTAAATTTGAATAAAATGAAAACTAAAAGACTATCAAATCACATGAGCCAATATTTTATTCACAACAGAAGATAGATCACATAAATGTTCAAACTGGGAAATTTTACAATTTTATGCACAAAATGAGCTCATTTCAAATTTGATGCTTGCTACAGGTATCAAAATAGTTGGGACAGGGGCATGTTTACCATGGTGTAGCATCTCCTCTTCTTTTCAAAACAGTTTGAAGATGTCT
>JAQQZR010000023.1:20043270-20061884 GCA_030068235.1 Notoglanidium macrostoma | reverse complement strand
GTGTGTGTGTGTGTGTGTGTGTGTGTGTGTGTGTGTGTGTGTGTGTGTGTGTGTGTGTGAGAGAGAGAGAGAGTGAGGGAGAGAGAGAAATATGGATAGATGTCTGTTGATGTCTAAACCAAACCAATCAATTCACTAGCCATACTGAACTTTGCTGTAATGCTCATATGAGAAAGCTGTAATTTGTATTTGACCTTTAGACAGCCAGGGTAGGCATGAGCATGTAATGCAGGTATGTATAAACATGTAGAGCAGACTCTGACACCCATGAAATAGAAATTTCATTGAGTAACTTGTCAAAGCTCATGCAATCCTGAAAAGATTTTAGAGAAATTTGATGTAAACAGCCAGAGTGATGAGCGCTTTGAAAATAAGAACTGTTTGGACAATGCGCAGCACTTTCCTAGCACTCCCAAACCACTGCTCATGTCCATGTTTAGACTGTAGTCAAGCAAGCAGGTTTCTTTCATTTCGAGAATAAGGTTCACTTTCTTTTATAGAATATAAGAAATATAGATATTGTTGGACTTTTTTTGTTCTGTTGTCCAGCCAAAAAAAAGACATTTCAATTTATGAGTCTGCTGAGTCTGTCAACTGAATGAAAAAGTTTTGCATTTACCATATGATGACTTTATAATTGGTTTTCCAAATCATTAAAGTAAGTGACTTATTTCTAACATTCATAATGGTTGTTATTTTACTTATTCCACGCACTCACAGTGAGTCATTTGTTTTCTCTCTTATTGTGCCTTCTACATTTCTGTTTGCTCTGTTTTATCTTAAAGTTATATAAACATGTATTTTTTTTATTATTTTATTACTCTTTGTTTGATAAATTTTCCTTTATTTAATGTTACATTAATCATTTTTTAAATAACTACTGTTAAATGTTTTTATTCCTCTGTACACTGTCCTTGGGTACCTATTATGCATAACATTATGATTATTGTTGTTGTTATTATTACTATTATTAGTAGTAGTAGTATGAGTATTATTAATCATTCTTCCTTTATCTACACTGCTTATCCATCCATCTACTTATCTGAAGCTGGAGCCAATCCCAGCTGAGTTTGGGTGAGAGGTGGGGTACACCTTGGTATATGCAAATCCATCGCAGATCTAACATCTACCTGAACAGCCATTCACACCTATGGGCAATTTAGAGTAGGCAGTTGACCTGATCTGCATGTCTTTGGACTGTGGAAGGAAACCAGAGCAACCTGCAAAACTCCACACAGAAAGGCCCCATTCGGCTGCAAGATTCAAACCCAGAACCTTCTTGCTGTGAGGCGACACTGCTAACCATTGTTGCGCATTATTATTAGCATCTCTGGAATGTGTGAGTAAGTATGGACAGGTTATGGTTAGTAAGTCAGTAAAAGGATATACATATTAGGTCAAACTTGCAGTATTCAAGATTGTCCCCAAATATTGCAATATTAATTCCAATTAAGTTTGTTAATTATGTTACAGGAAAATATTGCTTGCTTAATGTCACATCTCTGTTAACTCTGACTCAACAGTGTTCTGCTTGAGTATAGTCTGTCAGTAGATTGTACTTCAGGTTTGTCTGCACTGAATGTTTTCAATTAACCAACACTTGTATCCAACCCTGCTGATTGCCGATGCCAAGATTTTATTTACAAATAATTCATAAATTGTTGCCTGTACCTAACAAGGCAATAAAACAAAAAGCAAACAAGCCCCCCAAACAAATTATTGCTTAAATTATACAACAAGGTATTTTTTTGATGCAGTATGAAACTTGCAATACAGTTCTGGAAAATGCACAGAGATTTCTAGCTGAGCTGATGTGAGACCATAAACTGCATATTTCTGTTTCTGTTCTTATCAGTGTATTACAAGACTAATATTTACATTAAGTAATGCTCACAAAATCCCTTTAAAGGCAACGCTCACTGGCAGCTGAAACCATTTTTCGTTGCCAGCCATTTGTTTTATCCTAATTGAATGGCTATTTTTATTTTCTTTCAATTATGGATTTGTTTTGGATTGTTTTGAAGTCACAGATATGAAAAGACTGTTTTTCATAAAAGTCTCATTAAATTCAGGTGTACAATTGAAAGACATAAAACATAAAACAAACCTGAAAAGTCTGCTGCATACAAATGCAGTAACATTTGGCATTAATATGATTTGATGCCTATCGATCAAGCTTCACCTTTGTGAGTCTACTTATACGTAAATTTACACAACCTCAGGAGCTCTCAGGATATAAAGTTTTTCCTAACTTACTGAATTTTCATGAATACCGCATTCTTGTGTAAATACCCCTGTGAACGATTTGCGAATAAATTTTGCGCCTTTGTTTGCTGACCTACTTTCTCACTCAGAACACTGAACAGCTCAATGCCTCCCCATGTCATCTTTGGAATCAGAGAAAGAAAGTCGCCTACATCTGATGTGTGGGATTTCCACCCTCCTTGGCAACACAATGGAGTGTGAGTTAAATCGAGCAGAAAGTAAAAAAAGATGCTTTGACCTCTGTATGTATTTCCTGAGATCAAGACTAACAGCAAAAGATATTTGTTTTCTGTGCCCAACAGATGTCGAATTTCACAGTCGATTTGACAACATAACGTTTTCTTAAAATCTCAACTTGCTCCACTTAATATTCTTAAGAAAAATGAATATAAAATATATCCATTGGATTATGTTATGAGAAATTCAAAGACTGAAAAAATACAGTCAAAACAGCAACGCACTTGCTTTTTCCTTAAGATACAATAAGGTATTATACAAGAAACAGGGGTTTAATGAAGGTATGTATCATAATATTTAAATTATTCAAATATTTGAAGAGAAAAACATGAGTCACACAGTAGTGTAGCAGGAAAATTTTGCCTCCTTACAGCTCCAGGGACCCCAGTTAGATGCTGGGTGAGAATTCACATGTTCCCCCTGTTTCCTCCCACTTCCCAAAAGCATATCTTTAGGTAGACAGTCTATGCTGAATTACTGCTAGGTGTGAATGAGCATTTCTCATCCACGGATCACACCCAGTCTTCCCATGATAAATGCTAGATCCTCCAAGACCATGACCAGGATAAAGTAAACACTGATTGGCCGGGTGAGTGATACACAAGTAAAAGAAATGCTTGCCAATATGTGATATAAATTTATATTTGTGCTTATATATGCTAACCTATATATTGTCTAAATACTTGCCTATACAGTATATAATATAAATTTATAAACTCTGCTCCTCTTATGAATGAACCAAAAGGCAAAATTTTAACATTTGCTGTGTATAAATACATATCCCAGATCTTCATAAATGTATTTAAAACAGTACTGTTAAGTCACATGACTCCTTTAAGAAAGAACACAGTTCCACGGACAGTCTATAGTCTACACATTTAAAAGATTTGCTTGTGCAAGATGGTTGTCAACATAATGGCAGTGTTGAGCAACATCCATCCATGCATTTTCTATGTTGCTTATCCACTGCAGGTCACAGGGGAAACTGGAGCCAATCCCAGCAGACTTTGGGTGAGAGGCAAGATACACCATAGTCAGGCCACCACTCTATCATAGGACCAAGCAATGTTTAAGAGAATTCTATTAATTTAAAAAAAATTACTATAAGTCAAACTGTAACAATACTTTAACATTACTTTATTACTAGGTGTAAATTAGAATTTAATTGTTTAGTTAATTGTTTAGTTAGTTGTGAGTTCAAAGCCTAGCACTGCCAAGCTATCTCTGTTGGGCCCTTGAACAAGTCCCTTAACCCTCAACTGCTCAATTGTATAAATGTAAATGTAAGTCACTCTGAATAAGGGTGTTTGCTAAATGACATGAATGTAAAATTGTTTACTTCTTTAGTCACTTATCTTCAGTACAACATTTCTGGCTAAGTGACTATGTATGAATTTTATGTCAATTTGGATTTTAACCAATTTACTTAAACTCATTATAAAACTTTAAAATACATGGTATATAATACATTCATACATAATTCAAATATAACAAATTCAACAACAGGAACAATAAACTACAACAAAGAATTATTATGAGGAATTATTCATTAACATTCCAAAAAAATATATGATTTCTTGCTTAATAAATAACCAAAGATTTTTCTTGAATATGTTTCTATGCAGCTATATTTACCACAAACATTTTGTAAGCTGTCAAAACACTAAACATAAAAAAGCATTTAAAAGTGTTTAATTCTTCTTCTTATTATTTTTTTTATACTTCACTTTACTCACTTAGACATTACCATCAAAATCATTGAGTCAATAGCTCTACCAGCACATCTGCCATGAATACATTAATCAAGCCCCCAAAATGACAATATGTGAATATCAAGGTCACTTAGTTATTCCTTTAATATCATATGAATTTTCATTGCAATTTCCTGCATGTGTAATTATAGTCACAGAAAGAACTCAAAAATCAGAGCATATGTGGAATGTGAGAAGGTAATAAAGAATGTCAAGAAGGATCTGAATATTGATTCCTTAATCTGCACTCAAAGGAAGGACAGATTCTTCCTGCCTTCAATGAACAGAGACTGTATTAAAATCATGCTCAGCTGTGAGAGTAGCTTTAACACAAACAGATTACCAAACTGAAGTGAATTTGAGCCCTAATTGCTTAGCCATTCCTTTAATTGAAATTAAAAGACATGGTACAATTTACACTGCAATTACCTTTGTGAGTCGTGATTGTAATGGAAAGAAGTCAGACATGAGATGATATGTGGGATATGAGGAACTAATAAAAGTGTCAAGAGGCATGTGATTTCATCTGTGCTCAAAAGAAGGGCAGATCTACACTGTACTAAAACCTTGCTGAGCTGCAGAAGAACCTTTAATATGATGCAGAGCTGCAGTGAATTTCAGCACCAGTGTCATTCTTGAGAGGGAAAGTGTCTGAAAATATGAACTCTAGTTCATAAGATGAAATATAGTGGCTTGACCTTATATCTTTTCTCTCCAAATTTAATTTAATCATTTCGTAAATGATTACCAGGCTACTATTAGGAACTGAAGTGTCTTCGGTAATATAAGTCCGCAAAAGTGAATTTCAGTAGGGTGGAGGGAAGAGGAAGAGTAAGCAAATACTCTTATGGGAGGCTTATGGAACAGTGACAGACCATGCCTATATGGATTTTTGCATGTTCTCCTCATGCCCACATAACCTATTCCTCTGGGTTCTTTAATTTCTTCCCACCTCCCAAAGACTGCCTATGCTTTGCATGATGCATGATTGCATTGCCTATGCTAAATTGCCCCTAGGTGTGAATGAATACGCATGCTGGCCTGTGATGGACTGATGTCCCATCCAGTGTGTAACACACCCAGTGTTCCCAGGAAAGGCTCTGGACCCACTGTAACCCTGATGATGAAAAAGTGGTTGTTGAAGAACAATGAATGAATGAATGAAAGACCAATCATCCATACACTTTCACGAGACAGCACATTGATTGATTCTCAAAAATGTCATACTGTAGGGTGCTTATCTATTTAATACTATGCCATGAATTTCAGAAAGAAAGTCCATATTAACAGGATATGAAATCGTGGTTAGAATTAGGGGCAAGTTTATAGTCTATAGATGATCTAAGGCAAAAAAAAAAAAAAACTTTACAAATCGTACCAGTAGTAGTTGCATCCCATCCAAGGTGTATTCATTATGGTATACATTATGTATAATGTAGACTACCCAATTAAATTGTTACTGGGCATCCATCTGTAAGGAATCTAACCCCCTACCATATGTGCTATACTAAGGTAATCAAATTACAGATTAGATTTTAATATTTCACTGTTATTATTATTATCAATATATTAATATGGCATTCCAATTGGCATCTTTAAGAAAATAATCAGTGGCAGGGTGGTTTGACACTTTACCAAACCAAAGTTGATTATTTTCCAATAGCAGCACTTCTTGAAGTTTTTTTTTGTTTGTTTGTTTTCAAATCCTTTGTATTATTTTTTCTTATATTACGTGGAGTGTCAGCCAAATAATTCCCTGTGACCAATCGGATCTGTGAATTCAAGAGCAGTATTAAATTAAAATATATATTTTATAAAGTATGGTATTAAAAATATATATATATTTTTATTGACAGTCATTTCAAGTTGGAAATCTGCAATTACATAAATATTGCCAGGACCGGAAACAGCCAAACTAAAATGCAAGTTGGTTATTCTGTTAACTGCAGACAAAAGGTAAACTACTCTTTCGTGTATTGCCACTGATACCACCATCAGTCAGCTGTGTATTTTCCAGAGCAGACTAGATCTTCAGGGACCCGTTAAAGTGCAAACTGAAGCTTTAAAGGATCAATCGCTCTGCATTGCCTGACACCAGGCAGATATATTCGCTATCCGTTGCACCTCACTGTCAGCAACAGCTAATGGAATCAACATGGGTGACGGATATAGCATGGAAAATAAGTTGTCAAAGAGTGCCTAGCCTTTTATCAACAAGGCTGCCAAAGCTGATGCTGACCCTCCCAAAGTTTGAGCGAAGATTTATAATCTGCACATCAAAATTGCACACTGAGTTGCTGGATATAAGGAATAGAGTGAACTTGTTTGTGAAGGTCAAGGAGCTTCCCTCTCAAGATCACGGTGCATAAATAAGATATTGTCTAAATGTTAAATAAAATAAATAGATAAAAATCAGTCATCATTGACTATATTTTCTTTTTATATAAAATCAAATCGAGTGTATTAAGTCAACTTTTCTTAAGTAGAACTTTTTACAGAAGTCTAGGCAAAGCTGTGCAATTTATATATAGTCATATAGTGCTATTATATAGTGCTATATTTGATGTATAGTTAGTGCAACAAAAACACAGTAGCCTATATTGAAGGAACTAGTGTGTGGGTTATTCTAAGAGGTTATTCAAGTTGTAATGAACGCTGCTGTCAAAACAAACATCTCAGAATTTAAATTTAAATAGAAGTCAAAAGGAGATGAGCTAGACTCAGAAACAATATACCTTGCACTGAGTATAGTATCACTGGAAAAATGATATATGTCCTGTTGCAGGTTTAGTTGTGCAACGGGATGTGTGAAATCTTTTAGAAAATAATCGGTGGCAGGATGGTTTGACACTTTACCAATGTGTCTGCCATATGCTGTAAAAATGTAAATGAAATCATGATTGGTATTTTATAAACTAGTCTGGTCCAGATGACTCTAATATAACCACTGAGAACCCTAAGAAGATCTCAGTGAAGATGCATTGATTTATTCATATTGAGTAACTGCTTTATCTAGGTCAGGGTCTCAGTGGATCTGGAACCTATCCCAAAGACAATGGGTCAGAGGTGGGAATACACTTTGGATGGGATTCCAGTCCATAATAGGGCATACTCATACTTATACATACACTCATACATGTCTAGGGATATGAATCATAGCCAATTCAATTATCTGCATGCTTTTGAGAGGTGGGAGGAAATTATACTACGATATAAGAAGGCTACCTCATACAACAATTAACTTTAAGTACTTCAGACTTAATTATAACACTGTCCTTACAGTTAGTGTTCATAGTGTTACATGTCACTTATATATACCCCTTAAAACATACTGAAAGTCCATTGAGCTAGCAAGTCAGAAGTAATTATATTATAGCATAAGTTATACCAGAAATCATTATCAACACAATCATGTAGAAAACATGCTCAAGTGCCTTAGAGTTTTGTGACAACTCTTACCTGTTGGAATAAGCCTAACTGTTTATATTTGTTTATGTCAGTTGTCAGGAAATGCTTATTCTGGTATAAGGTAGTGTGAGACAATAATTTTAGTTTCTGTATTGACAGTATTTTTGTTATGGTAGTGTATACATAAGTTACTTTAATTTTGGAAGTGACTTAAAGGATTGTTGGGTGTATCTTTATGAACACTGTCTTTAAATATAGTGTTCCTTATTTCATCCATAATCCATAAGAACCAATAATTCCTTTGTGGCTAATAAATATGAACCAGACAGTTGATGTGGGACATAGGATGAATGAAAGAGAATATCCTATATTTAATAGAATCAATACAATGTCTAACACCATTAAGTAATTACCAGACTTGACAAATATATCACTGTTATAGGGATACTAATTAGCCAATATATTTGCTATGGCCATGAGAAGACAGAAAAAACATTTGTTCCAAGTTCTGTCGGCCACGTGGTTATTTCTACCGCATCAACAAGAATGACAGGAACAATAACAATAACAAAAAGCTTTCAATAACAAATCTAAATGAATTCTAATCAAATGCCATTACAGCATTACAAAAATGTCACTTGGCTTAGCTGCCAGCACAGTCAGTATTTAAAAAGAATGAGAGGAGCTGATTTGAGTCAACAGCACTTCAGCACACCAAACCATATCACTTACATACCTTGTATAATATATTCATTCAACACAAAGCTGTTTACAGTTGCAGCACACTGGAAGGTTACTGTCTGACGGTCACATTGAGAATATATTATATTTATCATACATACTTGTGATAATACAACAATATTATGCTTTTTATATTTGATTTATGATAAAATAGGACTCACTGTGCGTTCAAATTAGTGAGTCTAGGGACATGCATGAAATCTGAAAAATTTGTGAATAAAGCTCACATGGAATAATCATATGTTGGGCAATAATTAACTACAGCTTTACTATATATTTTAGTAGTGTAGTTATAATGTATCCTGTCCAGTAGGGTTACCATACATCCTCTTTCTCCTGGATACATCCTCCTTTTGGGACCTGAAATTGCGTCAGCGGCAGAATTTTTAAATTGTTGAAAATCTCTGAAATTTCGCTTTTGCTCACAGTCACCATTCATTTTGTGGGTGTTGGTCGGCACCATGCTGCCATCCTGCCCCCGGTATCCTCTTTTGAAAACCAAAATATGGTCAGCCTATATTCAGTAACATGCTATCCTTTCACCAAGTAGAATGTAGCATTTTGCCTCACTACACACTTTTTCCTCTTCACAAATCCTTTGTAATTTTTTAAATTAAGCAAATTACAATGTATAAACTATTGTATCCAACTGAAAGCCAGTTTAATACTTGGTGATTAGTGTAGAACTTGCATAGGTTTGTGCGCCTCTTACATGGACCTGCCTATTCAAGGAAAATAACAACATTGTGCTGTAACTACGAAGGATAAATTCCTTTAGCAATACAACAAACATGACCAAAGAACATCCATGGCAAAGTTTATGTGTTTATGAGCATGCAAGATTCACACCATTTTAAAGGTGCACAAAAGGCATGGTTCATGGAGCATGCTTCTCTGTTTTTGGTAATTGTTGTAGATTACCTAGCTGGTTAAGTTATGAGGGTGATCAAGAGTGACAGCTTTAATGTGTTTCTGATTTTCTGTTGAATCAATGTGATAAAGTAATGTATTATCAAAATAGCTAACTCACGCGACAGCTGACCTCAGATATATCAATTATTTTAGAGTTAAATAACACTAACTGCTTCCTACTACAAATAAAAAAGCAAAGTCTAGCTGTTATGGCATGTATAAAGCATATCAAATGTTATTTGTGCAATAAATTAGTTGCACAATAAACTGATAATATCACAGTTGATCACAGTCCTCTGTTTGATCATGTAGTTTAATTTAGGTACTCTCTCTTAGCAGCTTATAGTGTAGCTAAGTACTTAAAGGTTAATTTAGATGAGCTATTTTAAGCTATGGTGCACTCAATACCCTTCTATATATCTGACTAACAGAGATAGAAAGCTGTAACTCATTAGTGGTGAACCTAGTGCCAGATCAGAGACAGTATGTTGGATGGTGCTGCACTTTCCAAATCCTCACAGGATTTAACACCTAGTGAGCAGCAGTATTAGTGAGGCAAGCACACAGCATACTTTCCCCTTCATTGGTATGGAGGCTCTGATTACCCCTCAATAATATTTCTCTAAAGCCAAAGTGTTAATCATATACATGATGCAAATGTAAAGTTCTGGCGCTAGGGAAATAATCTTTCTCTCAATTACCATGAATCTTAATATGTTTTATCATATAAACGAACATGAGGGAAGTCACAGTGCTTATAAATATCAATTTACAAAACATCAGTATTTGTATAAATACATAAACAATCTCTTAGGGGAAATAAACTAGAACAGTTAAACTTTTTATAATAGGGCAATAAAAATAGTATAAATACTAACCCATTTCTAACAGAAAAATTAACAGAACAAAAAATGTAGTCTACGTTGTAAATGAGACATTTGTACACACTCAATTTATGTATACGTGTTTGTATTTATACACATATTTACATATATTAACCTAAAACAATATCCCTCTTCATCTCCCCTAACTGGGAGGTATGTGTGTGTATGTTTTTCTCAACCTCGGGTCCTCTATCAGAGGCCTGGGAGTTTGAAGGTCCTGTTCAGTATCTTAGCTGTTCCTAGAAGTGCATTTTTCTAGACAGAGATCTCAGTTGTTGTACCTGGAATCTGCTGTATCCACTCTCCAAGTTTGGATGTCACATCCCCTAATGCTCCTTTTGCAATGGGGACCACTTTGGACTTAACCTTCACATCTGTTCCAGCTGTTCTTTGTCCTGGTGCTTCTCGATCTTCTCATGTTCCTTCTTCCTGTAAGCTGGGATTGCCACATCTATCACTACTGCTGTTTTCTGGTTCTTATCAACCACCACCATGTTTGCCTGGTTTGCCAGCAACTGCTTGTCTGTCTGGAACTTGAAGTCCCTCAGGTCTTAGCTCTGTTGTTGTCAACCACTTTTGGTGGCGTCTCCCATTGGGGCTTGAGAGCTTCTAGCCCATATCTGTGGGTTTCTGTACACTATCCTAGCCACATAGTTATGTCTTTCAGTGTATGCTGTTCCAGCTTGTATCTTGCACCTAGATACTATATGCTGGACAGTCTCGGGGCATCTTTACACAGCCTGCACCTTGAGTCCTGTGTACTATGGTAGGCCTCTGCCTCTACAGATCTGGTGCTTAGGTCCTATTCTTTTGTGTACCTGCCTGCTTTTTCTAACCACTGGTAGGATTTCTTGATGTCAGCCACTTCCTCTATCTACCAGTGATATATTCCATGTCTTGGTCTTCCACGATGCTTTTTCTTCCTCCACACCATCCTCTGTCTTCTTCTGCCTGAGATGCTCTTTCATCATTTCATCCTGGGGGCCATTTTCTTGATGTATTCACAGATGTTCCTTGTTAAAGCCTGGATAGTAGCTCTGACACTCACTAATCCTCGCCCTCCTTCTTTCAGTTGTTTGCAGAGTCTGGACTTTGGGTGGAGCTATCCATGAATTGTATGGAGTTTCCATGACTCGACATCATTGGCATCTATTTCCTCCTGTGGCCAGCTTACTACTCCAGTTGGGCATCTGATGGTTGGTAGGGCATACATGTTGGTGGCTTGGATCTTGAGCTGGATTCTGTGCACCTGTATGACCCTCTGGAGATATTTGGCTATGGCTGATCTCCAGCAACAGGGACATTACATCACCTTAGTATATACATCACACTTTATGGTGACTTGTGCAACAGTGTTGGAATTGGCTTCCACTGTCACATTGAGTTCTTGATGAAGCTTATCAGTGACTATCAGTGGCATATATATATATATACGAAAAAGTGGTTATCATTTAGAAAAGCAGAAATCATAGGTCTTGTCTACAGGTCAGGTCATTGTGCCATGTCCATGTCCACACACACTACAAACTCCAACTCCAATGGTCCCCAGTCAGTTTCCATGTTAAAAGATTCTCTTAAGCCTGTCCGCAGTCCCAATCTCTGCACCTCTAATGAGACCATCAGGTGCATACTATCTCTAAATAACCAAGACTTTCAGTCAGTTATAAGGAAAAACCAGTTGAGTTTAATACTTTATTTAATACTTACATGAAGGCCTGAAGGCCTTAATACTTACATGAATAAATTATCTACCTTAATTATCTATAATGGCAGCTCTGAGAATAGTGCTGTTCATAAGGAAAAATTACAGGTTTATATTAATATGCTTATTCTAATATTTTAATATGCTTGTTTCTATAATAGCATTTTTATATTAGTGTTTCTATATAAGCATTCTTTCCTGACACTCCATGTTGCTGTTTGCATACAACAGCAGCCAGATCCCAGGCAATGGCTTCTACCGGCTGGCTAAACCAGGTGATGCTAGTTGACATGTCTAAAACCCTCAGCAAGTCTGGGCTTGTCTACCTTCAGATGTAAAGTCTGGATCTGGTGAAATATGTGGAGGAGACCACCATCTGTCCATCCAAAGGGTAGGAAGGCAGACCCAACAATGTGTCATGGAGAGCAAATATGGCACAGTGAAATGTAGGACACTGATGGCCATTCAGTGCCTCTTGTCCTATCCCCAGCCATCTTGACTATGTCTCACCATTAGATTCAGATAGGCCAGAGCAAGAGAGTGAGGCTAATGATCTGCATAACTTTCTCTCACTTTAAGCTAAGTAAAGCATACATCATGACTTTAAACCTACACCACTCAACCTCGAGTCCTATGGCAATGGGAGAGTGGCAAACAGCAGGTGCAAATGCACTGGAAGCTGTATTCACTAACCTGTAGTTAAGAGTATAGGGTTACTCTCCACTGGACTGAAGCAGCAGTGGAATTTGGCATACCATGGATGTTTGAGCAGCCCTTTTTAGGAATTGCTTTGCAGAAGGGGCTAGTATAGCCTGCACCATCTCACCCTGGCGAACATGCCATGGATGAACGGGATCCCACTTAGTGACTGAACCACAAAGAAGAAAGTGGAAGTGCTGCACTGGTCACCAAAGGTGTAGTACTAGCTTACTACAACTTTGTCACAGCAGCACTCAGTTAAACACACCTAGTGACCAAGAGCCAACTTACATACTGTGATGGTGGAGACACCTTCTTGTGGTGTGGTTGCAGCAGGGCTGAACAGTGAAAGGCAGGCACTGGATTTGCCAAGCTTCCAGAGGCCATCAATGATCACCCAATGACACTTTAGATCCCACTTGAAAACAAGTAAAGTGCAATGCTGATCTGTGGATATTCTCCAACAAGGACCAATCCAGATGACATCAATGATAAGTTCTATGAAGAACCTGATGCCCTTATTTCAGCAGTCCCACAGTCAGAGAAGCTAATTGTCCTTGGGTCTTCAATGCCTGAGTGGGGACAGATCATCTGACCTGGGAGTGGATCCTTGGAAGACAAGGCACTGGCAAGGCCATCACTCACCTACCTCAGGTCGAGATCAACCAGGACCGTGATAACCTAATGTGAGCTCTAGGAAAAATGCCAAGAGTAGCACAACAACTTCATTATGACCTTTGCCAAGCTCACCAAGGTCTTGTCGGGTGCCTGCAGGTGAAGGAGACCTTCATCAGAGACTTCTTATTCACTGATAATTGCACCCTTATTGCCAGCACAGAGCAGAAGGTGTTGCATGAAATGGACTGCTTCTCTCAAGCCTGTGACAACTTTGGTCTCATCATAAGCACCAAAAAGCCTGAAGTTATATACCAGCCCATGCCTGGAAAGCCCTATCAGGAACCAAACATAACACTAAAGAGGCAGAACCTACAGGCAGTCAACAACTTCACCTAACTGAGCAGCACACTCTCATGAGCATAGATGCAGAGATAAGCAACAGGATCACCAAGGCCAGTACTGCCTATGTGAGAATGCTTGGAGGTGGAGAGGACTCAACCTTACCACCAAGCTGAAGGTCTACCGTGCCATGGTACTCAATAACCTCCTCTATGCCAGTGAGACATGGACTGTCTACAGAAGACATTTGAGTATTTCCACACACTTCCACATCAGATGGCAGGACAAAATCCCATACACGGAATTCCTGGACTGGGCCAACCTCCCCAGGGTCTACACCCTTTTACAGAAAGCCCAAGCTGGATGGGCTGGCCATGTCTTCAGAATCCCAGACAGTCAATGGCAAAACAACAGTGTCCCTCAAAGACCTAAACATCAAGCACTCAAGAGCTGGTGAAAAACAGACACACCACAAAGACTCAGAGTAAACACGCTGTGCGCATAGCTCAAGCCAACTCCACTTCCACTGCAGTTCCTCCCACCTGTATGGCACATGTGGGCAAGTCTTCTGGACCCAGATTGGCCTCACCAGTCACTTCTAGACCTACAGTTACAGATCCTCCACCTGACACTGAAGTCATGCTCATCTTTGACTCAGAAGGACGAATATCATCAAGATTAATTTTTTGTTTGTCTTCTGTTCAAGAAGGTGGCTACTGTTTCTTACTGATAATATAATGACAATAAGTGCAATTCTTTTTCACTCATGTACCACAACATTAGACATAGCATTAAAATGTATAACAATGTATGAAACAGAATTGAGTACCCCTCCTGTAACTTAGAGACATCATATATTTATCCCTCTTTTAGCAGAAGGCAAAATCATGAATATATTTATTATAATAACACCAGGTAGAACTAAATTTAACATCTCCCTTTGTAATGTGACTCTGTTTTTGAAAGATATATTTGCATCACATCTGCACACACTTCCAAATATTTGGGGAGAAGCAAGGCTGTGAATTAACTAGGTCAAGGATTGAAGTTGCATGATGCACTTTGTACTTGGAATTAGTGTCCTGACCACTAGGAGTCCCTGCAGATCCATGGATGCACAGAGCCTGCATCATTCTGGAGAAATCAGTCACAACAAAACAATTATGGTATAACATTATAATAGCTCATTATGATATTGCTGCGGAAGCAAAAAAGTATTAGAAATAAAACAATGTTTTATTGTATTTGTCCAGCAGCATGTATTTTTGTGACATTCAATGCAATGGAGGCAGATGAAAAGCAGCCTAGGCAAAAGTTCTTTAAGTTGGCTAACACATCAGAGCTTACCGCTACCACACAGTACATGATTAGAAATAATCAATAAAAAATTGAGCAGCATTCTTCTTAGTTTTTTTTTTTTTTTCAAGAGCCTAGCTAGTATGGGTAACATCCATTTTATTAGTAGTATTTCATTATTATTTTTTAAGGCATTAATGTGGTCCCCACACAAAATAAGTATGCACATGCTTCTTAACAGCAAAGGAATTTAAAAGACTTAAAAAATACATTTCTTTAAACAGGAACGATAATTATTATTCCAGACCAGTGTGCATGTGACATGCTTACAAGGTCAGTAGCTGTGTTGTTGCATTATTAGTACAACAGAGCTAACAAAAGGTAAATAATTAATTCTAAATGCTGGGTTTTCATCTGGAGTCTGTTTGTATAGTTTCTTACATAATGAACAAATAATAAGCTATAATGTCAGTAAAGTTGTTACAAAGCTCTGAAACTGGAGACTCTTTCCATTAATGTTAAATAAATGTCTTCTTACAGAAACCTTTCCATATCAACACATAACAAACAAAAAAATTGAAAAATAAAAAAATTTCTGTTTATCATTATTTTAGATTATGGATTATTAGATTAGATTATTTATTAATATAACCATTTTAATTACATCTAGCACTACTGTCAGAGATGTGCTGCTATAGAAAATTAATCAATATCGTCTCATAAATCAGATTTGAGCATTCAATTGCTGTGCTCATAATACTATTTAATAGGGATTTTACACTTCACCTCATCCTGATGGGTTGACCAGTTAAGCTGCCTGTGAAATACTTGTAAAAATAAATTCTTACTACTATTACTAGAGCATGCAACAGCCTGAAGTTACAGGTGATACATCAACTGTCAGCACACTGATAAAAGCCAACAGACATTGTGAAGTGGTCAGAGCATGACAGCAATGTTTACTTTCTGGATTGACATGGTCATGCCCTCCTTTACACCGTAGCTCTAGAAAGCCTTACATCCACAAGTACCTATGACAGGTGGCTTGTGGCAGCAGTGGCCATGACATCTGTCCAGCCTTGGGCAAATCTCATCCTTGCCTCAGTGACAGAGGTGAACAAGAGGAGAGATGTACCTGACTGCTAACCTTTTCAAGTGCTGCCACAAAAAAGGCAAGCAGCCATTCCAGATCAACCATCAAGTCCATCACTTGTCCCATTTACCATGCCTAAACAAGAAAACAAAAACACGACAAACCAAGGTAAAGAGTTTTGTTCTAAAGGGATGCAAGAAAAATAGAAAACTGAGCTACTAAGCTTTTGAAATGTGACATCTGTCTTCTTCTTTTCTTCATTCTCTTGCTAACTGTCTCTTTCCTTCTTTGCTTATGCATCATACTCTCACTGTTCAAGGGGATTACGTATGCTCGAGCTGACATGTGGATGGAAGAGGATGAACGTTGCTTATTGTTTGTTTTGAGAGAGACATATGACAGAAAATGATAGAAAACTAGCAGTGAAATTCACTGATGGGATGACCTTGTCTATTTATTGTTTATTTAGATTATTATGTAAAGTTCATCTGAACTCCCTTATCAAAACTTTCCATAAGTCACATTACTTGTCTCCAAAACCCTGACCAACTGTGCATTATGAAGGACTGGATAAATGAGTCATCTGCTTGTGTATTTGATTAGCTTGTGGAAACAGCGCTAATCTAGCCTTCAGTCAGTTCATGACTCCTCATCTTGCACAATATTGGCACCCACAATTGAGGAGATGGAAGTTTTGACAATGCTACTATCGCTATTGCTTACTAGTTGGTTGCACATCTGGATGTATGGGAGGGAAAATATAACATGATAGGTTATTTTTTATGCCCTTGCATGAGTATACAGTAATAAATACATACACATGTAAATATACACTACAAAACAGTGGCTATTTAGAACTGGGCAAAAGCCACTGCACTTAAAAAAGGTGAAAATTTATAGAATATGTAATTTATGTGAATAATACAGATGAGCCATGAATTTCATCAGGGACAAGATTAAAAAGGTCAATTTTGATTTGTCTTTAATGTGAAGGATGACACCTTTGTTAATTTAGCAGAATGGACTATAGGAGAGAATGTTAATACAAAATTATTCAACTGTAATACACCAATCGAATCTTTGCTTGAGTTTTTTTTTATTCTTAATTTTGCATAGAAATTTTGGATCAAAATCTTAGAGTGTAACCACTGCTATGAAGCTTGTCTAAAAGCTACCTGATCCAAACTCACAAGGCAGCTACAAAAATGGTAGTGGCCATGATGAAATGTAAATAAAACATGATAATAGAAAAAGTATTTATCCTTATAACATGAAATAGACTGAAACACGTAACACACAATACAACAGCTTTCAGCCTTAAAACTGACACAAAACAAAAAATAGTGAAACAAACCCATCCATAAAACTCAACATTAAATCAGTTTAAAGTTCTGAAAATGCATGTGCAAATTCCACATTCAAGAACCACATCCTCCACATTAATATGTACCTGGTTCAAGAAAATGTTACTTATTGTCTTGTTTTGTCTGCACTGTCAGCAATGTTTGCACATATTTCCACACGTGCACATTATGTACTCTTATGTTGTCTTTTGTTGCACACATGCACACATCTGGTATGTAGCACCATGGTCCTGGAGGAAGGTTGTCTCATTTCACTAAGTACAGTATCATCTGAATATGGTTGAAAAGACAATAACAAGGCACTTGACTTGATGACTATTTTTCCCCAGTTTTGTCAGCACTTTTGTGAGCTTATTAAATTTAACCCATTTATATTTTGGGTTTTAGGCGCATATTTAAATTAAATTAATTTAGTACAGAAGCAACTAAGTAATTCTAGTCATTTTCTTCTTTGTGAAAAAATTATTATTTTTTTTTGTCATATTTACTGAACCACTGAATTCTTTTTTTTAGTGTACGGATAAAATTGAATCATATAGCCCAAACTGTATCAAGTGTTTTATAATCACACCACTTCAGCTAGACACTCTGCTGTGAAGACTTCAAGAGCCTTTCTGTGATTCTTAATTAGCACCCTTTTGTTTACTTGGCCAGCATGCGTTTAATGATTGGAAGAATTTAATGCCCTCAATCAAGCCCTTGTCGTGCTTTGATTCTGACATCATCATTCACATATAATAGACTTCTCATGTTTCCAAGACAATAAACTTAATGTCTACTTAACAAAACAGCAAGCGAGCTGTCTTTTAGCAACTATTAGCCAGGGAAACCATATTGTAAAATGACAATTAATTGCTTTCTCTGGGACGCCTAATTACCAGTTGTTGGTGGTATATGCTTATTAGCGGCACAGTTTGACAGCTTTGAATGTGTGCCAGTTGCCAAAAGTGATATTTTTTTTCTTTTCATGAATGACCTTGTATAGGTATTGAAATTTTCTATTATTTAATTATTCTGCAATCAAACTCTCTTTCCTCAAATAATTTAGTTGGCATTTAATTGAATTTTGGTGAGTAACTATGTGGACATTTGATCAGGAATATTTTGGTGAAAACATACCAGAACAGCAAGATTTTAACATTTCTGGAATTGATGCAATCATAACTAATTACGCATTCTATTGATCTTTTGAAGGAATGGTCCATTCAGGAATGGTCCATCCATCCATACATCCATTATCTATACCGCTTTATCCGTCTGGGTCGCGGGGAAGCTGGAGCCAATCCCAGCATCTTCGGGCGAGAG
>JAQQZR010000023.1:20008558-20043170 GCA_030068235.1 Notoglanidium macrostoma | reverse complement strand
TGCATGTCTTTGGACTGTGGGAGGAAACCGGAGCACCCGGAGGAAACCCACACATGCACGGGGAGAACATGCAAACTGCAAAGAAAGGCACCCTGGGTGACCCGGGGATCGAACCCAGGACCTTCTTGCTGTGAGGCGACAGTGCTAACCACCACAACACCTTGTAAGAATGGTATGTTTTTGTTAATTTATTTATTCTCCCAGTATGTTTTTGATTCAGTGACAGATTAGTCCACAGCAGTGGACTTCTCTCGAGTTACTTTCCTGAGTACTAACACCTGTTCACCATTTACCCTGCAATCAAAAATTGTACACACACCACTGACTCTCATTCAGACAGATGTGTAGTCTTCCGCCTTACCCAGTGCTCTTCAGCCTTCCTTTTTATGCCTTAAGCATTTCCAATTTTGCCGTTTACTTGTTTACTTTGTAAAGCCGAAGTTTACTCAAACCCTTGTTTTTGCCCATTGATTCTGCTTGCATAGCTACCCTCTTTATTTATGTCTACTTGAATCTGAACTAACTTTGCTAAGTTTTACTGTGTCTTGCATTTTAATTAGCTGTGTTCAGTGCTGGTTTGTGGTTTTCTTTATACTGATGTTAGTAATGATTATTACATTTGCATTAAATGCAATTTAATGTGTTTTCATGTGTCTATTACATTGTCCCAGGATTATTGTGTAAATTATAGCAAATTTGTTTTAATTTAAGCTCTATACCACAAAATGGAAGGCAAACAAACAAACAAACAAACAAATAAATCCTGAATAAACTCCTAAATAAAAAACTCTTGAATGCATTGAGCAATTTTTTAAATTAACTGAGCTGATAAACCTCTTAATATTCAATACTCATTAAACAAAGTGGTTTTTCCTATTATTGTGCCTATATTTATTTGTCAAAATGTGTAGATATTGTACTTAAAGTCACATTTTAATTTAGTTTTGATCAACCTCATGTTTATGATATCAAAGTATTAGATGACTGATGCAAATTCATTCTGAACAACATTTAATTTTAACCTGTTGACCGACAATTAAAAAAAAAGTAGTCAACTAGTCTTCTTCTTTATTCTTTCTTTAGTCAACCTGTACAGCTATAAACAGGCTACAAATTACATTTTCCTTGTCAGTGCTTTTTTAAGCTACATTGCGAAAAATGAAATAAATAAAGCAATGCAATAAATGTGAAAACTTATAAATCAGTGTATCATATTGCACTAATTTATGAATGTACCACTTCTTAAAATGCACTTGTTTGGATGATCTGGTGTCTCAGCTGAAATGTGGACCTGCAAATGCACAGCAGGGAAGCTCATGTCCATCAGCAGAGCCCTTCTTATCGCTCAATAACCAGCCTTCCACGGATAAAGGATTCTATGTCTATAGCAGCTTCAGGGAGGTTTTTCATCTGACTGAAAAAAATCTTGGAGCTGAACCGCCTGCACAGACTAACAAAGATCATTTAGCCTACTTTCTTTACCATATGCTTTACTGTTATTTCCCCTGCTCCAACTAGTCTACAACTCCCCACAGCAGTGAATAGTGAATGTATTAGTCAAATAGACTACGTATGAAACACCTAATGCCCATTGTTTAGTAACCGTCTCTTGTATCATGTAGCAACAGACAACAGAGCAGAAAACTGCAATTGCCAAATCCCTGCATCCCAATCCCAAAAACATGCATCCACATGGTTAATTTTTATACTTCTATGATTTCTTTGTTTAGGGTGTTATGCTGTCACATAGAGGGGAATTTGGTTCTGTTCTTTCACTATTTGAATGACCCACCAATAACCAGAGTAGAGTGATGCGACATATTTGATCAAAATATTCAGCATCATTACTCATTTGGCGAAACGCAGTTTTTTCCCCCAGCCCAATATCTTGGTGGGAGTACCTTTAGCACATCTCTGTTTGAAACTGGATCAGCTCCAGGCATTTTGATGAGCCCAAGATGAATGGCATTGAGACTAGCTCACTTTATGACTATAGTTCATTGGAGTACAATGTATTACACTGAACACACCTCTCTCTTAATAATTGTGTTATGGAGGTATATTTAGAACGTGAAACAGAAGAGACCTCCATGCTCACTCATCCCCATACCCTTCTATTACTGATGATGGCTTTGTGACAAATTTAGACATACTGCACTTCTCTGAAAGAAATTGTATATAATCACTGAACCATGAAAAATGTGCCCTCTTTGCCCTGAGAGGACCTGCTGCTGAAATAAAAAGCATAAAAATGTCAATTGAAATTAGTTTTGAAACCAGTCTTATACATATAATTAGATTACATTTTAGTTTTCGTTTTTTTTTATTAACTCATCAGTGTCAAATCTTTTGCATATTTGCTCCTATATAAAATTATTTGCAATATTCTGAGAAATGCTTTTGTATTCTGAACAGTGAAATATATACAGGAACTTTCTGTACAGAGCCTTGACATAGTTAAATTGCTATCTCTTGTATATTTAACTGGTTTAAGTGAGGAGACTAAATGATTCTGCAGGCTATTTAAGCTTAATTTACCATTTGCCATGATAAAAAAAATTCCTTTTTTTTTTTTTTATTTCTTTTCTTTACCACCAGCTGTGACTTCACTATAGAATTATCTGCCAACAAGCAGGGATGGACAAACGTACATCAAAATATATTTTAACACACAAATAACTTAAATGCAATGATCTCTCAAGTGCATGGAAGCTGGATGGGAAGTCAAAATGACATGGATGGATTGGTGTGGCAAACATCCCTAAATTCACAAAACCATTTTCATGATCACAATTAATCACTCCTGTATTTGCCAACACTTCTAGCTGAGCTAGCATACTTAGGTGCCACAGAAGCACAATTTGAGCATACAGCATGCTAGGATTCATCTGTTATCTAGCTAGAATTTTAGTACTTTTCTTTCTGTCTCTATGGCTCCGTTCACATTACAAGCCTCTGATTTTTTGCTCAAATTGGATCTGACAATCTTGATGGTTCACATTCATGATTACAAGTGACCTGTATCTGACTTTAATGAGAATGCACCTGTCCTCAAAAATGGCATGCATGCACACGTTGATATGTTTTTCCATAAGTCATCTGCACCACCAACAACAAAAAACACACATGTGACATAACTCATGGTATTAAAACTGACAAAATGGATGTGCTAGTAGTTAATGAATGAACTGTATTTTGCCTTGGAGGACAGCAAACAGTTTGTCCGCTGTAGCTCTCCTCTGTTGTTGTTTTGTTGAGCGGCCCATGTTCTCACAATTTGTGCTACAATTTGTGCACCCGCCACATGTGTATAGGCAAAAATCCACATGAAATGTAATCTGACTGTTCCCATTCATGTCACATGGCCATGAATCAGATACGTACCATATTTAGGACCACATATTTCTGCATGGCAGTGTGAACGTAGCCTACGTAACCTGTAACCTGAGTCAAATGATTTCTAAATGTATTCTTATTTATTTTATATGTATTTTTAAATACATTTAAAAATAATTTGACTTGGGTAATATGTTTAGATGTAATTAAAATAATGAAAATGATGCTGAAACTTTGTGGATAAATGATTTTCATTTATTCATAGTTAAATATTTTTCAGTATTTAACATGTATTCATGGACTAATGAACAAGCTCTAGCCCTGCTTTACATTGTTGTTACTGTTGATATCATGACAGAGAAACAACTGAATTTTGTTTGCCAAATAAAATAATGGTGTTTCATATGGGAAGCAGAGTGAGACAGGCAGAACTAAGAGCATTTTGCCACCTCCCATGTGAAACGCCCTTAATACAAAATAGCTCAAATTGAAATATGTCAAAGTTCAAAATCCTGCAACTGAAATATATATTAGAATAAAAGAGACAGTATGTTGTATTTTGTAAGTACAGAACTAAATTTTGGAAGCAGGCTATACAGTACAATCAGTGGATAAAGGTAATTCTGGTAGTAGCATTCTGGTAGATCATATGTAATGTTCTCTGTAATGCTCTAGTGGTTTGCCCTAAATCATGAAAGGTTATCTATACCATTCATTTGTATTGTTTTCTTTTTTAGTACAATAATCCAGTTTGCTATCTAGCAAAAAGTGTGTGTGTGTGTGTGTATGTGTGAGGAAATAGAATGTGTTACTACAATATACGTATTCTCAGAATGTGCCAGTGAATGTAATTCTGATGTAATTCACTGCACTAAATGTTGTGGAGCTCTCCTCTCCAGGCCTCTCATCTTTTTCTCCTTGTCCCTCATTCTTGGGAGTTCAACTGAATGCTAATCCATGGGATCTTCTTTGATCTGTGAGCTGTGAAACAAATAGAATTCATAATACAATGTCTTTGGTCTACTATTTCTTTATGCAGACTTCAGGGCAGCTCTTAGACTCCTGCCCCTTAGGACAGGGGGGCAAATGGATCATCTCAATTTCAGGCTATATGGTTTGAATTATTAATGAAATGTAAGGAGACATAATCTTTTTGTTTCTCAGGAATGACCTAGAGTCCTCTTTTACTTTCAGAGATGCAAGGAGTCATCCAGGAGGGGTATTCTGAGACGTCTTGCTTTTAATTTCAGTATAAAAGTGTAGAGAAGGATCTGTTCCGACACACAAAATTTTTTCTCTGCTTCAACATTCATTTCTCGGTGGTGAAGGCAAATTCCATAACTCTGAGAACATCGCAGTGTGGAACTTTTCATAATACTTGTATAAATGTGCACTTGTTATCCAGAGATGCTGGGCACCCAATGAGAGCATCTAGGGTCATCCTGAGGGATGAAAGTTTTTACAGGACATGGAGAAATTTAGCTTTTTGGTTTTTTGATGGTATACTCACTCCTGTATTTCGCTATTCATCACAGTTGTGCTGGCTGTGAGCTATTTATGTTTTAGTTTTCCCTTTTAAGTGACAAATCATATACATTAAATGATTTTAAAGCTTTATCGTGCTGAATAAAAGGCCTAAGGATGACAAAGGATGAGATTTTCATAGAAGCATCAGGGTTCTGACTGAAACTAATATAGCAGAGGACCGGTGAATGAGAACTAAACTGGCTGAAATATTGAGACAGCTTGGTACAGTAAATTTATTTGCTAAAATATATAACTTCCATAAACAAACAAAAAACAGTAAACACTCCCATACTGCTTTATATACAGTAAGCTTTGCTTTTCCGATGATTTCTAGTTTGTTATGAATGTACAAATCGAATCTAAATCTGTCTTGCTATTCATATTTTTATTTGAATTCAAGAAATCTGTAGGATGTTAGTGAATATGCTTTGTCAGGTCCTTGTTCTCGAACTTTTCTCTTGAGTTTGATACACGTTCAATATATTTTAACCTCCGTAATTGCTGTTGAACAACAGCTTGTCCTTGGTTGTTGAATAAAGACTAATTTGGACTAAATACAGATTCATAACATGTTAAACCTACATAAAAATAAGATCCAAAATAATAAAATTTTTGATCCCAAACATTTGATTATGAAAATAGTTTGGCCCAGGTATTACACTAGTATTATTTAATGGGTCCAAAAATTTCATGTGGTGTCATACATGTTGTGGTGTAAGAACAACAACAACAACAACCAAACACATCCTTACAAATTAACTTTCTTTCCTAATTATGAATAACAATAAAGAAATCGTAGACTAACTTACTTACCAAGTATTGTGACTATAGTTGAATATTGTCATGTAAGATGTCTGCATGTCATCATTTCAAATCCACTTACAGATCATAAGTGATAATCATGTGTTATGATTCAGTACACCAAATTTCAGCTTAATTGGAGTTACGATTCCTCAGAAACAGCTATAGTATTTGAACCTAAGCCCACCTCTTTTGGAAGATAAGGACTTACATTTTAAAGATCTTTTCAGAGCCTTATACTAATCAAGCCTTTCAAATTTAGTGCAAGTCCATGCAACTTCCAAACAGTCCAATTTTATATGAATTGTCGTTCTGTGCACACATGATGATTTAAAACAGTTTCTTTATTGCAAGGAAACTTGTCAGCTTTGGAAGGAAACTTGTCACCTCTTTATAAAGAACTGCTGGAGGATTTATATAAAGTTTCTGGCAAAAACATTGCAAGTTTGAATCCTGATGATGCCAAGGCTATCCATAGCTAGAAGATAGACAGCAAAATTAGTCGTGCTCTCTGGGTGGGAGGGATGGCATATTCTGCCCTGTCAATCACAGTGATGTTTGCCAACCATAGGTGTATTTGAGCTCATGTATGCAGGACAGGATAGATAGCACTTTTCTCTGCAAAAGAGCAGCAGTTTGAAAAGATGCAGTAGTTGGCTTCTGAATGTCTTAGACAAAACATTTGCTAGCCTTCACACTTCCTGGTTGGTAATTGACATTTGATAGGGGAAACAGGGCTAGTGGATGAGAACTGACAAATGACCAAGTAAGAAAGATGATGGGGAAAAAATGATTTATGCAGATGCTTTTAAATGTGTTATTAATATCCACTGTATGTACCAATAAAATGTAACCAAGCAAATGTATTAATTTTATTGTTAATTTTATTCTTTATTAAGTTTGTATGGTTGATCTTCATTCTCACCTTCACCTCTCAACTGGAAATGTATGTATTGTCCTTGCAATGAAGGACTTCCACTCAAGTGTGTACATCCTTGATAAATCTGAATCATGCTATCACTAAAGACCTTTAGTTGGATTGATGCCCTGTCTCTGACAGGGTGAAATGTTTAAGGATGAGGTAAATCAGATCCAATAAGAGCAGATTTAAATGACTGCTGTGGCCTGTAATTGGTTCTGCAGATGAGTCCTTAGCACAGGAGAGGCAGTAAGTGACCTTGGCTATGATTGTGCATCACTCTTTTGTGTCACAACCCACATCACTCTCTGTAAACATGTTAGCTCCGAAAGGGCTCCACTATATGCCATGTCATTTGTGTAGATGTCAGAATAATCAATGTACAGCCATTCTAAAGCTTAGAAACCTTATTAAACTTAATTAATTAATATTTTGATACATTGATTGAAATTTTGCTAATGCTTGATAAAGATATTGTTTGGCCATTTGAGTATGCTAATATTATCTCTGAAATAATAGCTCAAAAAGCTAATGGGACATTGGTGCCAAATCTGGAAAAAAAAAAAGAACATCCTGACCAATTAACTTTATTTCCTAATCACTTACAGTAGCATATGACTCGCTACACATGAGCAAAGCTTGGCAAGCATCCTTACTGGCTCCACTTAAGTCTACATTTCAGTCTTTTTCCTTGTTCTAGGCTCCTTAGTACTAGACAATTTCATCAATAATGCACACAAAGGAAGGTTGAAAACTAATTTGGTAGGATTTTGCCCCCACAAGTGTAAACACTCAAACACAATCATAAGCACTTGGGACACAGTGCCCAATGCGGTGTAATTTTCTCCCCCTCTCTTGTTCTGCTTTTCTTATCTTTCCTATACACCTTGCCACGCTGGCATTTTCTGCCCATCACAGCATGACGGCTAACTTCACTGCATCAAACTGTGATCAAATCAGAGCCTTTTCGTCTGGCAGTGAGAACAATGTATCCTGTACTCTAATGAACTCTTGGCAGGAGAGCCACCTGCCTTTTTGCTTTGCCAGCCCATGCAGCAGCAACAGCAGGCAACCTTTACTTAATTACACTATTTTGCATTCAGGAATCAGTGAGGCAAAAAAATCCCCTAGCTTTTAGAAGGAGTGCTGACTTTCTTATTATCGAGAAAGTAAGGGGGCAAAGAGGCTGCAAAGTTATTGCCGTAAAGATATTGTGCGTCTAAGCTAGGGGGAAAGAACAGAAAGTAGTAGAAAAAAAACCCTCATGCTATTATGGAATAAGTGCACATTAAATTATTTCAGTTCATTTAACTAATTTACCACGTTAATTTTCCAGTGATTTTATAACAACCTTGGCACATTTCAATTTATTTCACATTTGAGTGAATGTGACTCCAAGCTTTTAAATTACAATCTATAGCTAAAGTAAATTAGACAGTAAAATGAATAACAAAAAAAGGATCCACATTATATCGGGTGAGATAATTATGTATGCCTTCATGTTACAGACAGTTTGCATGTACTATATTGATGCTCTGTAGTATAATTACACATATCAAGTACAGTGCATTATTTTTCTGCATAAAATTATAACAAGGACAGTTTAAACAAAGCCATTTTAACACTACGCACATCCTCACTGCTATAGGATGATTTGTAAAAATGGATCTCATAAAAAAGATATCTACTTTAATCACATATGCAGGCCTCCTTTCAGTTTTGCATTTTTATTTAAATCTCTCATGATGGGTAATGAGTACTTGTGCCTGAGATGTTAGATTTAGCTTTATTGAGGTAGTATACCCTGCAATCTTGGCCATGATGAACTCATTTCAGGCTGTCAATGTGCTAACTTTGTCTCAGTTTGTAGCAAAAAGTGATTTGTCGGCTGCTGAGCTGTTCGGTCAGCATGATGCTTACAGCCATTCCTGCTGTAATCCACAGCACAACATTAAAAAACGGGGGGGGGGGGGGGGGTATGGGCAGCTAATCGAGAACTTAAATCTGGCATAAAATGAGACTATTAAAACAAGAAACAAACAAAAAAAACCCTCCATTATGAAATATTATAAAGTGAACATCGCTAGTTCTTGTTCTCTTATCTTCCTAGGAAGCTTACATCAAAGTAAGTAAGTATAAGTATATTGTATTGTATTGTATATTTCTGTATTGGATTTGAAATGGAATAATAACAGGGTGGCATGGTGGTGCAGTGATTGGAACTGTAGCCTAATAGCAAATACTGGCCAACTGGGGCCTTAATGCAAGGAGTTTGCATGTTCTCCCCGTGCCTGCATCAGGTTTCCTCTGGGCACTCTGGTTTCCTTCCACAATTCAAAGACAAAGTTTACTGGCTACTCTAAATTGCCCATAGGTGTGAATGTGAGTGTGAATGGTTGTTTGTCTCTGTGATAGCCCTTCCATAGAGTAGTGACCTGCCCAGGGTGTACCCCTCCTCTCGTCTGAAGTCAGCTGGGATTGGCTCCAGCTTCCCTGTGACCCTTCATAGATCACATCACATATCACATCACATATCCATCAGGGTTGTGGGGTATAGATAATAGATGGACGGATGGATGGATGGATGGCTCGATGGATGAAAAAATAACTATGTAGTTCAAGTGTGATATTGGGTGAATCCTAGTTTCTAAGGGATCCTAAGGAACCTAAAGGAACTATAAGTAATTGTGGGGCAGCAAGGCCCATCTCACAACTCCAGGGGCCCCAGTTCAATCCTATTCTGGGGTTACTGCCTATGTGGAATTTAACATGTTCTCCTCATGTCCACATGGGTTTCCTATGGGTTCTCTGGTTTTCTCCAACTACACTGGCATCCCATTCAGGGTGCATTTCTGCCTCACACCCAGTGTTCCTAAGGTTCTGAATCTACTGTGACCCCAATTTTAGTTGTGAAATTTAGCTGTCAAAATAAATAGTTTGGTAACCAGCAAGAACATACCAATGATATCCATTAACAAATAATGCAATAACATTACATTTGTTGTATAACTAAACAAAGCATAGTGGCGAACGATGGAAGAACACATTTGATCATTACAAAACATATTGAACTGGTCAAGTACAGTCAGTATAATGTAGGAACAAATGTATCTATCAAAGTATAGCCAAATGCGACTGGATATACATAAATACTTGTGCCACCCTGGTAGGTGAGCGAGGGGACTGAGGACAATGGAAGCAGGCTTTGCATGTGAGAGTGATGCTGAGGCAGTGTTATATAAAAATTTTTAGCTTTTCTGGTGCATTACTTGATTTAACATGAACAACAACAAAAAAAAAAAACCATCAAAACTCAGCATGAGGTCAACACTGACAGGGTGACACTGCCATAACTGCTTTCAGCTCCAACAGGCATCATTCTCTCTCAGGTCAGGTTCTCTCTTATTCAGTGTAACACTCAGAGTATATAAATAGGCACTGAGGCTTTTATAAAAGATACCTTGTGAAAGTGTCCGAACACAGGCAGAGTTAAAGAAAGCATAGCTTTTCTTAAATGCAAACCGGCCATTAAAAGTAAAGAACACAAAATATTTGAATACAATAACTAGACTTCAGTGAACAAGGAATGGTGTAAGGAATGGTGTAAATTTGTTTAAAAAAGTAATCCTGTAGGCTACAGCTGTTAATAAAGACTCACTTTATATTTGCATAGGACACAAGGTGATTGTAGTTTTATATAAATTAATTCACAATACAATAATGTGATTGAATCACTGTAAGATACAAATATCTGTTTGAAAGTACTACTGGACAGTAGAAATGAAACATTCATTAATAGCCTTTCTGATTTATAACACTTTATTACAGACACCATCTGAGAAATTAACACACTTTATTTTAATACAATACAATACAATGTATTTAATACATGTATGGGGCAAGTAATCCAGTTATGAAACATGCTAGACTGAACAAATACCATATAACATCCAAACTCTGCACAGAAAGGCCCCAGTCAGCTGGTAGCTTTGAACCTTCTTGCTTTGAGGTGACAGTGCTAACACTGCGTTACCACGCCACAACAGATAAAACTCAGAAAAAACAATAATACAATTATGAAATACAGTTGATAGTAATGACCAAGACAGTTTTCTATGTCATACTTATATAATGTATACTGCACCATTTTTAAACCTATGGAGTTTAGCATTATTGTATGCACAGTATACTGGCAAACAAAAAAGGAGTGTTAATGATAATGTCAAGAATATTAATAATATCAGAAATTGAAAAAAAGATTGAATATTTAAATAAATGTGAACTAATTAATCTGAAAAGGGACAGGAAAACTGTTTCATTATACACTGTGATATTGTGATTATCAGGTATGCAGCAGAAATGGTACAAGTGCAAGCTGATGTTTAATATAACAAACAGGAAAACAACAAAAAAAACACAAATCAAAGTCAGAATAAAAAAAACAGGCAAAAGACCGGGACATAGCTAATAGGCAAAACCAAGAGTGCAGGTTATTTATGCAGTGTGTGTCATGAGCAACAGGTGAATTAAATCAAGTCCAGGAATGCAGAGTGGTCGAATAAGCGCTTTTGTACCAAACAGTTTTAGAGTCTTATTGAGAGAAACTACCCACTGGGGAAGTCCCCTGAGAACTCAATACCGTCAAGGGCCTTTTTTCTCTTTGCATTCACACCACCAGTAGGAAGCTGAAGTAACCTAAGCCGGCCAGCGGTTGGTATAGCAATGTTTATGGCAGCCCTAAAAAAAAAGTCAATTTTAAATAAAACGTCAGCTTTAAATAAAAAAAGTTATCTTTAAATAAAAGAAGTCAACATTGTCACTGTTTATTTAAAGTTGATTTCGTTATTTTTAAAGTTGAATTCTCTTATTTAAAGTTTACATCGCTATCTTTAAAGTCAACTCTTTTTATTTAAATATGACTCAGTGATTTTTAAAGCTGACTTCTATTATTTAAATTGGTTTTTGCTATTTTAAAGTTGACATCATTTATATAAAGTTGACTCTTGTGTATTTAAAGCTGACTCTTTTTAAAGTTGACTTCAATATTTTTAAAATTGACTTCTTTTATTCAAAGTTGACTCTTTTTATTTAAAGCTGACTCCGTTATTTTTAAAGTTGACTTCTTTTATTTGAAGTTGACTTTATTTTTAATGTTGACATTATTTTTAAAGTTGACTTTATTCTTAAAGTTGACTTCTTTTATTTAAAGTTGACTATTTTTAAATTTACCAAAAATCAGGAGCACAAACAAATACACAGCAGGAGTTTTGGATTAGGATTGTTAAGGCATACCAGAAGGTTATTCCTATTTATCTTATTTTAGCTATAGTATTAATCTTATAGTACTAATTTAAAACTAATCTTAATTGATATTTGTTTTATTGTAATGGAACTAATTATTTACCAGGCTTGCATACAATGAAGTGAGGTAAAACTTTTCTTTTTTTTAAACAATGTAATATATGGTTACAAGAAATATTGTTGTAGTTTAAAACAAATGACACACATTTAGAAATTGTTTACCTTTATTTGTACAGGTATAATAATGTTAAAAGTAGACCTGCTGCTCACTTAAAAGGAAAAATATCATTTCGCTATGTAGTGGCGCTTGAATTAATACAGCCCCCGGCAGCACGCAGCTCAAACAGTGCATAAGTCAAGGGCAGGATGCACGTAGACGGTATTTACATAAGAAATGCCACAATTTTGGCCTTGCTCTGCCCAAAGTGCGTAACTGCCTTCAGGGCACATAAGTCACAGACTTAAGTTGAGGGAAGAATATGCGTAGACTGGAAACCGCAGAGCTGCGCATGGGAGAACCGGGTCCAATGTATTTAATGAGATTAATGAACAATTATAATCTGGCAATGACGCTGACAGCACACAAAGGTCAACAAGAATTGTGACAGACACAAGCATGTGATAGATTGATGCTTATCTTGCATAAAACCAGATGTTAAAATCAGTGCAATGTAGCTGATCATATCCACTGATGATGATAAACATTAACAAAATTTGGATCTTGCAGACTGATGACTTTTCCAAATGAATGCATATCTGTTTCCAAGCTCAGAATTTGTAGCAGGAATATTCTGTTATCTAAGCAGGAGCCAAACCCAGCTGCCTTATACTTCATTTCAGAGAACTGGCTGTGAACCATGGGGAACTTCAGAAAGTGTCAGAAAGCTGAAACGGGGGGAAACTAAAAAAAACCACAGCTACAAGAGGACAGCTGTAGAGAATATGAATGAAGAAAATATCAATATCTTTCTGTGACAGCTTGTCATTTCCTGCCATTCCAGAGAGGGACAAATCTATATTATTAATGTGTACAACCAAGAACAACAGGCCACCTTTTAACCCCCACTCTTATCTGCCACCTTTCATCTACACTAGGCTTCACACCAAACCAGACAGGTGCACATTCTCTAATTACATTCCATTCATGTTTAATTAATCAAATTCAGACCTCTGCAGTCACTTGGATATTTAAAAAGTGTCAAGAAAATGAAGAGAGAGAGAAAGAGAGAGAGAGAGAGAGAGAGAGAGAGAGAGAGAGGGAGAGAGAAGCTTTTCTGATTTTAAAAGTGCTCTTCAAAGCCCCATTACACTATAAACTAAAGTCCTAAACTGGTTGGTGAAGGTGATAGAACATAAAATGTGAGTTTTCAAGGGTTTAATTACTTTTCCCTCCACAACTGGATTGTGTCCAGAATTATTACACAGTTGCATGCAGAGACCTCATCCTCTAACAATTTTGTTGCTTAGGTGCTTCCTTCAGCTAATGAAATTGAAACTATTTTGTATGATCTTATTACAACCTTTCAATTCTGATATAATTAACCAGAGATATAATTTTGATATAATCAACCAGAAAGAGAGAGAAAGAGAGGTTGGGCGGCGTTGCTTCAGGGAATAAAAATGATGAACATTTGCAGGAGGAATCTAGTGAACTAGAGTAGTTAACCTGTATCACATATTACAATAAGAACTGTCTTTTTGCACCACTTTATGCAATATAGCAATACCACTTTATAAACTATATTCCAGTAGTTCTACCAGAATTTTCATAATTTATACCTGAATGAAGAATGTTCAGAGAAATGAATATTATAAGTCTATTAGCTTCAAAGGTATGCAAAAATCTATTCTGTTTTGCTTCTCAGGTCGTTTTTTCATCCACGTTCCTACCATGTCCAGACAGTTACTCACACAATAAGGGAAGATAGAAAATGGCATCAAATGATTGCAGGCACACTGGCCATTCTACTGCCTGATACATTATTGATCAGAGCACTTGCTGGAGTGATAGGTGAAAAAGGCAGAGAACTAATTTGAAACTGGAACAGAAAAAAATCTGTTTCAATCCTTTTCTTTGATTACGTTATGACGTTATACAAAAAAAGAACAAGTTCAATGGACTACCGAGGATAATACATACTGGTCCACGTATTCATGTATTATTGAGGCGAATTCCAATCCTTTCAGTAACTGTATAGCTTTGTACATATATAGCTTTGTAAGTAACAATAGCAGTGTTTCATTCATACACACACATATATATATATATATATATATATATATCTTTACAACCATGGTGAGCAGAAAAGAATGAACAGGAACAGGAATGCTACAGTGGGCACATTACCTGGTCTCCCAGGTGTTACTATTAAAGTGACTGGTGTATTCACTTTCTTAATAGAGATTCATTTATACAAGTGTGCACATTTTCTTTTTGGATGTGAACTGTCCAAAATGTGCAAGGGTTTAAATATACAGACACCAGGCTAATAGAAACTGAAAAGCAAAAAGGAATGCAAAAGTTAAAATGATGAAAATAGACAGAATAACACTGATTTCACAAGCCACTGGGCTGCACACACATGCAGACAGTGCATTTTCCTCTAATCATGGTTTCCTGCTTTAATAAACACTATAAAATACAAGATTCTTGCTATATTCTAGAGTCAATGCTTGTAGATTTTGCAGTTATGAGCTATATTTAATAGGTTGTTTTGAAAAGTCGATACATTCCACTCTGGGATTTTTATGGGATGAATGTTCATGGGTCACTGCATGGTAATTATACCTGATCAAATTATGAGCAAACATGTTGCTCAAAGGGTCAAATGATTACTTTCTTTGCAAATCTTTCACATCTGTCACTTGCAACATGTCATGAAAAAATATAAGTCTGTGCCTGAGAGCTTTATCAATCTGCTTCACACATTAACAATGTTATATACAGTATGTAGGTGAATGTAGAGTTATAGGATCTTTTGAAGATGCTGAAATCATCATTTGAGAGTGGGCCTAAAATGCATTAAAGGAAATCCATGATAGAGAGACTGAAAGTGCAGCAAAAATAATGGAGATCTGTGTAATCTGCAGAAAGGACTGACGTCTTGATATTTTTTCAAGCCCTATGTAGATAAATTGATTATTTAATAAAGTATGTTATTTTGGATTTATAATGGATTTGAATGGACATGAATTGTACTTTGCACTGCATGCAAATAAATAAATAAAATAAAATAAATAAATCAATAAATAAAAAAAAGTTAGAATTTGGGTGAAGCTGCTTCTTTATGTTAAAGTGGAATTACATAGAACAGAGGACTTAGAATGCTGAGCTCAAAGAAATACAGTCTTATCTCTATGTCTGCACTCTGAGGGGGTTTCAGGAGGCAGGACCAGAATGAGTTTGAAAATCCCATTGTGTCTATATATTTTAAATGACATACATTTTGTGCTGTTACCCCCACATCAGCAAAGTGCATTAATTTATGAAAAATAGCAAAATAGTGCAAACGCTAAAAAAGGCTCCCTTCCAGTTAATATACTGTAGCAAAATGCCAGTGTTACAGCTGAGATGAAAATGAAACTCTCTCATTCCTGTGAGAATCTTGCATTAACTTTTGACAGTAGTAACTTTTTTCTTTTTTCTAATTAAAAAAAGTCACTCACTGTATGGCAATACTGCACATCATAGTTTTTTAAGGACATAGCTAGTGCCTTTAAAGCTAAATGATTATTATAGGTATAGAGTCATTATTAAACTTTATTAAAAACTACATACTGCACTTTTACTATGACTCCTTACATTTCAAGATTATTGCTCAGAGCTTACCCTAGGCCACAAGCCATTATATTATCAGGCCTGGCTTGTTCTCAATAAATAGCTGGCTTGATCGAAGGAAAGTAGGAACAAGTCATGGGCTGAGATCAGTGCATCACACAGCTGGACTTTTGCCTGTAGCTCTGCTAACTGTTAGGAATTCATCACAGTATCTCAGAAGAGAAGTATAATGGCACATGTGAGAACTATGGCCTTCATCTTTTCAAGTGTAATATAATATCTCAGCAGTTTCTAACACAGCATGTGCCTCACATCTTTGATTAGCCTTAGGACTTTACCCAGGAATGATGCGGTACATTGAGCTATATGATTAATGCCTGTCGTGCCTATAGCCATGAGTACAACATATGTATCAACAACCTCACTGAATCAAAGGATAGGCACTATTTGTGATATTTGTATTAGACCTACAAAATACTAGTTTGTATTTTCAGTTTAACAGCTTTTATGTTCTGCATCTTTGAAAATACTTTGTAGGAACATTTGGAAACGAATCACTATGGATTTGTCCTAAATGAACTAGTAAGGCAGAATTATGTTTGTTTACTTGTCTCTATTCAGCAAATTGCAAAAATACATTAGTTTTATTCTAGACATGTTTATTCATCATACTTCTGTTCTGTGCAAAAAGATGAAGCTTGCTAGTATTTGCTCCTGGAAACACATGAGACCAAACTATAAGTTGAGGCTAATATTTGTGGTACAGAGACTGATCTAGTGATTTAAATTTTGTTAAATGTTAAATGTGTATGCCATAATGAAACCTTTGAATTCAATCGTCTGCTTTCTTGGGTAGATATTACCACCCAGACAAAACTATTTACTCTAAATACACATATTTATGTACAAATGAAATTAGAGTGCAGTTTGTGGCAAGCTTTCTATCTAACGTGCTGAGTAAGCTACGGAACTGTCTTTCAAAGCAATGTCTTTGAAAAGACATTGTCAATACTTGATAATACGCACTTAATAATATTTTAGTTTAGGCTTAGTTTTTGGGTTTATTACACTCCAGAAAGGTCAGAAAACTTCTGTGGATGCACCTAACCTCTGGATCAGATTCCACTGTGAAGCAGGAAGGGAGTGCTGATGTTATTTAAACAAGGGTCCTTTAAATGATAAGATTATAAATAAAGATTTTCTAATGATGCAGGACATTATTTTTAGAATGGAAAAAAAAAAAAAAATCCACAGTGAAGGTATGACTTAATATTCTTTAAGTTAAATCCATCCATCCATCCATTAATTTTCTATGCCTCTTATCCATTGTGTGTTATGCGGGAAGCTGGAGCCAATCTCAGCTGACTTTCGGCGAGAGGCAGGGTACACCCTGGACAGGTTGCCAATCTATCATGAGGCTAACATTAAGACAGTCAGCCATTCACACCCACATTCACACTTTTGGGCAATTTAGAGTAGCCAGTTGACCTAATCTGCAGGTCTTTGGACTGTGGAAGGAAACCAGAGCACCCAGAGAAAACCCACGCAGGCACGGGGAGAGCAAGCAAACTCCGCACAGAAAGGCCCCTTGACGACTTGTGGAATCTACTTGCTGTGTGTCAGCAGTGCTAACCACTACCATTCCAGTATATAGTGCACAGTCTGCAGTGGCTCTATAAATAAAAGTATAATTCTCTCCACTTTGTACTGAAATATGGTAGAAATATTGTTTTATTTCAGAGCTCATTAAGGCAGTGTTTAGGTCCAGCAACTGGGGAAAATCACTGACTATAGATTAAAAAACCTGCAGCTCCTATTCCTATCTGTATATTTATATGTCAGGACATGTTTATTCTGTTCATTCCAAATAATGCATTTGTATTACATCCCTGTGATACAGATGAAATGTTGCCCTCTCTAGTGTAAATAGGTTGTGAGAACGCAATGAGGTCAAATATACTTTCAATCAGTTTGTATAGAGCCTTTATATTACAGCATCAATCATCTGGCAGCCAACAAAGGCTGGCGTGGCTTCTTTCTCACCTGTCGCCTGAGGTGTAGGTAGAGTGATGAAGCAGTCCACATCTATGGCCATTCGATTACGCAGTTGTTTCACCAGAAATAAAGTGAGTGAAGGCTCCATGTCCTAGCCTACTCTTACCTTAGTCTCTCCTGTAGTTTACTATCACACTAAGAGCAAAGCCATTTCAAGTGGTGCTCAAATCCATTAGAAGGAATTGTTTCACCCACTGTTCCTGTCAAGGCAACACCAAAACATACATTTTTGCATGCTATTGGACTCTATAATAAAAATCTTAATTGCTATACCCCTTGAATTAGAGGTATCCATCTCAGAGTTGACCAACATTGTGTTCCAATCTCAAACTAGATAGATCTTGCCTCTAAAAGCCTTATCATGGATTTGTTCATCACAATAACTCTCAGAACATATATTAAAAATGCCATAAAATAAATCATTCCATTAAAAAGTCTGATACATAGCACTAAATGATTCTAGCTAATAGGATCATTTTTTCTGATGTGTTTAGTGATCATGGTGCTAATTTGGGGCGGCACGGTGGTGTGGTGGTGAGCACTGTCACCTCACGGCAAGAAGGTCCTGGGTTCAATCCCCGGATCACCCAGGGTGCCTTTCTGTGCAGGGTTTCCTCCGGGTGCTCCGGTTTCCTCCCACAGTCCAAAGACATGTAGATTAGGTCAACTGGCTACTCTAAATTGCCCATAGGTGTGAATGCGAGCATGTGTGGCTGTTTGTCTGTGTTGGCCCTGTGGTGGACTGGCGACTTGCCCAGGGTGTACCCCGCCTCTCGCCCGAAGTCTGTTGAGATTGGCTCCAGCTTCCCCGCGACCCAGACGGATAAAGCGGTATAGATAATGGATGGATGATGCTAATTTGTTGGTTGGTGCTGTAGTATTGTTATTCCTGTCTGGTTATTGGCTGTCCACTTTCCAGCAACATTCAACATCATTTTAATGAGAAATGTAATGTAGAAGTGCCCAAGCCAAAACGTTGAGCCATTTAAGGGAAACTGTTAAAAAATTGGCATGCTGATCCTACTATTAAGACTCTTAATTATTTCTGTGTAAGAATAATTCACAAACCATTTTAGCTCTAAAAGCAGGTCCAGAGATCTAAATGCCTGCTGCCAGCAATTTAAGAGTGTAGTCAAGTTAATATGTTTGACATATTTAATGACAATGAGCTTTTAAAAAAGTATCCCACCAAAGTGTTTTAATGATTGTGGAGTAAATGAGGGCAGTGCTTCGTTTATTAAGTGAAGTATAGTGCTGAAGATCTGATATTTTGCCATATGAAAACTGGAGGCTTATTTTCTTGTCCCTTACAATGGGTTCGTGTTTATATTTTACACAAAGGGACGTAATGTATAAATATTAAGAATTCCATCGGTATATGCATGGCTTAATTGCTGTCACACAAGTTCCTAAACTTCAGGTGAAATGGCTTACAGTGGTTAAGAGTGATAGATTAAGAGCAAGAGAGATGGATCACATCTAATATTCTAAATTAATAGGATTACACATGCTACGGAGCTTTGTAAATAATCCTGCACGTCTCTGCTTACTAGCACTGTCATGACATTACTTTGAAGCTTCACTTCTCTGGCATTTACATTTCAGTACATAGCACTCAGTTCACATAATTCTGTTTAACAACCCTAGTCCATTTTCTTGTTATTGGGTTCGGTGTAATCTATAGTAGTCTGTTTGCTTGTTTTTCAGACCCCTGACTGCGCTTGTTTCTCTACCCCATAAATATTTCACCAAACATGTGTTCTACCTCCCTGTGTAATTTTTATAGGAAGGATGATTTTTTTTAAAGTGGGGGGTGTAATCGGTGACGTGACCAGAGCCATTTGCTTTAAATAAGCATGTGAGGATTTCCATCGTCACTCTATAAAAGGAACAAATCAAAGTGTTTATAATAGGACTGATACAATTACAATGTCTTTTATTTAGATTTGTATAAGATTATATGAACCTTTATATTTATATCATTCTCTCAGGGGATGTAAGCCTGTAAATGGTTACCACCAGTACTTCACTGTAAATATAAAATACCACAGGTAAGAGCTATTAACAGCTTGATTTAAAATGTTAAATGCTGTACATCTTCCCATAACATACAGCCCATACTGTATTACATTGCTTCTGTCGTGTGTAATTTAATTGTGTCTTGCCTCAAGTAGAAGTGGCTGCTGTGTGCGCCATGGCAAGAACGGTGATCAGGGTGGTCTTTGTTAGCATTTTCACTCCCGCTGACGAGAGTGATAAGATTCCTGAGCGCAACAATGTCATCACAATAACTTGATTTAAGTTACCTTAAGTAACCCTGTGCACATCCAGCATAATTCATTTGCCCAGTGCCTCCCAAAGATCTGTTTTCTATAAGCGTAAATACAAAACGCTTCATAAGAAAGAAAGACAAGTTTACTTATTTACTAAAGTGCATCATAAATGTATTAAAGGAATAGAGAAACCTGCTTCCCCTCAACTGAACCCAATCCATCTGTTGAAACTACATCCTGTATGTCTGTGTTATAATAAGGGGAAGAACCAACGTCTGGTGTAGAAAAATATATGTCAGAGCCTTACATAAAGTTACCAGTCAGTAATGTTTCTTACCAATAATAAAAAAATTCTTTTGTAATAATATCTATAGCCAAATATGTATATATTCTTTGGAATGAACAGATAAAGTGTTCTAAACTGATGAAGATACAGATATGAATAGGAGGCACACTCAGGACTGGGATACATTGGGGTACAGCAAAAACGTTGTGCAAATTGGAATTTTGTACTTTCACATGGGTAAGCAATCAAATATTAAGCTTGTGGGCATAAGCAGTCATATATAAAGCTTGTAGAACAAAAAACCCACGTTCATTAATGTGAATATGAACGATGATTGTACGATGCAGTTATTTGTTCATTCTACGTAACTGCTTGCTGAGGATTGCATGCACGTACAAACAAAATTATAACTGTACAAAAAAAAAACACCCTTCTGAGTTAGGCCATGCTAATTTTGGGTGTGAAAACAAACAAGAATACATATATAGATAGAAACATTTTAGAGCATTAAACTTATATAAATAGTGGCGTTGTGTTACAACCCTACTGTATTAAACAGCTTTTCTACTCTTTGGCAAACAGATCGCAAATATCTAGAATTTCACCAGAATGAAGACAGATGAATTTAACTAAAATGAAAATGTCACACTTTTGTATTGCCTAATTATTATAATGTGTTGATGGAATGCTCCTGATGGTAATGCAATTACATCATATTTCTATTGACCCCTAAAGGATAACGTCTGGCCAGTGGAGGTATCAGCTGCATGAATAAAGGTTGTCTAGAGAGAGGTAAAATAGGAAATGTGAACACCCTAGCGTGTGAGTGACAATATTATTAGTCTCTAGTCACACAAAAAGACTGAAACAGTCAGAGAGTGGAACAGTCCTGTCTTCCATATGAACAGCCTTGTCTTCTCCTCTTTCCTCTTCCTTCTCTTGGTGCTTGGTTCTTGTTCTCGGACAAAAAGTTTCTTGTCCAGTATACAGCTTCATCCCATGAAAGTAATAAAGGAATTTGACCATATTATTAAATTATGCATAAAAATAAGGTTTTTAACAAGCAAACACTTATATGCATAATTACAAAGGCTACATGATATACCTAGATGTCTAATGTTTATCCATCATCTTTTCATTTGATTAATTTAGTCACACTGGATCTGAAACCTGTCCTAGGAATGCTTAGCATAAAGCAGGAACACACCCTTGATGGGACTTCACATCCATGTCACAGGGGTTCTCAAACGTTTTTCTGCAAATAACCCCAAATGGACATGATGAATTTTTTCTGACTCCAAGCCTTGACCACCCTACAAATCTATTTCATATTTGTAATTTTTAAATACTGTATCATTTAATTTTAGTAACATTCATGTGTGCAGTGTAACTAAAAACAGAGGAATATTCCTTGCACTGACTGACAGTTTAATGGGAAGTGTTGTGTTGTTATAGGAAAATAATCCACTCCGGGGTGTTGTGGTATGGAAGATGAATCTGATTTATACTTTACACCTGACTTCGCATGCGTATGCAGAAATGGTAACATGCAGCATTGTTCACACACTCGTCTTCATAATTTATGCACATCTGTGGGATTAAAAATGACATTTACTAGATGGTATGTCAGAGTCAAAAAATCCCTTCAGGTTTCCAAGTTAAACTATAACATGTTTAGCGATTTCATGCGCAGTAACTTTAAACAGACTGATGAGCTCCGATGTCCCTCTTAAAACTTTTTGCCATGATCATTGTGATGATTGCTGCTATGAGCTGCGTCTCATATAAAAAAAAATCTGACCTTACATTCAGTAGAATTTATTTATTTAGAAAATTCAGAAGATTGGTATGCAACTGGTATGAAAACCGGTTAGTGTTAGAACTCATGATGGGCTAGAATAGTGCATAAGTATGTGATTTGAGACACATTGCTAATTTGTTTCGTGAAGATAGATGAATGGGGAAATTTCAAATTTTCATTGCTGAACTGCACTAGTGCAGTGTGTCAAGATAGTGAAAAAGATTAAAATAACATGCAAGTTATTCATTTAAATGTGCCTTTTTTTATTCTCAATAAGATATCAAAATTTTCGCAGATGTTGGGATCTGAGCCCTAGTTTGCTACCCCACCTAGTAGTAGTGTTTTGGCTGAGAGGAAGAACCCAGAACATTTTACAAAAACCCAATTAGAAAACAAGAGAATATACAAAAGTCCTTTCAAACAGTAGATATTTGCATACAACAACTGGTTGACAGATATTATCAGACTCTGTCTTTATATTTTATGTCAATATTGTAGTGGTAGTGTAATAAAAAGGGACATTTTATCTTGCTTGCTAACAGTCCAAAATCCACAGTCCTTTTACATATACATGGTGTTATATACACAGATATCAGGCTTACACAGAAATTATAAGTTAAACAAATATGCACAGAAGGTAAGAGGAAGAGTTCACAAGCCACACACTCAGGACACATCACATGATGTTCTTTAATAAAAAATACATAAAAAAAAATTATTCGCAAGAAATTGATGTATATGAACCATATGGTTTTCAAGACTTTCAATCTTTCTTTGTGATTTGCTTTCATGATCAGAATCGACATGCAAAAACATTTGAATGAATGAATGTATTAGAATGAATACATTACTAAGAGGTTTAGTTTGAACATCTTATAAAAACTAAATTCATACTTCGTGTTTATCAATTGAACTGAATGCTCAAGGGTAACTACATAACCTACTAATTATGTCTGATTACATTACAAGCAAACATGTGTTTAATGGGTGGAAAATTAGTTTATTTGCAAAACACAATATCTGCCACATCTGTTTTAACAAATTGCTACCTATAATAGGAAAATGACAACCCTGTTCTTGGGAGCTTGCTTTAGATAATTTGCTTCACACCAGCTCTAAATGTAAAAAAAAAAAAAAAAAAAAAAAAAAAAAAAAAAATTTCACACTTTAACAGTTTTATATATTTTGGCGTTATTGGAACTTTCAATAATGTTGTAATCAAGTTTTGAGAGCAGGCCTAAATAAGCATAAAAAGAAAATGAAAGTGTGCCAAAAATTCTGAAGGAATGATCTGACCTTATGAATTGACCTTGTGTTAAATGCTGGTTAAAATAATAATAAAAAAAGCTTGAAGATTCTTCATTAAATCTTTGTGAGTGAATACGACTTTAGAAGCTACAACTGCAATTTGTTCTTTTTTCTTGCACATATAACAGTCTAACCGTCTATAAAGGTTGCATTTAGTATTTAAATAAAGAAGTCTTATGTTGAAATGGGCTCACAGTTTGTGTGTTTTGAATATCCACAAAACTAGGTCAAGGCTTGATGGGGGGGGGGGGGGGGGGGGATGGACAAATGGAAAATATGGTTTCTCCACATAGAGAATTTTTTTTTCTGAGCACAAGCTTCTTTTTCCATTTTTCCATTTGTTCCCAATGAGGAGAGAGTGCATACCACCGTGTGTGGCTGCTTAGAGAAAATGCGTTGCAGCCAGCATCTTTATACAGAGGTCCACCGTTTTTTGTGCAGCCGCTCTAAGTGCTCCCAGGTAAAATTTCAGAACTTTCAAAAAGGCGCTGTCGTTGTCACAGTCGCTCTTTTTCAGGCAACCAATTATGTGGTGGTTAGTGATGATATGTTTTCAAGATATTGTTGTCATAGAAACAAAAGCAACACGCAGCGTTTTTCTTTCTTCTATGAAGCTTTCGGATAAAGCCAGTGCTTTTTCTGCCAAAGAAAAACGCTGGATGGACACACTCCTGAAGCAATCTCCAGTGCCCTGTCAGCACTTTTCTGCCAGAAATAAACCCTATGTAAGCACATACCGTTCGAATGACAGAATTTGAAGTCAGGAAAATGCTAAAGGTATAACAATACACAAAAAATAGATGGATACAATATGATTCACAGTGTCTCAATTCCTCGTCAAATTCTGCTTTTGTCTGGTTGTATAATACAGGAATTACAGTCTTACTCAAATTTTGGCAAGCTGTACAAGTGTAATGCAAGTGTAACATGGCTTTTTGAATCTTGGATTCTTCACTACTGTATAGGGTCTTATAGATGCAGCTGTGGACTTGAGTTCTTTTGCTCAGTTGAAAATAATATGCTAGTAAGCTAGCTTGTATGCTAATGCACTTATATGCTCTTACACTAGCATTGTGATTGAAAGCTAGGCAGATAAGAAGCCATTTTTTCAGAGACACAACTGTGGAATGTTTAGAACACCTCTCATAATATGTATTTTATGATAAACAGTCTATTATTTATTTAATATCTTTATCTTAATATCTTTATTATGCTGTTATCATTCAATATGCAGATGTATTGATTTGTGAGTGACATATCGAACAAAACAATAATGGTATGCTGAATTCTTAAACCCTTTAGAACATACCAACTTATTTCTGCTTCTGCGCTAAGATAGGGTCTTAGGACGATAGTAACATTTTTTACCACATTTTTGGACCAAACTGAGCTCAGAATTCCACTTAGCAGACTTTGAATGTCACAACCACTTTTGTCCATTCCACCCACGTCTGTGCCGTATTAATTTATAGCCAATAAACGAATAACAGGTCCCAAATGGAGAGGAGAAAGTAGGCTTGTGCCCAAACAAAATAGCAGTAGGCTGGCATTAACTATCGAATCATGCGTGGACTGGCGTGAAAAGAGAGCCCAGTGACCAAAGCTCAGGATCAAACAAAGACATCTGGAGCAGTGAGGCACCAACTCTACCTATCATGTCCCATCATTATGCTAACAAGTGATGATAAAAACCTTTCTGAGAAAAATACAATCATTTATGTCAGGCAGTCATTTTATTTTGACACTCATAAAAACAAAGTCAACATGAGTGCTCTGTGTGATCTTTCAAATCCAATTTAATACACTATATAAGTATTGGATGCACAGCACACTATCATAAGCTGAATCACTTAAGCCGGTTGTAAATTCATATCAAACTCTGCTTTTGTTTGTTTGGCAATTGTAGGATATAGTACATGCTTCTGTAGTAGCATACAGAGTACAGATCTGTGGTGCTCCAACAAACAGCATGCGTAGCTAGCACAATTTTGTGTGAAATGGGCAAAACATCAAGTAAAGGTATAGTTTCATTTCTGGCACAGTTTGAAACCAGACATGTGATGTGTAGAGTATCGACTTTGCTGGCAAACAACTCTCAATGGCTGGTGCAGTTTTTATTTACACATTGGAAAATGTCTCACGGTATCAAATTTCTAAAACAAAGATATTTTCCTTGCTTAATACAAAGGTGAAAGGTGATAAAAACTTACTTCTGTGTTAGACTTCTAGTGCTAAACTATAGCACTAGATAATTTTAGGTATATTATCTGATTTATTCTGGACCTATTCTGGCCCGACACATCCTGATGCCCTACTTCTGGTTGGAGTTCTTATCATTCGGAAACAACTCACTTCTACTGAGGATGGCTCTATAAGGACTGCCTAAAGATACATGAGATTACTGTGGATGGCACCACTCAAACACCATGAAGATGGCTTTGGACTTCAATTGATGCAAACAATTTTGTTATGAAATCTTAAGGCTGCAATTGCCACAAACAGTTTTGAACTCAAGTCTGGATCAGTGAACAGTTGATAACTTCAACAAAATAGACTTAAACAAAATCTAAAAAAATAATGAATTTCCTAATTACACAATGGCGCTTTGGGACTATATAGCACACAGTCATAGAAGGAAATGATTAATAACTGCACTATCTGGTGTAACCAAGATATGGATGGGTTGTCTTTTGAGTCAAGTTCCTCTTAAGATTTATCATCATCTCAGGGAATTTTTCCATGCTACCTTCCTCTCGCTTGCTTATTAGAGAGAAATTTGTAAATTTAAAATTCATAGCTGGAATTTGGTAGATTTCCATAAAGCTGCTTTGTGACAATATCGATTGTTAAACTTGCTATACAAAGAAAATTTGAATTGAATTGAATTTATTCATAGATCGCCTTTAGTCTATTTAACATCCCAAAAACAGCAGAAAATAAAAAGAAAATACAAAACAAAACAAACAAACAAATATGCACAACACCCAGGTTGTGATGCTTTACTTTTTTTTAAGAAATCAAAATAAAGCATGTTTTATGCAGAGTCAGCAGAAATGTAGAGTCACAGGATGAAAAGATTGATTAAAAGCTGTATGAACAGGTAGGTCCAAATCATGAGGCAGGAATCAGGGTGAACAAAAACAGGCAAAGAGGTCAAAGGACTAACAAACAGGCTATCAAAGGCAGATTCCAAAAGCCTTAAACCAGAGGACAGAACTAGAGCAAAACAAGAATATCAGTGAAGTAATACTAAGGCTTAGACTGACAATGTATGTGAAGTCCTTATATAGTCCGTGGCTGTCAGGTGACCTTGAATGTGACCATGTCTGGGTATTGTAGTCCCTAGCAGCCATGTTTGAAACAGACTTGGGTGTTGCTGTAACAGCATTTGGTAGATGAGAAAAAGTGATATAATTCACATGTGAGATTTGAGATTTTAATACCTTTCCTGATTTCACTACAGCATCATAATTCAGCTATATATAGGATGGGGGTCAGCTTTTACTGGTTTAAAAAAAAAATTAACTATGGTGAATAAAGTCTGGAATTATCAGCTTTCAGTAATTAACAATAATTAAAAAAATCTGTACACCACCAAGCCTTGCACTAAGAACATTTCTCAAAATTTCCAAAGGGGCTCCAGGCCTGTTTGAAAAAACAAGTGCATAGACCCTGCTGAGTGCAACTGGGCACATATACTGAGTAAATATAATTTTAATTACAATAAGAAATCAGGATGGGACTATAACAGCTGCTGGGCTCATTAATCTAGCCTAGTTGGATAGCAAAAAACTCTAGTTGCATTCTGATATCATGTAAACATATCTAGTTCATTTATTCATTTGTTTATCTTTATCCTGATCAGGGTTGTGGTGGATCCAGAGCCAGTCCTGGGAACACTGGACACAAGATAGGACACAGCACAGAGGAATGAAACCAGAGAAGACAGAGGAAACCCACACAGACAAATGGGCAGAAGATGCACAACTCCACATAAACAGGAACCCAAGCTAAGGAACAAACCCAGACCCCTGGAGCTCGGAGGCAACATTGCTATTCACTGTGCCAAAGTGCTGCCAATACATAGCACTAATTGCTAGTAAACTGCTAATTATAATAATTATTGAGTGTGGCATAATTGCTGGTGCCACACTAGTTGGTTTACATATTTCAGAAACTGCTGATCCTCCTCTGGGATTTTCACACACAACAGTTTCTAGAGTTAACACAGAATGATGGAAAAAAGTGTCATCCAGTGAGCGGCAGTTCTGTGAGCAGAAACATCATGTTTATGAGAGAGTTCAGAAGAACATGGCTAGACTGGTTTGAGGGGACAGGAAGGCTACAGTAACTTGAAACAAACAAACAAACAAACACATAGAAACAAATAAAAAGCACCCAGCCCTTTTGAGCTACCTACTGTACAAGGTGCGCTATAAATGTAGGTTTGGTTAATACAGTGGCCTGTAACTGTATTTATAATCCTACAATAGACATGTCATTGATTAATGTAATATGTAATATTGTGGAAATAGTTGGTTCATTACAATAATCACTACCTAGCCAGGCAAAAATTTTAAACAGTGACCATTACTTAAACAGACTTTAAACAAACAAGTTTGTTTAGGTGCTAAAAGTGCCATTCACCTGTTTAGTCAATTATGACCATCAATTTTTAATGCCAAAAGAGGGTGAATGTCAGTGCAAATGTTTAGTAAATCTGCTCCTTAATTGGGTTTAATTTTGTAGTTGAATGCAATAATATAACTTCTCTGCATCTTCTCTTGACTCCAAGTGCTTGTTTTTGGCCTCCATACTAGTTTTTGTCTCAGAACAGCCTATTCCTGTAGTATAAATTTCACTGAATAAGCCCTAATGGTTAGATAACCAGGCATGGCTCTAAGCACCCCAGACAGACTTTATCCCTAGGCTTAATGTCCTTGCAACTGAGTGTGATGTTGAGAGATGGATGGGCCTGATGTTCTCCCCACACCAGGTCAGGCAGTGAGATTGCATGCCTGATACCATCCTCCATCTCGCTGGCTGTGACATGCTCCAATCAATACAGCTCCCAGATGCACCGTCCTTCAAACTGGCATGCTGAGCAATATCTCCAAAGTGTTGGGAGCCTGAATGGGATAGGGGATGGACAGGATTCACCCACAACCCACACCCCACAATATAACAACTCCACGTAGATCACTTAATACAGCCAAGGGAGACTGTTTGTAAGGAAAGACCTTCCTTACTCACTAACCCTGTCTAATTCTTCCATTTATTTCCTCAGCTTGACATCTTGTGATCTACAGGACACATTCTGGAGTTCAAGCTATGACCTGAACTCTGTGAGACCCCATTTCCATCACCTGCTCTCCTTTTCCATTTTTTCTTTTCTTAATCCTGTCTCATCTACAGATCACCTGCATTTTTTTACAGGTTGGATTTAGACAGTAGGTTTGTGCTCACATCTTTCTCTCACATTCTCACTGTTAATTATATTCATCTGATTTATTTTTATTACCAGATTGACTGATCATCATTGCCACTCCCAAGGTGTGTTTATGCACAGCTCTTAATTGTGAAATCTAAATCTCAAAAGGTGTAATAAATACTTACAGCACTTAAAATAGGTTTTTTCCTTAAAAGTTTTCTTTGTTTAAAATGTTGTATGGAAATATTGTCACTCTTCAAGAAAGTGTGCAAAAGTTAATATACAGAGTCAGCCAAAAAAATGTATACACCCTTAAGGAAAAAGAAAAATTTGTATAACTATTTTAATACTAAATTTATTCAGACATCACGAGATTAATACAAGTTACCTTTGGCCTCTACAATTACAAGAGGTGCTCAAAGTGGTGGCCATTAGCTTTCCAGACACTTATGTGTTGAAGTGTTCCTGAAGTGTGTGTACATTTTTTTTTTGGCTGACTCTGTATTAACAGATCAACTCATATATTTTAAGCTTAAATATATGGGTATATATTATTATTTAAACACAATATCCTTCAAACACAAAATATTATCTTTAACAGGGCATTTTGCAAATTGCTGACTTCAACGTTAGAATTAATATTTGCTTTATTCTTGCAATTTTGGGTTGAATTCTCTTACTTTGTGCCAATGTTCCTTGGATAAACTGGACCCACTGTGACCCTGTTCATGATAAAGCGGTTAGTGAGGATGAGAAGGTTGAAGAATGTCTTTAGTTGAATCTTGGGTAACGTTATATTCTTAAGTTTAACATCTTTTATTATGAGTCAAGTTTAATTGCTTGAATTAAATTTTTTTATTTATCACCAGATATTTGTAGGTCAACAACCATCTTTTTCTTCTGAGTCTAGGATCTAGCTAACCGAAGATGCTTTTCTAAAAAAAAAAATGGCTTGGCACTCCATTTGTGAGATAGTCACATTTCCTTGCAGGCTATGGGGCACAAGAGACATGTAACATCATGATGTAATGTCAGAACATCAACCAGCTACAACTGAGAACAGTCCAACTGGCCATTAAGTTCTTTTTACCAGTTCTAAGTATTAGTCAATTACTTAATCAATCATCTGAGCATGATGAGGCCAAGCAGCTCTCTCTACCTTGCATAGCATCTCCTCAGGTGGGTCAATTCACTGTTAGCCTCACTGAGGGGAACTTATCGGATGGGGCTATAGATAGTGGTAAGTCCCTATTTGTGCTAACAGTTCATGTATCTACCATTTCAGCACATCACAGCAAAATGATGACATTTCTGAAAGGGGTGAGTTATCTCCATCCATTGCACCTCCATTGTGGTTAGAAGGGAAGAAACAGAATTCTAGTTACAGATGTAAGTGAGGTTCTGTGACCCCCAGATAAATGCCAGAGTTTCATGTCATTTGAAAATGGCATCAAATTGGCAAGATCTCTGCAAGAAAGGAAAAGATGGCTGCATGACACTGGTATTTAGTCAAAAAATCTGCTTCATACATTAATTTGTGACTCAGTTGGAGGGTCTCAGCATGTGTTCATGTATTATACATATTTAGCCAGTTATTCATATTTAGCTAGCTTTTTCCCCCTATGTGGATAAAAAAAGAATTTAATATCATAAGAAAACAGAAATGTTTCCTTATGGCATTATTTTTATTTTTTACTTTCAGGAATGACAGTCTGTTTGCATGTTTTTTAGGGGTGTCAAAAAATTTGCCATCTGTGTTTTAATAGAAATAATAATATTATTGAAATATTTTTACATCTTTTTAAATAAATCACTTTGCACAAATAGTTTCACCTATTATTTACTTACATTTTCTTTATTTATTGAGTGTACTATTTATTTTACATAATCCCTTGTGTTCATTTTTTGAAGATATTAATTCTGCAATCAATTCTGGATGGCTCTCTGTTGTTGAGAATTGTTGGTAGTTAGTGTAAGGAACACATGAAATGCAAACAGCATTATTAAAAATGAACAATCTTCAGTATTTGTTTGCTGTAGCTTCTGATACTTGCAGCTTTTCCCCCCAAGAAGCAGCTAATTTAGCATACACATCCTTCCATCTGTGGAGCTTCTAACAATAGCGGTCTCAATATTACATGTCAAAATTCTCTCTCAGAATCCTTGATCATTTCATGCTTTTTTCCCCCTTCTTCTTCTTCTAATCACAATGTCCCACGCTATCTCACCCTACTGCTTTTGATCAGTTAACTAATCAAAAAAGTTATATATAAAAAGTTATATATAGACATAGCTCAAAGAGAATATTTTGAAACACTGAAACTATATCTACCTGAAGATATAAAGTAAAATGCAACTCAAAATGCTACATGTCAAGAATACAGGTGAGTTCACAGGGTCATCCTTGACGTATAAAAATTTCACAAACTAAATCACTAAAAAATTTCTTGTTCTTTAGATCTGACTTTAAATACACTGCCACTGATGTGTAGCTTATCATGTTAACCTGACTTCCTGTGAAGACCTGAAAGCATCACACGTTAGTTAATCCATCTGCCTTGCCCTAAAGGCAATACATTATGCAAATGCACAATTTGCTGAAGAGGCGGGGGATTTATATTACCACAAATGGCTCTGTATAGCACCATTTACTTTGTGCCAATTGTGGGTTACTGCCATGCCCCAATTCTCTTCTCCATATGGTGTGTCTCTGAGCACAGTCTGTACAGTACAGTACAGTCTGTCAAAATCGATAACATGCTCATTAACTAGTGCTTCAATTTGTAGAGGTGGTGGTGTATTTTTGGGGGGGTGGAAGTGGGGAAGGGTCTTCACTTTCCTTTCATTTCATTATTGTTGTTGTACCAGATTGAATGCTAGACTAACTGTGTATGCTAGAATTGAAGTGATGTTCAAAGATATCATTGGCCACTTCCTTGCATTTAAAATTTAGAAGTTATGAGCAACATATTGCAAAGAATTACCTGAAAACGAAAACGCAGTCTGTTTTGCTGACCTATGTTCGACGTAATTTTAATATAAGCACTGTATTAATATATAATTTTGACTTGTATTATTAACTATAAGCCAGAAGCAGAATCAACTCAATTTTAGAGATATATAAAGAAAAATTCTCAGAGATGATTTTCCATTGTTAGACAAATGTGTTAAATATAGAGTTAATTTAATACTGTGAAAATATAGTTGAACACTAAAGGAATTAGTTTAAATTAGGAATTAGAAAATTTGTAAATTAGGAATTAGAGAGGCGGTGTCACTGAGAAGTGTTCAAAACTCCTACAGAGTTATGAAACCACACTCTGGTGATAAGCAGAGGTCATTTTAACTATGCATAGAGATATTTTAACTCTGCATCCGAGTTGTATTAACACTTTAGAAAGTGTTAAACTAACACTGCAAAGATTGGGACAAAATAAACACCACCATAGTGTTAAAATGATCTCTTTCAGAGTTGATTTAACAGTATAGAATTTGTTGTGTACAATAGACACCACACTGTCTAATGAAAGAGACCTAATGGTTAGTCCATGTGCTGATTACTGCTTGGACGGTGGTCTAAACTGGTTTCTTTCCCGAGATACACCATAATGCTTTCTGAAAACTTTGCATAGTGCTTTGTTGTTCATCTCTTATGAAATATCTATAATGTTGCACATTCTTATAACAATCTTGGAACAGAGAGATAAAGAAACAATCACTGGTTCCAATTCAACAGGCAGGATTTGGGTGGGGCAGATCTTAGATTATGTGGGTTGACCAGACATTAACCAATACTTGTTTACTGCCACTAAAATCATGACTGACAACAATTAAAGAACTGTTGACATTCAGTCAATTACACTGCACAACAAAGTTTTTGCTTCTTGAACACTGTTGGGTGTTTTATAGATTTTTGGGTGCTGATCACGAATATCACATCAAAATTTACCCATCATGTACCGTTTCAGAGAAATCTTCAGTTTTGTCATGATTTTTCTTATATTTGTATCCATTTTCGCTCCCGTAAGTGACTTCTCAACAACGGTTTGTGCAGCCTGGGCATGTACAGGCATGGAATCAGGCCAGGTTGGAAGGTGTTCTGTGGAAGATCAGCTCGGCTATACAAAGTACTGTTTCATCTGTGAATGGGACAGCCGTGCAAAAGATTCTCAACAGAACTGGCCACTCCGTAAAAACTTAGTTCCAGGACATAAAACTGTGGCACATGAATCGCTTGTCGACCCGGCAAAGATATTTTTGCCTCCTCTTCACATAAAACTAGGACTCATGAAGAATTTTGTGAAAGCACTGAACAAGGAAGGCGAAGCTTTTCGTTGTTTTCGTTATTTAAGACAAATGTTCACAAGAATAACTGAGTCATTCCCACATTCCTGCCAAAACCTTTGTTTATTTTCTCCGTCATGAAGTTAATAAGACAAATATTAACCATGTGAAGTAGTTGGGTAACTCCCTATTGATTTTCTCTCTAATTTAATCTTGGCCCATTCCCACCCATCGGTTAGCTCTCCGCTATCATATGCCAGCTACCAACCGGGGAGGCTAACAGGTGCTTCCTCCAAGACAAGTCGAACCAGTTATCTGCACCAACTCAAACGCTACAGCCAGTGTCGCTGTGATTGACAGGGCAGCGAGAGTAGGTCATCCCTCCCACCTAGAGAGCATGGCCAATATTGCTCTCTTGGACTCCTAAGTAAAGTCAGTTACTGTACAAATTGTTTATAGTGTCAGTCTGGCTAGTTTATAGCTAACTATGTAACTGACTGAAATGCACTTAAGACAATTATTTCACACAGGAAGTGCTGAACAATCTTTTCAATTTCTCAGTTAAATACTTGTGCCGCTGTGCATGAGAATCCCTGAGGTTGAAATATACAGTTCCTTTAATTTGCGGTTTTAATGAGTGGCTGCACACTTCATCGGTATCTACATCATGTGAGTGCTCACTTTTTCAGTACTACCCAAAACCACAAGTGTGAACAAGGGTTATTCAAGGACATTATGCAAGGTACTTTTTACCTAAAAGTAGTAATCCAGTGTTATTGTCATTGTTATTACATTATCCAGCTGAGATTCTCTCACAGATCTATCTATCTATCTATCTATCTATCTATCTATCTATCTATCTATCTATCTATCTATCTATCTATCTATCTATCTATTAAAGCTAAGCTTGAATAGATACTCAAATACATGAAAGGGAATTCTGCTGTTATAATCCTGCAAATAAAATATTTTTTTCTGACAATAAAAAGAGCAACAGAACAAAAACAAACAAGAAAACCAAGAAAGACACCGGTTTATACCCAGCCAAATTATTCAATCATCTTCAGTAACTGCTTTATCCTGGTTAGTGTAGCGGTGGATCCAGAGCTTATGGGTAATTTAGAATAGCCAATCCTCTCATCAGCATTTTTTGTGAGGAAGCCAGAGACAGAAAACCCATAAGGATATGAGGAGAACAATCACACAAACTCCACACTGACTGTAACCCCAGCTCAGAATTGAACCTGGAAGCCTGTAGCAGAAAAGAGTCATGTTACATCCTGCACCATCATGCTACAATCAAATCAGCTAAATAATAATCAATAACAACAACAACAACAACAACAACAATAATAATAATAATAATTATCCTGGCGGCACGGTGGTTAGCACTGTCGCCTCACGGCAAGAAGGTCCTGGGTTCGATCCCCGGGTTACCCAGGGTGCCTTTCTGTGCGGAGTTTGCATGTTCTCCCCGTGCATGTGTGGGTTTCCTCCGGGTGCTCCGGTTTC
>JAQQZR010000023.1:19955343-20005327 GCA_030068235.1 Notoglanidium macrostoma | reverse complement strand
ACTTCAAAGCACTTATGTAAGTCGCTCTGGATAAGGGCGTCTGCCAAATGCTGTAAATGTAAATGTAAATGTAAATTTTCCTGCAGCTCTAAGAGAATCTTATAACTGTTGTTCCTAAGTTGAGTGTTTTTGGAACACATGTTTTAAATATGTTTATTAAATGAAACATCTTATTTGATTTAATTTAATGTCTTTTATTTAATCTTTGTTTTATCATTTGTTTGTAATGTATATGTATTTTTTTTTTTACATTTTACATGCTCAGTAAGCAACTAGAATTGTGGGCAGTTGAAGTACTGCTTGAATAACAAACAATTCCATTCCCATAAACTTGTCCTTTAAATAGCAAGCAAGGCCTCCTGTGTAGCTGGTGTTGTTTTCCCAGAACTGGGGATGATCACAGGGAATTCTGCACTCTGGTCATGATTCAGTTCGATTCACAATACTGGCTTTTACATAACATTGTTTCTTGCCAGGGCCAAAGAACAGAAGGAAGGATGGATGGAAGAAAGGAAGAAAGAAAGATGGCATAAAAGATCCACTATTTCCATTGACACTTTGCCCTGTTCCTGGTGTGCCCAGGTAAGCTTTCCTTAGGGCATGAAAGTCATTGTCAAAATGCATTAAATTTTTGTTGTATAAAAGCCCCTTTAAGTTATTCATTTCCTTTGTCCATGTTAATGACAGATCATTTTTCATTTGTGTTATGGAGGGGATAACAACATAAAATTGTGCAGTCTTCAGCAGTTCTAAATGAAACTCTGTGCTTTTGAACCTTTCAAAATATTTGGCCCACTTCCAGGCAGAGATTCATTTTTTTTCTGCAATTCAGTTGTGAATTTACATTTGCGTTTCAGCATCTGTTATGTTGTGTTTAGGTTCTATGTGCTACTGATGTCAAGCAAGCACGTGCTTGGTCTCTGGCTGTTGCAGTGATGTGGCATTTAACACACATGCTGAGGCTAATGACTGAGAAGCAACTTTCAATGGAACGCAAACACACACACAGTTTGTGACAACTGTAGAAGAATATATTAACATGAAAGCAAAGCCAAATTTTAGATTTTACTCAATTTCGAATTTTCAGCCGGACACATTGTTAGGTCCCAAAGAGAGGACATGTATAGGACAAAGTGGATGTATGACCACACTTTGTTTTTTATCTGTTTTTTTAAAACATGTTTTCCCCTTTTTGCCCTACACTTCAACTTTCATTGCTTTTTTACTTTTATTAGTCTTTGCTCTAGTCCTCTCCACAGGAATATCAGCAGCTGCCATGTTTCCTCCCATCACCTGCATGTGATGACACACTCAACACACTCACTCTCAGCAAAGAACCGAAGGTTCAAAAATCCAAATAATCAGTCTGACCGTCAAACAAATCCAAAGGACAAATACATTAACCAGAAACAAGAACAAAGCAGAGTCAAACAGTCAAAGCAGATCTCAGAGAACTGTCCAGTGAGACCATGACATCATACTCCTGTCTTGCTCTGCCCTGTTTATCTTGCAAACATTTACCATCTTCATCTTGTTAACCACGGCTCCAGACTGACTCCAGACTGACTCTCCACAGGAAGAAATGCTCCAGTTCAGCCCAGCTCAGGTCAAGTTCCCGCTGTCTGTGCAGGGGAATTAGTACAGAATGGCCTTCAATTTTATTTGTGTAGCACTTTTAACAACAGTTCTTCTTGTCTGCACCTGAACAATTTTATTATATCTATTGTGGCAAAGATAACATGATCAGTTTTAAAAGATGTGTGCTCAGTAGTGTATGGTAATATAATTTTTAAAGAAAATAAAAAGGTATTCCTTATGGAACACTATGTTTCAGCAATGGTTATTTATGTACATGCTAATGGGAATTTTTCCTAATGGCTGAGACATTTGACAGGATTAATGAGTTGATAAACAAAAGTGTTTGAATATTTAATCACTAAACCCTGCTCAAACAGTATTTTCCTTTTCTCCAATTTATCCGGAAACAGACTAATAGCAGTTTTCACTCGTTATGCAGATCTTAGCACAGTCTCAACACTTCTCCAACAATTAAGCTGCACTCTTCCACCAAACACTCAACCCCAAATGACACTTTAACGTCATGGAGGCATGTGAGTTGTTCAAACTGATACTCTCCAAACCCCCTGCCACTACTCCCCACTCAAATCCAGCATTTTCACACCTGGTCTTATGCTGTACCCCCTGCTACCCAGCGCTGTACTTTCTAAATCTAGTCTAAAGGGAAAAAAATAGAATGAGAAAACATCAAAAACACACAACTGCCAGAAGAAATGACAGAGAAAGATACTAGTAAAGGGAAACAGCTTGACATGCTGACATTGAGACAAGCACCAAAAAAGAAAAGAGTGACTAAGGGGAAAAAATAATCTGAGATAGGCGAGATGTAACTAAAGAGGTTTGAAAGGCAGAATGTTTCAGAAATGCTTATTTGCAGGTTTAAAACACAAAACTCAACCCTTGTTAGAAAGGAAGCTCACATATTCATGACAGCCACATTTTAGAAATTTAAAGAAAGGTATCACCAAGTTCAGAGCTTGCTAATGTAGTGAGTGTTTTCTAAGACATGGATAATCAGTGCAATTTACCTGAAGCCATAATTTGTATATTAGTACAAATCTGTTCAGTATGCAGGATGTAAATGTATTATGTATAAATGCAAATCAGCTTTTCAGCATAAGACAGTAGGGAGCAAAAAATAACAGTCAAGAATTTTTATTCACTATATTTTATATTTGTTAATATTAATGAGCAATGTGAAACTAATTGTAAGCATATTTTCCCTATTACTCTCCTCAAGGGTTCTATGGTTTAAATGGGTTCTGTTTTTCTGAAACAAACACCACATGTTGTGGGGTTCTACAAACATATATTGAAAGGTGCTAAATAAAGCCTTGTTTCTCCAAGACTGTGCTTTTATATATCAAGGTTCAGACAATCTCTGCCCAAAGTTAATAACCCCATCTATTCAGCTCCAATCTGCAACCCATGTCATTGATTTTTATAAAACACGGCATACATCATTGTACCAAATTTCTCATGTAAGATGAAAATTGCTTTTTTTGTGCATTTTTTTCCACGTTGTCTTTTATATTGTACTAAGTAAAACTATTAAAAATGCATTCAAGTAAAGATACAACATTTTTCAGTAGTTGAAACACTGGATGAATAAAATTAGATTATCAACTAGATTTCAGCTGAGTACAAAATAAATAAATAAAAAGCGATCTTGGCTTTTGAGCTCAAAGCTAAAATCTCTCACATTTCCGCTATTGCCAACATGAAGGTTAAATAATAAATGTCACCACAATTTACAAGAAGACACATCTAGCATGAATAAAATTTTATGAATCATTGCTTGTGTGATCTTGCATTTGCTACGACATCACATATGCACTGATGCCTATTTAAATATTCCTTCACATATGGCTTCTGAAACGACATCTCATTATTGTCCTTTGGGTAGACCAGAGGAAGAGGTGGAGGAATCGTGAGAGATGCTGGAAACATCGACTGCTGTGTGTGTCGTAAAAAAGATATTTACTGTAGATCTCCAGCAGATGCGAGGGCCGATAAAAATCACAAACACAATCACAAGCGGCTTTATTACAGCCTACACATCTGTTCCCAGAGTTAGCCTGATACCGCATCATTATGCCACACATGACAGTTTTATAATATTTCACTTATTGCATTTTAGTGCGATGGGATAGGTATTATAGTGGTGCTGTGAGACTATATTTACAGCAAAATAGAAGGTAGGAATGTAACAAAACTGTAAATTCTTTACAGTGTTCCCATGTTACTGTACAGGAATCTGCATAATTCCAGAGGATAAAATGCTAAAAAAAAAAAATCCATCATGTCAATACTCAGAATAAACAACATTTAACACTTGTCATTTTTTTTATGAGTTGAATCAAAACAGAAATTATTTAGTCAAAGTAACAAATCACCCAATTAAATTCATGATTGTGGCTGTTTTGTAGCACAGGCATCAAGGCAATGCATCGGTAAAATGGACTGAAGGGGGTAATAATTGGAGGGTGCATCAGGCCACATCAGAAAAACGGCACTGGGTGATGAAGGTGAGTCTGTGCCATCTATAGTGCTCAGACAAGCTGACAGCAATTTCTCACCTCATTGATGATGCACAGGCCCTTAACCCTCTCCCTCATTCACCCACAGTATCCACGGATCTCTTTTTTCCCCTCTGTCTTTAATATGTTCTCTACAACCCCGGTTTTCTTTCTCGCTCTTGACCTTTCAGTTTATGTTGTAATCAGTTGATGAGATTTTATTCAATCTGCACATTCCCACCTTCTGTAAAAGACATCTGGAGGAAAAAATAGCACAGCAACTACAAAAAAATAATACTTCATTAAGCCTTGCAGTTGTTCCCAGGTGTGTGTGGGTGGCCAAACAGCAAGTGGTCAATGCAATATACTAATGTTAGCGAAATGACTTGGTGGAGGAACTGCCTGTTCCTTCTGTGATACTTTGGATACTGGTAAAATTTTATAATAATGTTCCTTAGTAACCCAGTAACTAGGCAAGAACAAATTATGAACAAATGTAGAAAATATTCGAAAGGAATTATCTGGTGCGCAACTCATGCATGCGGTACACATACTGATATTTCATGTTCAATGTTCCCCAAAAAATTATGATTCCAGTGTTCTTGTTAAATGTTAGAACCAATTTAGTTGAGACAAAAACTGTATAAAAAAAATAAATAAAAAAAATTTACTAAAAAGTCAGTGATCTGGTTTGGAATTTGTAGCTTAACCTCATTTTTCTCATTCTGTAAGGTAATATATTTGAGTAGACTTTCTTAATTTTTTTTTTTATTTATTAATCATAATGTAGTTTTTTCTTAGTTTACTAGTGCTCTATTTCTAACTGGTATAACAAGGCAAACTTAGAGTAAAATGTTACCCACGGACTAGCGTGAAGACGTACGGCAATGACTGGTGAATTTCCATCAAGGCTGACAGAGTGCCGAGAGATTTTATCTGATTAAAACTGTCCATCATGTGATGAGACTTTACTGTGTAGTAGCCAATTTACTGTAAGAATGTGTAAATGTCAAGGATGCGTGTCTAGAAAGGAAGTTATATCTTCATTTCTTGTCAACTATTTCTCAACATAATTGTGACAACATGCTACATACCAGGGACGTTTGGTACATAGCAAGATGTTTGCACAGCGCTACTTAAATATAATACTGTGTAAAAGTCTGAAACTAATTTCAGAGCCTAAAAATTGTCATAGAGGTTTTTGTAAGTCATTAAATAAAAGATGATATTAAGAAATAGACCAATTTTTAGATTTAAAAAATGTCACACCAATTTTCACAAATCAAAATTAGATTTTTTATTTTTTTTATTTTACATTTTAAAACTGTTTAAAATCCTACTAATTGTAATAATGTATTTTACATATAGAAACTTGTGATCAAATAAAAATTTCCTGACAGAGAAATGAGACTAAGTGTACTTTGCAGTTTATAAGGTATATTTTTAGATGATGCTTTTAATTTGTATTTGATAAGTTATTTATCTTATCTTAGGCGGCACGGTGGTGTGGCGGTTAGCTTTGTCGCCTCACAGCCAGAAGGCCCTGGGTTCGATCCCCGGATCACCCAGGGTGCCTTTCTGTGTGGAGTTTGCATGTTCTCCCCGTGCATGCGTGGGTTTCCTCCCACAGTCCAAAGATATGCAGATTAGGTCAACTGGCTACTCTAAATTGCCCATAGGTGTGAATGAGTGCGTGTATGCGAGCTTATGGCTGTTTGTCTGTGTTGGCCATGTGGTGGACTGGCGACCTGCCCAGGGTGTACCCCGCCTCTCGCCTCTATTTTAAAATGTTAAAATAATCTACAAGCTGTTGGCCAAATAATATGGGGAATGCAGGCTTGGAAAATACAAACAAAACCGTCACAGATCCTGCATGGGTTAGCATATCAGAGTGACTAACATGAACACTCTGGAATGGGATTCACTGTTGGCTGATTGTGGGGAGTGTAGGCTTGGATAAAACACACAGAAAAACCCAGCACAGGCAGTCCATACTGCGCCCACACCACTATTTTGAAACCTGACAATGGTGGGCTTCTGTCGGTTGCATGCAAAAACGCTACACTGGCATCTCTCATGTCATTCTGAATATTTGAGTAAGAACGTAGACACATTTTACTAAATATAAAATTCTTCATCTGAATCATCTGAATTACAACCATGATGCAGTTCATGTTTTGTTCCTATAACTGATACATGTGCTGCCTTTGGAAATTTGATGTGAAACTAAATTGTTTTAATTACAATGTATTTCCAAAATTTCAAAATAAGGGTAACACTTTGTTTATTATTTTGAGATGTCTTTCATGAATGTTGTGCAACCAGTTTACATTAATGCCAAATTATTGTTCATAGTTGCTATCCATGTAGTAAAGCTGACATCAGCATTTGCAGTTGATTAATAGAGTATTTTACAATAATTGCACAAGGAGAATGTATCTAAATTATTAAATGTTTAGTATTTTAATGCATTTGCAATATTAATGGGCCTATAGTCTTATACTGTCACTGAGCAAACATTAGCACACTATAATCTAATATCACAAACAAAATGGTATTTCTTTTTGGATTTGTATTGTTAATCTACTTAAAGTAATATATATATATATATATATATATATATATATATATATATATAGTGCTGAAATTAATTACATTATTAATTTGTTTTAGGTTACCAGAGATCCATGTAATAAACTGCCATATTCAACTTGTATACACATTAAATACATGTAATATACATAGTAATGCTCACTTGAATTTAACAGTGGAGAGACAGGACTGGATGTGGTTCAGGTGCTGTATAAATTATGCATGCTTTTGCTGTTCTGAAACCTTGTCTGCTTTGACCCTTTCATTAATCATGTTTTCCATACCAAAGCCAATCTTGCGCTATGCCAGATTGTCTGTTTATTCTTTACACCTGCCAAATTACATCACCATAAAACAAGCACTAAGGACATTCTCTTAAATATTTAAGTTCAAGTTAACTTTCTCATGCTCCAATGCACTAGTTAGAGTTTAGTAAGGTAGAACTCTGGTATTATTTATGTCTAGTTTCAATTTAACAAGCAAGCTTTCACCCACGCTAAACTGTGATATATAACAGTAGCTTAGTGAAGAATGAAGACAGAGCCCATCTTCCAGCTGGGCAGGACCAGACAAATGTTGTAAAGAAAAGAGACGCCGTGCAAACACACATCTGTCACTTGCTCAGGGGGTGATTTAATACCACATCCAGAAGGAATGAGACGCGTTTGTACTCAAAGCCATGTTTCCTCTCACGGTAGCATCTGTAGCATCTCAATAATATCTTGAGTATCTAGTGAGCCGTTGCGGTCAGGTAATATACAGGAATATCAATAATGTATTAAATATGTCATTTGGAAACTAGTGTTTACATGTATATATATCTAAATGTGCTAACATTATGGTAGACCATGAAGCAGTGTTGATAAGGGTGAAGGAGTAACATTTTACCATTAGTTTCAGAACCTTGAATTGTGCAATATGACAGCCACCCTTTTCTTTTCAAAGAATGCTTTTCAAAAAATGGTATAGTCATTGAGACCTGCTATTAAAAGTTGTTAAAAAGTTTTGTGAAGAAGGTAGTGGCAAGTAAATGTGATACCCTTAGAGTTTGTCTATCTAATAAACCATTAGCCCATCTGTCATGCAGACGGATTTCAGAATTTGTTTGGTTTGTGTTTTGAAAATATCCATTCACATCTGAATATCTTATTCATACAGGCTTTAATTAATCATGTTGATAAGTGAAATAAGTGTTAATTGTGCTAGATTAATATAATTTGTCTTACATAATTATGCATATGGCTTTATTGCTGCTGTTCTTTATGAAATACAAATTTATGTATTTGGAATATACACAAAAGGTTTATTTGATTTAATAAATTATGTACATTTATGTGTAATATTTATCCATTCAGAGGTACACATCAGTCTTCTGTAACTTTTATAGCCCTATTTTCCATTCAACCACCCAGCAATCCACATTTTAACTTATTACTTGTTTGGAGAACATTGCATTATTAGTTGGAGGATCAAACACTGATAGTAACATAATTAAAATGTAAAATTTCTTGACATGGAAATCACAACTGGTAGATATGTAATAATATACATATGGGTTTCAGTCTCTCCATCTTCCTTTTTAATTAGAACTAGTAAGAAAGTGCTATGCAAAAAAACTAAAACTCTAAACCTGGAAGACAAGGTGACTAACTTTGCCATTCAGCATTACCTTTGGTTGTTACTCAGATTCAATGATGGTTTACTTTGGTTTTCAATTAATACGTCTGGTAGACTTGTAGGTACGGATGAGCCTTTCTGACTATCTCAGAAAATTGCCAAAAGATGGAAGGGCTAAAGAAATCCTGTCATGCAAATGCTGGCCTCGGTTCTTCTGTGCTGCCATTGGCAACAAGGGAATCGGCTAATAATTCTGGAGATTGCTGGGTAAACCTGCAGTTTCTAAAATTGTTCTGTTAAAAATGTTTACCAGATAGAACCTTGGTCCATTAGGCTGTCTCAGAACAATTCCTGTGCTGAAAGCCCTACACCCACACAATCTCCGGGAGCAGTGAAAACAATGGCATTGTGTGCCATTTCATTGTACTGACTGGCAAAAACTTTTCATATGTTCTAAGCCATCTTGTGTTGCTCTGAAAGGTTGTATAAACTTTTACAGATTCTATAGATTTTCTATAGCAGTGTTATAATAGGGTTGTAAGAAGGTAGAGGGGATGAAATGTGTCACAGGAAGACTGAGGATGTAAATACCATTACAAGAACTTTGTATCTTGCAAACCAGCATTTCAAAAATCCAATAACAGCATATGAAGTGGCTGTGAGCAACTCAACCTTAATGAATGGATTTTTGTCATGTGGCATCTTATTTTAATATACATTGGTCTATTTTTAATTTTATGTCCCAAATGTTTACTTAGTCCAAGCTTTTACTATGCATCATTGTAAAGGTTACCTGAAATGGCCTAGCAATTTTTTGAAGCATTTCTCCATTCCTGCCATCCTATCAGTATATGATCACTTGGCTCAGCAGTTCATAAGCTTTTGTTCTATTTAAATATGGCTAAAACTGGTACTCCATGATTAGAAGAGAAAAGATAACAGACACACTCTTAACATTTTTTCTCTTGAGTAGATCTCTGATGGAAAACATCACCCAGATGTTTAGATTGTACAAGAGCTGGGCTGGGTTATATCCAATTGCTTGATTAGGCCCATGAAGAGGCAGGTCTGTAATTAGTGCACGCATGTGGGCAAAAGATCTGACCTTGTCAGGCTCTGCTTTGACTTTAAGCTCATAGAAGGACTGGTCCAAGAATGTACACAAATAACTACAAAGACTCTTTCATCATGCTCCTCTTCTGGTGACCCACATATCAGTATGTTGTTCCTTTTTACAAGCAGTTGTGATATGCACTGCTGAAAGCTTTTGGATGCTGATTAAATAACAAATGGCAAAACTAGTACTGCTTATATCCCCCATCTTCCTTAAAAAGTGCCATCAGCTGGACCACCAAGCTCTAAACCCATGCTTTAATTTAGACATAAAGAGGGACAGAGACATGTGTGGGAGTAGAGAGAGCAAAAAGTTTTGTATCTAGCTTGAGCTAAATATAAATGAGAAACTCATATTTCATTTTCACAGGGTTCTGAAAGATTATGGTGAATTGTCTTCTTCTTGGTTCAAAGAAGATGCAAACAACTGTCACACGTTTGCAACCATTTTTTTTCTTTATGTGCAATCACATAAACAAATGCCTTATTCCCTGTACTGTCCTATGGCTGTTTAGTCTTTGCTACCATTATATGTACAGCATCATTATTTAGGATAACAATTTGGAGAGTCCAGATGGAAGATAGTAAGGTTCTCATTATTACCGCAATCATACTGTCATCTGATGAGTAATGAGCGGTTTCAAAGTGTTGCTTTAACAACAAAATAACTCACTATTCACTATTATGCAATGGCAACATTTATTATATTTGAAAGATGCATAGAAACAAAAATTAGGAAAAAAAAAAAACTGATTTACTATGATCCCACACAACTGCAAATTGCAATCCAAATAAAGACATTTGCATCTCAAAGAGATTCTTAGAAGAGTAAATTAAAACTGAAATGAATTAGACACATGAGGAGAGGCATCAAAAACAAAATACCATATAAATGCAATACAGATGTAGATATTAGTGTGCATTATGTAAGTAATGTGTATTGTATGTAGATCAAAACTTTTTTTAAGGGCTCTGTTTAAATGTTCTTGGCATTAGAATTGTGATGTGAATACCTAATATGAAATAAAAGTTAGTGATAATATTAAGTCATAATTGTGAGAAACTTTCTAGTAAGGCATCAGTTTAATGAGTTGTCTTATTATTAAATGATTTATTTTGACTAGAGTCTTGTTTTTTAATTTAATTTCCATATATATGTCAGATTTCACTCCTTAAACATGGACAATAATAATGACCTTTTCCAAGGAGGTTATATTTTCATTGTGGCTTGTTTGTTGGTCTGTTTGTTTGTCATACTGGAAACAGGATTGTGCAAAACTTACTGAAACCTTGGTGGAAGGGTGTAACTGTTAAATATCGGACCAAATCCAAGTCACAGGGCAGATCTACAAATTTAGCTTCACATTCGCTAAAGTTGCAAGATTCAGTATTTGGACTTGGTGGAAGTCTGCTCTCAACAATGCTATACATCTTAAAATCCAGTAGATGGCAGTAATGTTCAATAGAAACAAAATATTGCCAATGTAGAAATACTATGACACCATTGAAAATATATCCATACATGTAAAGTTGTTGTGGCTGGAGATTTGCATATCATAGAAGAGTTCACTACTGCCCTTGGCGGAGGTCTCTGCTCTCCGAATGACCTCTCATTTGGTCACTCTCTCACAGTAACAGCCATCTACCTCTTCAGCTGCAGCTTCAGCATTTTTGCACATATCCTGTTTGTATTTATGTTATTCTTCAACTACAGTCACTTTCACTGTTAAACATTGGTTACCATTTTGCAGAATGCAATTTGTGTTTTTTAATCTTATTTATATTAGTTTTATTTTTATGTATTTTCTCAAATTACTGTTTTCTTTCTAACTTGCACATTGGAGCCAGTAAGACTCACATTTCACTGCATGTTGTACCTGTATGATGTGCATGTAACAAATAAAGCTCTTGAATCTTTAATCTATTTGTTGTTGTGTGATCACAGCATAATTATATTATTCATATAAAACTTTGAAAACAGTTTGTTTTGAAGGTGATAGTCATGTGCTTCATTCTAGCTGTGCTAAGTGAGAAATTGCATAGTGCCAGGGCGTTGGAGTCATCAAGTTAATAACAGATTATAATCCAAATCCAGATGGCCTCTCAATCTTGTAGATCTTTCTGGCAAGCATGGAACACTCTCCAGTTTTTATAATTCAGAAAAAGCTGGCACGTGTTTCTTTAATTGTGAATATTCAGACTTTTGGCAGTAAAACAAAATCATACATACTGAAAAGAAATTATTCATACATGAGAAGAAAACCCTGAAAATAAACAGTGGGAAGGAAGAATTTTAATTATCTCTCTTGCAGTACACCGAATTGCTGCCTTCAGTTGTATTCAAGACTCAGATACTAAGATACATCTGATTATATAAATTTATGTGTTGTGTGATATGGCCAGGTGAGTTAATGACCTCCTGTGTGTTCCTGTGGACATGGCTAATCTACTTTCCTGTGCTAATGCCAATTTAGCAGAGGACAGATGTAGATGTGCTGCTGGAGCTCATTAGGCTGGCTGTGAGTAAATGAGCCTACCAACTTCACAAGGACACCTCTGAACTAACACATTCTCCCAACAGTCCTTATCTACAGGTCTCTCTGACCAAACAAGCTGTTGCAGTTGCTTTTAGCAGTAGAGCCAGCTTAGTTTATGTTGCTTTAAATAACAAATATCTTCAAAACAAGGATCAAATTTGTAATGAGGTCCACAATTTATTTTATGCAGTTATTGCAAATTGTTCATTATTTTGTACATTATAGTTATATTAAAAGACAATTCTTGTTGAACAATCTTGTGCGAAAGGAACATTGTATACTAGGAAAAAAAAATATGTGCATTAATTAATAAGAAAAAGCATACATGTAAACTTTTCAAAAGCTTGTTCCCCAAATATCTTTCCCCAAGACTTACTAGTTACCATAAAAACTTATTTACAAGCCCACTCCAGTTTCTAATATAACTGTCTTGTCTTCAGGTCACAGAGACTAGTGAGAGCTAAACACAATGGGCGAGTAAGTCTCTGGCCAAACCTATAGCTCCGTCCTCATTCACCTTGAGGTCAGTTGAGAAGCTGTAATCACTCCTGGCTGCATAGTTTGAGAATCCAATTTTCTATGTATAGTGGACTACATTCTGCCAAATATTATCAGAGTGTCGCTTTGTCCATATTAAATTTGGCAACTGGAAATAGGCTACATGAAACAAAATTTTCAAAATGATTCTTTGTGTCCTCATAGCTAGTTATGCCCATGCTTCAAACTAATATCAGGCTTCCAGCTGCTTCCATCCTCTCTAGATAATTAGTTTAATTTATTCTGGTCATCTATGCAGCCATGTGAATGGTGGAAAGGATCTGAGAAGTTGCCCCGTGTATGGTAGTCCCTCTTGGGCTACAGTAAAGTGGAAGACAAGGACAGCAGTGTTTGGGGATATTATATCTCTATGCTATAGAGACTGTTTCTTTTTTGTTGTTGTTGTTTTTTAAATTGTGTCTGAGCATATAAATTTGGACTTTAGTATGTTGCCTTTTGATCCCTATCAGTTCCTAAGGTTCTACAGTTATTTTTATTCTCTGTATATTTATTCCGTATATATATTTTTTTAAAACAGAATGACATGACTTAATGGCCTGCTTTTATAATAATTCAGATACGTATCATTATCAAAAATGGTCCACTGCTGTTTTTTGAAGACAGTTTAGCATTGACCCTTACTTAGAAAAAATATAATAAGATAGATTGAGGGTGTTTGGATTCTTTCCATGAAATACATACTAAGTTTAACTCCATTTGGGTTATATTTGATACAGAGCCATCACTTCCATTAAACTTCATAAATATTAGTCTGGGGTTTTGCTAAAGCACTACTTTAAATAGTTTTTGAACCTGGCATGTAAAACATAAAACCTATATTTATGCAGTGTCAGCCCCCAAGTTTCCTTTTTGACATTTATTTATAAATCTACACGGTAGACTGGGATTTATTTATTCACCATCACTTTTCATACAGTATATATGGTATTTTTTGTCATTAATAAAGTCAGTACAATCAAAAATTGGGTGTTTTGTACATATGCTAAATTGTCCCTAGGTGTGAATGAGTGTGTGAATAAAGACTGTCCCATCCAGGTTATAGATCCAGGACAAAGTGATTACTGAAGATGAAGAATGAATGAATAAATGTTTTTTTAAACAAACAAATAACATTTTAGGTCAAAGGTTTCCAAATGTTTTCGTCAGCTGATCCCATTCCTAAATTATGTACCTAAATTATTTGCCTTAAATACTCCTTGTGACTTTAATTAGGCTAAGATACATGTAATAAATAGCAAAAACTGGTAAAAAAAAAAAAAAAAAGTTATGTTTCAGCTTGTGAAATATATTAACTTCTTTATTATTTTTGTATTTTTGTCATTATAACTTGTATTACAATTCATGTATTTTACTAGAATTTCACATTTTAATTTCAGTCTTATGTCAGTCTTAGGAACCTCTACAATGCCAACACAAAGTCCCAGTTGGGAAACCATGTTTTAGGTCATAAATTCTATTTCTCTCTAATATGCAAGGTTTTGCATACATATTGCATACTTACTTTTTAATCTCCTTTGGAGCAATAACATTCACAACGAAGCGTGGTTGACAAACAAAGGATTTGGAACTAGTTCTACTAAAAGAGCCATTGTATTGGAGTTTTTAGGTCAGCTATGCTTCTCAGTTGCTCTGCAGATGGTAATTAAATCTTTAAACTGGCACACTGATTTAATTATCACCCTGAAAATTAAGCACACAGATTCAGCCCTATCCCGAATTGATTTATCTTTTCCATTAATAATCAGAACTTTAATTGTCCTATTCAATCAGGGAAACACTTATTCACTTATTCAAGGCCAGGCTCAGGGAACCAACACATGAGAGCTAAAGCAGTTCAGGACTTCAATTCTGTCCATTTCTAACATATTTTACAGTGGTTAAAACTCAGTCTTTGGACCTTGGTATTTCCAAACCCTTGCATATGGCCATGGCATATACCAATGAGGAGGAAAGGTGGAGACAGATCAGTATTGCAGTGAAGCTGAGCCAATGGCTTAAGAAAACACTCCTGAACCTATATGCAATATTTTAGACCTGGACACAAACACAATGTGTGCAAGCAAGTTACTGCAATGCAATAAAGATCACTATTTAATGGTGGACAGTATAGTCTTTTAACATGCACTTTAAGACACTGTAGGCACTAGTTTATAGCCTCACATATGGTTAGATTATGGCATTTGTCAACTCTAACTTTTTAAAGCTCCTCTTTTTTGCATGTATTGCACCTCTATGATAGTACTACACATTTTTTTCCTTTTTGAAATGAAATATATACATATTAACATTTGCTATATCCACTTCCTTCAGCATTGTGTTAAAATTTAAATGAGTGTTTCACAGTTTGTTTCACAAACTGAAATTTAAATGAGTGTAATCTTAGAATAATAACTTCAACACTATCAAAGCTACCAAAGCTCATCTTCACTTAACACTTGAGAATGGTCCATGAGGCCTCTGAGGTGCCGGACTCATTCACACAAGCACACTGTGCATAACCTCATGACACAGCACTGAGCTGAGTGTTGATAGGTATTAGTATGCATCAGAAGCCAGGAAAAAGGACTAAAAACATGTGCACTTGGCCTGCACTGAGATCTAATTGTGCATTCCCACTGGCATCAATTTTTCACTTTGCGTGGCTCAATATTCACCCTACAGTGGTCGCTTGTCGGCATTCCTATCTTTAGTTGCTGGTTGCTGTAGTTTCACTGGTAGTGCCAGGCTCACGCAATATGAAAACAAGCTGCAGAACATGCATAAAATCCACCATTTATTCCAAAATCAGATGCTTTTTGACAAACAGTAAAATTAAGGACTTGTGTATAAAATGTATCCATGCAGTGCATCACTGTCTTCTAGTCTTAAACCCAAAAATAATATTTTGTTTTTCACAATGTCTGCCAGGTATTTATGGGTCTAAAGGCCTGATGTACTGAAATAGATCAGCAAAGACACTGGTGTCGTTCTGTTTGGGGTAAATCAAACACTTTGCAGTAGAGTGCACATCACCGACTGGCTCAGTAACAAATATGTTAAACTAAGAAAACACAAATAGTGTTTCACAACAAGGGGGGGGGGAAAACAGAACCCTACCATTGTTCCTCTCTCCTGTTGGGCATCACCAAATCTCATTTGCATAATGTTAAATGTCCCTCAACTTTGCTGCCCACTTTGCCTCATTAACTGCTGTTGTCCGACATTGTCATCTCTCATTGAAAATCACTTCCAGGCATTTCTTGCATCAATGCCTGTGTAAGCGCACGGTAAGATCTCATCTTGGGGCATTGAGGATGCAGATTCATAGACAGAAACCCGATTAGAAAACAACAGGCTTACTACTGATCCTTTTGGGCTTCACATTTATCTCCCAATACTCAATTTTACAAACAAATTTGTTAGAAAAAGATGAGTGAAAAGCACCTGCAACCATTTAACATAGGTCACACTTGGTACACATGGAGTATTTGATAGGTGTGAATCAGTCCCTGGGGTGTTTAGTCTTTAAGTTCTTTACTTGGGCAGGTATGAACACAGTAATTGTATTTATGTGCAACCCAAAACAACTAGCCTGAAACTACTTGTGAGAGGTGGTTCCTAAGTGAACCCTACTTCTATTCAATCACAACAAGAACGCTAACTTATTGATTTCCTTATTGAGTATTTAAGTCGAATTACAAAATGAATTAATGATGTCTAAAAAGGTGTAAAGACGTCTCTTAATTGGGCATTACCGGAATTGAATAAGGCAGTGAATAGCCTTTTTGTCACGTAACAGATTTTCAGTTATTTAGCAGGACAGGTCTTATTAACAAAAGCTAATATGTGATTACACTTTCACAAGTGTTCCTTTTAAAAAAACCTTGTTACCCAATGATTACATGATTCATTCATCTAATGCATAATGTAAAAATGACCAAATGTTGATAGATTATAAATGCACCAGTAATATATGATCATGAATTCTGTCAAAACACAGAGTCTTTATTCGAAAGTTCCTTTTTAAATAGAGCCCCCCAAAATATGTAGCATGTATATGTGGCACTGCTGGAAAAGACATGATTGTTTTGTTTGCCTACCTGCTTTTTTGAAGCAGATCTCAAAAACTGTGAGGAGCATAAAAATCAGAACTGAAGATGTGCTGTGTGCACTTAGCTTTAATAATGCTTCGAATGAGAGCTTAAAGTGAGGCAAACCAGGGTTATTTATGTAAAGGCAATGATAAGAGGACACAGGTGTGAGTGATAATTAAGGTCTAGTGGCACATGATGGATAGTGGTCAGGGAGCTGTAGCTAGAGATGTAGAGTGTAGAGGCTTCTAAGATGCATCCCTCATGACAGTGCAAATTGGTTTAATAATACTAAGTAAGCTAACCCTGGATTCCTTAAGGTTATTTATTTATAAATTATCCAGGTTAAACGTTAGGAAATGAAGAGGTAATTTTGCATTTCACATGTATGAAAACTGTTTTCCCATAAGGACCTGAAATCTGAAAGCGCGAGTGAGCTGCATATTCTAGGATGTCTGAGAATGGATCATGAGTGTAGTGATTAAGCTGACACTAATGGTCCTGAGTGGCAGTTTTGCTCTGGCAGCAAGCCCATTATCCTGCCCATGGAGAGGAAACAGGGCCATATAACTGCCCCAGTGAGGTATGAGGTATGGAGACTCATCAGTTGGAGGTGTTCATCATTAGAGCTACATTTGTTAATCACACAAGGATCGGCAATGCATCAGAAATTATATGCAACTGAGGAAGAGTATGAGTGACAGAAACTATTATGCACAGGAGTCACGGAGATTAAGGACTCAAGAAATGTTGTGCATAATATGTTAAATCTGATTTAAATCCTAATTTAAATCTGATTCCTCAATAGGTTAAACAAAATAGAATGAGGTGTTTTCAAATGGACCATTTAGTCAACTGGCAGTTCTGTTTCACTTCTACAAATCACCAGGGGTGATGAAAATCACCTGGATACCTTCTGCACACTCATGTTGAGGAATTCCAACAATGCCCCAAGTTTATGTATGAGGCAATGTTTGAAAATATCATCTCTTCTGCCTCTGTGAGTGTATTTTAATATATTCTGAGGGCTTTTCTAACAAAACGTTATGGAGCTTGCTAGCTTTGAGTTGGCTTTACCTTTTCAGCATGTAAGCATTGCTAACAAATGGTCACCATCAGTTAACTAATTAGTGCTGCAAAATGGGTCTAGGTCAGCCACTACAAGCTCATAGGCACCACTCACAGGCTGTATACTGGCATATTTAAAATGGTGCTGGCCTAGTGGGATTGGATCGTGAAACATAAGAATGTAGTGTAGACATCAAATGCTGTCTTTAACACAGTGCTAGTCATAGTTGAATAGATTACTGCTCAGGCAAATCAAGGAGTAGCATAGACTGATGATGCATGGTGGGTTGTGGCACAGGATATTGGATGGGTGGCTCACTATGTGAGGATGGCCAACCTACCCAGTTAGGTACCCGTGGGTTCGGAGAGGACAAGTAGCAGAGATTAGATTGGCCATTAGCTGCATAACTATTTGTTATGCTGAGCCTGCATTGCAGCAAAGGGTCACTGTTTATGTGTCTGCTGCTCCCCTACCTTAGATAAAATTTAAATAAAGTAATTTAAAATTGTACTAAATACATAGGAGCGTGGCACAGTGGTGTGGTGGTTAAAATTGTTGCCTCACTGCAAGCAGGTTCTGGGTTTGAAGCTGCTGGTTGACTAGGGGCCCTTCTGTGCAGAGTTTGTATGTTCTCCCTGTGCCTGCATGGGTTTCCTCCCGACGACATGAGGATTAGGTCAATTGGCTACTCTAAGTTGGTGGACGTGGTGGTTGTTTTGGTGAGAGTATGCCAACGTCAAAACAATAGCGAGGAGTGCAAGAAAATAATAAAGGTATGTTATAGGATTAACGTTTTTAACATGGGGCACTTTTAGTGGAAGTGACATAGGCAGCAGGAAATCGGAGTGGCCAGCTGAACACCTTGGAGACAGAAAATGAATGAATGTACTATATACCAACTGTTTTTTTAGGATGATGGACAAGAGCATGGCTGCTTGTCCAACCAATTCCTGTTGAATAAACAGCTAAACAAAAAAATGTATTCAAAATGCAGTAAGGTGGGAGGTGCTAAGCACATGTTGCTCATGTGTGCCGTTTAATCATTACACTATTTGAAATTCAACAAGTTTCATAAGAAAAAAAACTTCTTTGTTCAGCTTGGTTAAGTTCACCCAGCTGTTGCGTTTGTCCTTCATAGCATTAGCTCCAGTAACCCATCCTGTCAGAACTTTTCTACTTTTTGCTTATAAGCTAGGAATGGACCACCTCTGAGAACAACCCATGTGATCCACCGTGCCCATCTTTTGAAGGTCCCTGTTCTGCCATGTGATACTTGTGAGACTCAGATGGTGCTGTCCTGGCAGAGTCACCTATTGAAAAGGGGTCAAATGTTAATGAACACACACCTGTCTGTGGAATTAATGGGACCCATATTAGCATCCAAGCTTCATATGACAACCCATCAGATTATTATAATAGGAAACTAGAAATTCTGTCCTATTACAGGATGAGGATGGATCACATAGTGTAGTTTTGGGACAATAGCATTCAGTGTTCTGGAAAGTACATGACGTCAAACCAGAAGCTTTACACAGTTTTCACCACTCTGTGCTCTGCTGGATGAGTCACCTAGTGATAAAAGTGTCAAATCTCAGTGAACACAGACTGGTCTCTCAAGTCAGTAAGGTATAATACTTATTCTGTTATTCACTGGCATTGGATGAAGAGCATTTTCAATAGGTAAGGTGTCATATGTCATATGATAAGGTGTCATATCATTTCACAATGAGCTACATAAACATCTGGACAATGACAACAGTAAGAAACAAGAGCAATGACGATAATAACAAAAGGTTAGCATGCAGGTAAAGCAGAATGCTGAGGACTTCAAAGCCTTTCTCTTTTTATTCACCTAGGTGTCCAGAATTCACCTGGAATTTCTGCCCTCCAGGTCTGTCCTCTGGTACATTTTACATTAGTTTATGGCTGAATAACAATCATTGAGTTTGACAGTGAAAAATTCAGACCTAGTGGTGCCTGACACTTGTCAACTCAAACCTTAAACATTGCCTGAGTCTACAAAAATGGAGTAACTATATGCTCAAGTTTTGTATACACTAAAATAATTACTGCTGATTGTATATTATGTGACATTGCTTAATCAATATTATTTTATTTATTTCAGTAGTAGAATTATGACTAGAGATATCATTTGAGACAAAAGCGTGTTTTCAAAAGGGTCCATATTAAATTAAAAGACAGGATCTTGATTTCAACCTATGAAAACTTTGTTAATTTTTGGACATTTTCTCAAATCCAAGGCCAAATGGCTCTTTTCATTTACTAGTAACTGGATGATTTATCCCTGCAGCATAGCTGTGCGGATGGCTCCAGCCAAAGGATCGACAGTGATTGTTAGTAATTCCATTTCTTCTCTCTTCATGCCAGCATAAAACTAGGCCAAAGCATCCCGGATTCATGCACAAACAACTATAGTTGTGCCGTGCCATAAAAAGACAGCAGCACAAAATAACTCATGGCTATGAGTTGGCTGTGAAATATAATTTTTATAGGACAAAATCATCTTATCTTATCATCTTAACATTGCTTTTCAAAATTATTTACAGAATCTGACTTGACTTGTGACTATCACCTGCTGTTTTCAGGCATACTTTGCTAAGTTTTCTGAGAACTGAAAACTATGTTACTGGGAGTGTAGATTGTTATTCACTTGTGTATATATGTTAAACTCATAGCTGATAGTTACTTTCTTGTGCAGCCTACATGTTTCAAGAATATCAACTGGAACAAACATGACATTCAGATTTTACTTCGTCATCATTCAGGTCTGATGTTTGTAAATGGTTAGAGTTTAAAACACAATACGAAGAGGTAATTACAAAATTTATACTATGTGAGAGCTTTCAGACAGGCAGAAAGTATTGTTTCTTCCTCTACATATAGGAAACTTCATTAGGCAGGAGACTAATCCATAAAATTGTTGTCCAGCCTGTGAAAAGTGTTGGAAAAATAAAGTAAATGCTCCGTATATTCCACAGACCCTGCTTAATACTCAGATGCAGAGCTTTTCTTGCATATTTTAATGGTGGTAATGCTGATATTTATGGCCTGTTTACTTCTACTGTGTAAAGTATCCAGTAACCATATCTGAGTACAATGAAATATATATTTTATATTAGACAACCTTATAGTTTCTAACTTAATATGATGAAGCCAAGAATATATTGGCTGTTTAGTTGAAAAATGATGAAACCAAGAGAATTATTGTGTCAAGCATCTTTACATTGGAATAGAAATTTAACCATTGGCAAGACACTTCAACAGCAATTAACAACATTCATTTATAACATCTCTTTCACCACTGCTTGTTGTTGCTATGGCAGCAAGCAGAGGAAGCTAAAAGAGAAAGAACTCATTTACACTCCTGGAACATTACAACACTAAGTTCAGCCAAAGAGGGCAGCTGGGTTTTTTTTCTCCTTAACCTAGGTAGGACAAGCAGTTAAATATGGCAAGAACAAAATACGGCAAGATACAGCAAGTGCAAAAACTCAACCTGATGTATTAGTGAACCCAAAAATCATAATGTCCATGGCTAGGGTCAAAACAGAGGCAAATAGCAACAAAATAGCAACAAAATGACTTAATGCCCCATATTCAACAATGAGCAAAGTCACAACTAGAAAACAGAATACAGAAACTACAGAAAATACAGACTCTAGGCAAACAAGGCTCAGACTTAATGCCATCAATGAACAATAGGACTTCACAACAAGGAACTGAAACAGCAAGGCATACATAGACAAACTAATTAAAGGCTTAACACAAAACAGATGAGCACAATAAAGTAAGATGCTAATAGCAGGACAGGGTTGAGAAAAGAGAAACAAAAGCACATGCTAATGTAAATAAAAGCACATGACATCAAAACAAAACAACATGAGGGGGTTCGTGAGTGGCGTGGCAGAAAATATTTATGCGATGCTACTGCCGTCTGTGTCCGGAAGTCCTTTAACACAAAATTGTCCATGTGTGGGAGGCATTGCATTCTCTCCTCTGTTAATCATTGCAACACTAGCTAACACGGGGTTAATCTGTGAGCTCACGTATGCAGAATAGGACGTCAGTGCTATTCATTGACCTAAGAATGCACAGTTAATTTCTCACTCCAGAAGTTTGATGGCGTCCTGTGAATTCCTTCCTGGGTGTTCTATATTTTTACCAGGATGTGGAACTGGACTCTTATTTCATGATAAGGTTCTTTATCTTTGTCATGGTAGTGCTTTAAATTAGAGACGGCATGATGCCACTTTTTCTTTTCTGAGACTGATACCAGTATTGAAATCATGATTATCAGCCTATAACAATTCCCATCAATATTCATCTTTTAAAAAATACTAAGTTTTAACATGATTTTTAACCTAAACACTTTTAAATAGTACAGGTAAAAATAAATAGCTAATACACACAGACACAAAAAAAAAATATTAAAATATATCAAATGAATCACAGCAAAAAATACAATCAAGTCTCTTTATATGCAACATTTACAGTAAAACCCATGTCGAATCTCTTCTGTTTGTTACAGGATTGGATACATTTTTATTATTTTTCTTCCAGTATCTGGGTTACAACACTAAAATACATTTTGCTCTCTAGATCCAAAGGTCTGTTAGGACATTTGTTCTGAGTGACCAGTCTCAGTTCTATCACACCTCAATGTTTTAGCACAAACAGTGTTTGTCATTGTACTGCAGTCAAAAGCAGTTTCTTCATGTGAGAGACAATGGTCATGGAGAATTACATCATGAAGACTTTCTGGCAAAGGTTTATCTTCCTTATGGTTTATCTTCCTGGCTCTGGAGATTTTTTTCTCCACCAAGAAGTAAGGCAGTGGACTGCAATCATGTATCCTAGCATTTCAGTCACATGATTCTTCGGTTTCATCTTCCAAATTTGAGGACACATTTCTGGTTTTGCTGCACATTGAGAACATAACTAGAGGTGAAAGATAACTAAAATTACTCACCATACTCCTGAAGAGGAAAAAAAAATACTTTAGCAAAGAGGATAAAATAGACTTACTGTGTATACTTTTTCCTGAACTTCTGATTCCACTTAAACAGGTGGAAACTTACCAAATTAGTTTTTTTCCTGATGTTTAATTGGATGGTGACCTCGCAGCCCCAGAGTCCGTGGTTTGCTCTTGAGATATTGTCTGCATTGGTTTCCTCTGTGCTCTCTGACAGTGGATTCACTTAGATAATCTGGTGTCTCATCCCACGTGTATTCCCATCTCATACCAAGTATTTCTGCAATAGGCTCCAAAGCTACAGTGGTCATGACCAGGATAAAGTGATATATATATATTAATCTCATAAACAACTAATCCCTATTCTGGAGAGTGTTTCAAAGTATGTAAGGGCACATAAGCCCAGCTCACATCCAGATAGGTATAGGATCATATCTTCTCCTGAGAAAACTTTCTAGTTGTCCCATAACATAGTTAGCTAACAGGAAGCATGTACAGAGCAATCGATTATATGTATAAATGAAAACGAATGAAGTGCAGACACAACATCGAGGCAGTCAGTCCTCTGTTCAGTCCTCAAAGCAGCAGCAATTACACAGTATGATGTTACATGAAACACAAAGATAAACTACTTTACAAGGTCACAGATACCAAATATCCATCACTCTGAGGCCAGCAGATTTATTAAAACTGAAAATGACTGTTGTTCACTTTATTCATGTTATCCCCTCAGGGAGGTGTCAAATAGGATGCCTTAGGCAACAAACAGGGGTATTACAAGTACTTGGTGACACCTCTCATCCTTGTCAATGCCTTTCCTGTGTTCCAGGTCTTGCTAAGTCAAGTCCTCCTTGATATGCTCCAGCAGGTCATGATGGGATCTGACTTTAATGGTCTATAATTGTGTGTCACAGCTATAGAGATAGCCATATCCATATTTAGTTCTAGCAGTTTGTTCCTGTATAGTACAATATGTTCTCAGTACTAACTGTAAGAGATTAAAGAGAGAAAAATCAACTGAGTTCAGGAAAGCTGCATATTTCAGACTTGCTTGAAAATGAAGCCCTTATGACTTGGCCTCAAACTGCCACTGTAGGCAAATCAGACTGCAGACAGATTGGGTTAATGATACACAGAAACCTTGCTATAGATATAGCAACTGATTAATCTGATTAATTTGAATGAAAACTTATGCACATTATATTCAAAGGATTTTGTATTTCTTTTAGATCAACTATTATTGTTTAATTAATTTGGAGAGCATCACATCTCATCACTGGCATTGAACTTATTCCTGAAGATATAATGAATGCCATTTCGAGCCTTTTTTTTATTAAATATAGTCAGTTGTATAACTCTGATACAGTTCACTGCTAAGCAATGAGCTACAGTTCATTAAAGCACACTACCTTTTATATTCTTACTCAATTTTACCGCAAAGTATCAGTTAGTATCAGTTAGTATTTTGGTTAGCAAAAGACAAAAGAACATGCATCTTTGTTTTCAAAAACTAGGTAATCATATTGGGGTGGTACGGTGGGGCAGTGGTCAGCACTGTCGCTTCACATCAAAAAAACTCTGGGTTTGAGTCTGTCATCTGACTGGGGCTTTTCTGCGCTGAATTTGCATGTTTTCCCCAAGTCTGTTTTGGTTACCTCTGGGTGCTCATGTTATCTCCCACTGTCCAAAGACATGCAGATTAGGTCAACTGGTTTCTCTAAATTTCCCATACTGTGAAAGTGAGTGTGAATGGTTGTTCATCTCTGTGTTAGCCCTGGGATATTTTGGTGAGCTGTCAAGGGTGTACCCCACCTCTCATCCAAAGTCAGATAGGCTTGGCTCCAGCTTCCTCATGACCCTGACAGAAAAGTGGTATAGATAATGGATGGATGGATTGGTTATCATACTTCAAACTATAATTCATACTATATGGATTGGTTATCATACGTCATACCACTTCACCTATATCATACTATAGGTTTTAAAGAAATATTCACCTTTTGTATTATGCAACTATCCAATTAGCCAATCATCGTCCAAGTAACAAATGCATAAAATCATGCAGATACAGGTCAAGCTGCAGTTAATGTTCAAATCAAACATCCATCCATCCATCCATTATCTATACCACTTTATACATCTGGGTCGCGGGGAAGCTGGAGCCAATCCCAGCATCTTCAGGTAAGAGGCGGGGTACACCCTGAGCAGGTAGCCAGTCCACCACAGGGCCAACACAGACAAACAACCACACACGATCGCATTCACACCTATGGGTAATTTACAGTAGCCAGTTGACCTAATCTGCATGTCTTTGGACTGTGGGAGGAAACCAGAATCCCCCGGAGGAAACCCACACATGCACGGGGAGAACATGCAAACTCCGCACAGAAAAGCACGAACCCATGACCTTCTTGCTGTGAGGCGACAGAGCTAACCACTGCACCACCGTGCCGCCAAATCAAACATCAGAATGGAAAAAAATTAGATCTGTGTGATTTTGATCATGGCATGAGTGTTGATGCTACTTTGAGTATTCTACTCAGAAACAGCTAATCTCCTAGGATTTTCACACACAACAGTCTCTAGGGTTTACACAGAATGGTGTAAAAGCAAACAAAGAAACAAACAAAAAAAACTTTCTGCAAGCAGAAATGCTTTGTTGATGAGAGAGATCAGATAAGAATGGCCAAACTGTTTTGAGCTGACAAGAAGGCTATGGTAACTCAAATAAAATCACCAAAACTGGGTAGTTGAAGTTGAGAAGAATTGAAACTGAAAAGATTTTGGTTGGCGCCAAAATGAAAAATGGCTTCCACTATACATAGCTTGGGCTTTCAGTTCTTAACAAAACCATGCTTCATGATTCATACTTATGCTGCCAGTGTCTCTGTAAGCTGAGGATGATCTAGAGCACCATTGGTTTCCACCAATGGATGAACAGCAGTGGTTTCCTTCTGACTGTAGATTTGGCAGGGATGTATTTGTTCGTAAAAAAAAAAAAAATAAATAAAACTCAACTTTTGTAAATTAAGGCTATCAGATATTATTCCTGCCATGTAGCCACAAGATTGTATCATGCCGGTGGATATGTACAGTCCATATTTTCACATTCCTATTTCACTGGAGCACAAATGCTTTTTAATGTTTGCCTTCAAATCAAACTCCTTCTCTAGCATCCCAGTATTCCCCAAATGTATGCAGGTGGTTCTGTCATCTCAGATTGCCAGAGGTGTAAGGATACTGCTATATTTTGTTGATATTTTGTCTATATTCCCCAGCACAGACTGAGATATGACCACCCTCTACGCCCATATTATGGAACACTGGGACGTTCCAGTGAACTTGGAAGCCTATCTAATTACACATGACTAAAGATTAACACTATAGTTTCAAATAACACTGAGATATGAAGACAAGGGACAGTAAAATATATTAAGAATGTCTTGTAATAAATACTAAGTGCCTTTGTAATGTAGACATGATTACAGGGTGTTCACTACAGCAAACTAAAAATGGAGATTCTATCCAACTATACCCACTCTTAACTACGATATAGACTCAGAAGATTACTTGTGATGAACTGTGCCCTAGCCCAAAATTGACATTTCATCTCTCTCTGATTAAAGAAGGGTCCATCACCCTTGATTAATTAGACAGTTTATCAACATATACTTTTACATGCAGGGGCACAGACTATAATAAATCCTTTTTACTCAAATGCATGTAAGCCTGAAGCTTAAACTTGCAGGTTATTCAAGTGATAGGGTGAGTAAATCATTCTTACATACCAGTCATGCAAATGCACAAGCCAAGTCAGGAGATAAGCGATATGTAATGACATATACACTGTACATGTAGGAAATACACGATATATGACAGTGTGTATCAAAACAGACAGCTAGTGGTTTTGTATATGTCAAGCAATCTTAAATAATATTCACTTTCCAAACTGGAACTGATGATTATTAGATTGTATTTACTACAGACTAATTTGTTAAATATAAAGAACAAAAACACCAACAATATTATAAACAATAGTTTATTTTAAATTCATGCTACAGTCATAAGGTTTTTTTTAGTTTAATAATGTAAATGTATATTCTTATTCAATTTATTCATTGTTCATGTAATTTTACTTCAGCCTGACTGCCCAAAATGCCTACCCACCTGCACACCCCCACAGTCCCTTGGCCTTAATACAGCCAGCATGGCTTGATAAATGGACAGTCAACTCAGTTTATTATGATGAATGGGAATTCTGCAACAAGGACAGAAACAAGGAAAAGTGCTACCACTGACAAATTGAAAGCTGATGCCAACATGACCTACTGAAATTCTAAGCAGTTTTGTCCATGTATACTTTAAGACTATAGATTGATTGAACATATCCTATATGTTATAAAGAGAAGCTTGTGTACACAGCAGTGCAAAAAACAAAAATCGATTCTGGATGTTATCTGTGTGAAACTAAAAAGATACCTGCATCATACAACAACGCAACAATCAAGCCCCAAAACAAACTGAAGTTTGAGGGTCCTGAGTGTATACAAATTTTTAGGATTGACCTGCAAACTGCTTTGAATGCCAGGGTCATTCTTTGAATCTGATACTGTTTGGGTGCCACATTTAGGTCACTGTTATGATCTAGTGTATTTCAGCCCATACCGTACAAAAATGAGGGGGTGATAAGACCAGAATGTGTTTGCTCTATAGACGTATTTAACAAATGGGGAATTTTCAGAAAGCAAGCATACTACTAAAACTAACTAAAACTAACTATGCACCAAACTAACTAAGCATTAACTGTGCACTGACTAACTAACCTGTTCAAATAAAAAGAAATAAAAAGAACTATAACTTTCTATATAACCAATAAAAAGAAGAAATCTATTTAAACAGAAATGGCATCAAAATCATACTTATAAATATGTACAATATATGTATAACATGAACTAAACTAAATCCAAAAAGGGCAAGGTAGAGACCAAGGTCAAAGACAATCAGTGGTTTTGTGTTCCAACCCAGATTTTTGTTTACATGCTAGCAGTATAAACTAGTTAATTTTAACCATGGAATGACTTCTGACAAACTACAATCATAGATGATTATATCAGCCCTCACAACAAAATCTAGTAGAAAGCCTTCCCCGAATTTATCATAACACCAAAGGGGGACTAAATCTGGGATGAGATGTTCAACAAGCAGAGTTGAGTGTTATCTTCAGGTGGGAAAGAAAAAAGACGTTTGGCCATGTAGTGTACATGGTAACATTAGGATGAATGATCATTACAGCCTGTCAACTCCATCAACCCAGACCTTTCAGTTTCACACACTCTGACTTATGAACCTATTGATGGCTGTGTCATTTATAGAAGCTACCATCACATCACTCTAACTTGTCTCCTCTAAGCTGCTGTTTCCTTTCAAAGGAACCTCACCTTTTCCTTTATATGATCTTTCCTTTCTTCTGCCAATCAATACATTCTACAAACAAGTCTCTGTTACTGCAACTTCCTCTCTAAACTCTGCTCTTTCAGCATGTCTCGACTAACTCTGTGATCATGTCTCCAATCCACCTCAGTCCCTGAATTCATGGGTGCTTCATGTTCTCAGATCAGACTGAGCAACACTGCAAAGATCTAAGAAGCTTGGAAAAAATCCAACTTTTAGACACAGCTGTCTAAGTATCAGTCACAGTCTGCCTCGTTCTCTACTGCCATTCCTAGAGCAAGACAATTTCTTGTCTAAGATCAGCAGCTGTATCTTTCTGCATACAAATTATTTTCTGCTCTGTCTTCTATCCATAATCATCCTTAAAAATGTTTTTAGATTTCACATAAATATATGTAAACATGTCACTATCCATAACTGTAACTATTCCTACATGTCTGTCTGCTAATGATAAATTACAAAAATGAAATATGTTGGGGCGACTCGGTGGTTAGCACTGTCGCCTCACAGCAAGAAGGTCCTCTATCTAGAATCTAAAATATGAAACATATTTTGTTTGGGGGTTTTTTTCACACTTTTTTTCTTTTCTACATAATTCAGTATATGTGTTGCTTCATAGTTTGAGGTATTCGGTATTGTTTTACAATGTAGAAAACAAAAAGAAAAAAAAAAGAAAAACCTATGAAAGAGAAGGTATGTCCAAACTTTTGACTGGTAGTGTACGTTATATTACAATTCTTTGTGTGCAATGTGCACTTCTCTTCCGATAGTCTAGCATATGAAACTGCTGCATGTACATTAATTCAAGTACAAGCTCTACACAATACACTATATCACTGACACCTGTACATCAGTCTATTTATCACAAATAAGAATTTAGTGCTGCGTATTAAACTGAGCATCCAGCCCAGTTGCACAGCTGAGTATTAAGGAGACAGCACGAGTTTCAATGTCAAATATTGTGAAATGCGAAAATGATCAGCACCTAGAATTCACCTTTTAAGCTTATAAGTTAAAATTTATCTTGGCTTCTTATTAATATGTTTGAACTATGTTGCAAACTAATTAAATATTACATTACACCCATTAATCCCATTGTGTGTTTAGACTTATCTGGGTATTAGGATTTTACTCTTGAACACTTTGTGTAATTAAATACTTCTTTTGTTGGTGGAATTGTTGGAATAGTTGGTAAAGTAGTTTGGGAAACAGTGTTATTAAGCACCATGGTACATATAGTACTGTGAAGAAATGTCAGAGACCACTCTTTTGCTTTCAATAAATTGTTATTCAGTAGCATACTTATTGTTAATTCCATCCATCCATCCATTTTCTGTACCACTTACAGTTGTGCTTGAAAGTTTGTGAACCCTTTAGAATTTTCTATATTTCTGCATAAATATGACCTAAAACATCATCAGATTTTCACACAAGTCCTAAAAGTAGATAAAGAGAACCCAGTCAAACAATATTACTCGAATATTACATATTTGTGAGTGGCAAAAGTATGTGAACCTCTAGGATTAGCAATTAGTTTGAAGGTGAAATTAGAGTCAGGTGTTTTCCATCAATGGGATGACAATCAGACATGAAGTGTCTTTTAAGTAATAAAAATAAAGAGAAAATCATTGAATTAGAAGGTGTGTCCAAACTTTTCCCTGGTAGTGTATAGTATAAGGCCAGACTGTTCATTATGCAGTGTATAGTATATGGCTCCAAACTGTTGCAACAAAGTAGCAAACACTGTAGCATTATGATTTCCCTTCACTGGAACTATGAGGCCAAAACCTGTTCCTGTATGACAATACCCCTGTGCACAAAGCAAGCTCCATGAAGACATGGTTTGCCAAGATTGGGGTGGAAGAACCCAAGTGTCCTGCACATGAGCCCTGACCTCAACCTCGCTAGGACAAACTGGAACACTAACTCCACCCCAGGTTTCCTCAACTGACATCAGTTCCTGACCTCACTAATGCTCTTGTGGCTGAATGGACAAATCCCCACAGCCACACTCCAAAATCTAGTAGAAAGCCTTTCCAGAAGAGTGGAGGTTAGTATAACATCAAAGAGGGATTAAATCTGGAATGGGATGTTCAAAAACCATGGATGTGATGATCAGGTGTCCACAAACGTTTGGCCATACTGTGTTGCATATTTGAATAATTAAACTAGTAAGATTAACAGACTACTCAGTAAAGTTAAAGGTAGAATTGCATTTCATGTTGCACAAATACCCATAAAAAAGGGGTACCAAAATGCAACAGGTATATATTTTTCTTAATCATCATGTATCACATCCACTTGTTTTGTTCTGCTTGAAATGCTGTTCAGTTCAGTTCAATTTTGTGGTTCTAGTGGGAGTGAAGCAAACGGTTTGGGCAATAAATGCTGAGCTGCTTAAGTTTAATTGCTTGCGGTGGCAGTCGAAGTCAATATCCTGGTCAATGGGCCATGGATCCCACAGGTTCATTTCCCTTAATTGCGCTACATGTGCCTAGCTAGCGCATAAGTACCATCATTAAAATAATTAGCAAAAATAAAATAATAAGGAAAAAATAAGGCAACAATGCAATTAAACGACAACAAACAGGCCCCACTGCACTAATGATCTAAACAGAATATTACTTGTCAATATGAATTGGTACGATATTTGGTCGTTTCTACTTCTAAATACAATAACAACATCCTGCTGACCACATAGCGGCACTAACTAAAGTTATTTTTGCAAGCCAAGTTAAGTACTTTCCTGCTTCTAGATTATTTGAATCTGAATCAATATAATGGCATATTTTAATTAATTAATTAATTTTAAAAATAAGAGAAGTTCTGCAGTTTAAGAATTTGACTTGCATCTTTTTCTTTACATCTTGATTTGTGACAACTGAAGCAAAGTTCCTGAAGTTGATATCTTGTTCCTTTACTGTATGTATAATGCCATAAAAATGGGTTCTGTTAAATTATGCATATTATAAAACTTTGACAATCAAATAAACTGGCATTGATTTACTGTTCTTATTCTTTATGGATTAAACCACTTCTTGAGCATTCCATGTGAATATCTTTATGAAACTTATACTCTAATCCTTTTATACAGAAAATCCAGATCAGAATATTTGTCAAACTTTTTAAGAGCAAATGGCATTTATTATGCAGTGTGATTGCAGAGGAATGTAGGATGCAACAGTTGTATTGTGTTTAGTAGATTTCTTTTTCAAGCTCACTCATGTACTGGTTAATAGCACTAATAATTGATTAATATATTTCTTCTGGTGAAACAGAGCATGAAAGATTTGTTTAAGAGTATATGGATTCTTTTGATAGTTTTGCTATTGAATGCACTACGAGTGACAAACCCAACTGTAAGTGTCTATGGTGAACAGAACCATTTCTACTGCAAAATATATTGCAAATATTGGGAGAGAGAAAGTGGGATTGTGGAGTGGATAATGTACATCAGAAATGCATGTGCACAGTGGTGACCTTGTTTCCCATTCAACTTGTGTCTCCCAGTTTCTCAATTCCCAATTTTTACATTTTTTCTTTTGTGTAGTTTTTGAGATATGGTTTGACTGAAATCTGGTAAACCCACCTGCTATATCAAACAATGGTAGAGCTAAAACCGGTCAAAACAAGCTCCTAGACTGTGTGTTGAATTACTGCATGTTGTCAACTCTTAACTGCCTATTACAGGGTTACTCTAAAATTCATTAGATAGTAGCCCATAGCATAAATGAAGTGTGATCATTTTAAGCCACTTCACTCAATTTTGTTTGAGGCTATGTTGTTAATAATGTTGTCCTGCTGCACAAGTCTATGGTAATGATCTGCTACTGTTCCTAGTTGTTACCTAATTATCCTGCCATAGGTAAAATAAAGCAAAGTAAAATGTGAATTAGTATTATATTAAATACTCCTCTATTGAGGTTTATGATATTCACATTACAAGGGTTTGATTTATGTTTGCATTACCATCTAACTATGGTTGAATTGATGCTTCTGAGAATTTGTTAGATGCACTCACACACATACAGTAAGCTTTTTACCCTGGTCAGAGTTGAGTTCCAAAGTCTGTTCTAGACACACTGGGAATGAGGTGGATACACCATGGACTGAACTATTGCAGGGAACCTTGCAGACAAATGCACACTTCTGGGCAATTTATCCAATTTTCTAGTGGTGGTAAACCTGGATGAAACCCACATAGACAGACTCTGCCCAGGCAATAACCTAGGCTTGGGATGAAACCACAGACCCTGGAACGGGGAGGCAGCAACGCTCCGTACTGCCCTACCTCTCATAAAAATTATCCTCCTCCTACATTTGCATGGGTTATCACAAAATGGGTTATTAAATGTCATATTTGAAGTTGACTTTGTGCCAATGAATGCAGCTTTTAATTACAGTATTTGCTCACAACTCTAGCAAACACAAAAACATTAAGTGGATCACACATCACATTCTTTCTCCACCTCCACAGAGTGGGCTGTTTGTTTCACAGAAAATATGAATTACTATTGGTTACAGTCTGTTAATGAATACAACTGGATTTGAGCCTCTTTAAATAGCCACTGATCAAGGCATTCATTCATTCATTCTTTCATTCATTCATTTGGTAGCTGCTTTATCCTAGTCTGTGTGGATCCAGAGCTTATCCCAAGACCACATCCTCAGTTGGATGCCAGTTCATTGTAGAGCAATTTATCGAGTAAAGCTATGTTAAAATATGTGACCCATCAAATCAAATGAGGTATGAATTTGAGTTATATTAACATATTTTCAGATTCTTAGTTCAATAAGCTCCATTTTGATGCCAAATTTATCATGTCCATATGTCGACATATGGGCCTTTGAAAACTTCATCGCACTCTTATTTTTAGAATATTTAAATGAGGATTCCACGAAGTAATATGAAAGAGGGAATCCTCAACCTCATCCATCAGCCTCAAAAAATGGATGTTTCTGTCAAAACTGCAACAACAGCATGTTTAGGATTAAAATTTTAAAATTATGTTTCAAGGAACAGGAAGATAAGATATTTATCAACTGATTTTTCCCAGATTCGAAGATTTGAACAATTTCACCTACTGCGTCTTGTTGGCCATAGCGCAGAACTAACCTGTTCAACTTTATACCTGACTTGATGTGACGCCTTACATATCTTCCTGGGCAAAGTGCTCTAATGGTCAGCTTTGGCTGACAGCCATTTTAGGCAAACTAATGCATACCTTCGGGTAACCGCACACTGGAGGGACACTCTCAAGCTGTTGTTTTGGCCACTTCTATGAACCGTAGTAGATGGCACCACACATCATTAACTGCAGATCCAGTACAGGGAGGTCAGGGACAATTTAAACACACAAGACAAAGTTACATTCTTACATGATCTAATAATAAGTTTGGTAAACTGAGCAAGTAATTTTTTTTGGAAGAAATTCAAAGGTATAGATAACCAAATTGTTCTTAAAAACATGGAAATGGTTGTAATTACCAGAGTGACTTTTAAATGTTATCATATTCTGCTAAAAAAAAAAAAAAAAAGCATGTGTGTCAGTGTGAGGGTATGTGTGTGTGTGTATGTGTGTGTGCAGAACAGATTGCAGAAGACGTATTATTCATAGAGCAACGGTGCAGTGCAACTTGAGGCCAAAGACCCAGCCAACTGTTCACAAGCATCTCTCTTCAAGATTAATATGCTTCCCCTAGGTATATTAAAATCTATTGTAGATCTGTTTGAACCATTATTCTTTAACACTACAAACTCCATATACCACAATAGTTAATTAAACAAAATACAATAAACCATAAATTCCTATATCCAAAAACAATTATATTCAAATCACATTTATTCATGAATAGTTACTGGATGATGACGATGAAGCCTGCGTCTTATTTCAGTTCTTCAGTGAGACGGGATGTACTGTATTTTGTTTTGGGTTTTTTTTATTTTTGTATTTTTTTTAATAAAATAAGCATATAAAAATGCAGCTGTTTGTGAGCTGCTGTGAGAGACAGGAACCAGATAGCAAGCTGGCTCTATAATCTTAATACTTTCTGTTGCTTTAAGACGGAACATTCAAAATGGAGTTTCTTTCTTTCTTTCTTTTTAACTCCTACAGAGTTATGAAACCACACTCAGTTGTTAAGTTGTTCATTTTTAACTATGCATAGAGTTATTTTAACTCTGCATCTGAGTTGTATTATTGACACTTTAGAAAGTGAAAGTAGAAAGTAACACTGCAAACATTTGGACACTAACATAATGAACTCTCTCAGAGTTGATTTAACACTATAGAATTTGCCGTGTAGCTTGAAAGACACAGTGGAAAATTCTAGAAAAAGAATATTGATGATCTCTAGGGTCCCTGGTCCTGAGTCTCTGTGAACGCGTGTGTGTATATGTGTCTTCTTTGTGCCATGTGATGAACTGTGACCCATATAGGCTGATTTTTCTCATCTTGCACCCAGAATTCCCATGATAGGCTCCAGGTCCACCATGATTCTGAGCAGGATAAAGTGAAAATAAATGAATCTTGATGCAGCAAGTTCTCTTTCAGGTCCACATTCCCAATAAAGTGTGCTGGGTTCCACATAATCAATCTAATTTGGGTCATGTCAACCCATCTACCTGTCCCAACAAGCGAAACCCAGCAACTGGGTTGTAAAAATAACCTGGCATTTCCTACAGCATGGTATGTGCTGTGGTGAATGTTAGTGTAACGTCTTGTCAGTTAAAAACCGGGGCTCTTGACAGCCCTTCTTTTGTTTTTAATGCAGGTTTGAAAGGTTTGAGTGCAGCACTTTTCATTTCATGTCACTCCCTAAGAAAGAAAAAGTTATTTTGAAGCACTCCAAGTGATTAATTTAACAATATAGTTATTTATGAGAATTTTATTTGAATTTTTATGAGGTGTGTACTATGTCAAAGCTATCTAGATACAACTGAAATGAAATTCAGGTGCTATTTTTCAGCTCAGAGGGATTGCCATGGGTTTAAGAAAATGTCTACTTTGTAGCTGTGTTTAATTTTTGCTGCACTCCTTGTATATACACCTAGTGCCCTAAGGTTCCCCTTGGCTGCCTGATCTATTCTTTTTGTAGAATTTATCCTCTCCTGTGCATTTCAGTCATGATGTTAGACAGTTTTGCCCTTAGTCTGAGTGATAACCCAAGTCAGGCAGGGTTATTAGCTGTTGTAGTTTTAGGCTTAGAGACATTGTTCAGACCCTGGACTGATCATTGGATTACTGAGCTTTCTAGCTGCTTTACTTTTCTGCTTTGCACAGCTGATCTCTGACCTTTTTATAGGACCCAGGCTAAAACACAGTGTGCAGAGACCTACATATGATCTCATGATTAAACATGTTACAGAATAAATTAAAGATGATGGAATTGCAGCTTTAAGCTCATGAGACCTCATATGAGGACATCACATTTTCTCCCAACTACAGTACATTGTGTGTACTGTATATCCTTGTAAAATCCTCATGTGAGAACCATTGGGTATTATTCTTTTTGCCAAACTTCTTCCTGTTTCAAGTCATTGATCTAGTTCAAGAGTTATCAGGTGCTAAAAAACATAAACAGTGAGGAGAAATTACAACGAATGCGATATTAGAGTTTGGGTCTCAGGAGGCTACAGATACAGTAGCCTGTATTCATAAGTGTGTATTCCGATAATAAATTAAGTTATGAGTCAATGACTATATAATAATCCTATTGTTGCCTGAACACTTGACAAGAAGAAAGATGTTAGGTTAAGAGCCACAATGACAAGCTTTCAGCAATATTTGAGGGCTATTATACTCTACAGAAAGAATTTACATCTACCAGCAGACTGCCTTTGGAACATCACTGATCTGTTTCTAAGTGTCTCTGGTTGAGTCATTTTCCTTAATTACTGGGCATTTATTGACTCTCCGTCTTTGTCTTTGCCTGCAGACTCCAAAGACATCCATTTACATCTCTGTTATGTGTGCTCATTTAGTGCAACTAAAAGTATTTAAGTAGTTAGAACTATCTAAAAGATCTAAAATGAGAACATATTTAACACTTTATGCCAAAATGCACATTCAATAAAAGGTGATGAAGATCCATGTGTTATTGAGTAATATTTATCAAGGTATTAGTAATCCAAATATCTTCTGTCCACCATAAAAGCTAAAATGTTGATTTATGATGAATACTACATATATATCCTTGTATATATATACGGTGTACATTTGTAATTTGCTTCCAATACCATAATTCCACACGGAATTAACTGAAATTGCAGCATGTAATTATAGTGAAGAAGAACCTTTATTTGTTACATATGCATTACAGCACAGTGAAATTCTTTTCTTCGCATATCCCAGCTTGTTAGGAAGGTTAGCGTGCGGGGTCAGCCAGGATACAGCACCCCTGGAGCAGAGAGGGATAAGAACCTTGCGCAAGGGCCCAACAGTGACAGCTTGGCAGTACTGGGACTTGAACCCCTGACCTTCAGTTCAGCAACTTAACGGCTGATCCAGCCCCCAGTGTGTCAGACTCTCAGGCACAGGGGCAGATTCAGTTTCAAATACGTGCTTTTATTTAAAAGAGCAAAATGTCAAACAGGTTGAAAACATAAGACAAAAAAAAAGGCTAGGTTCAGGCAGTCAGCAAACAGATTGGGGTAAACAAAACTAGCGTCACAAAACCAAAACAGCAATAACAAAGAAAGCCTTGGTCAGGGAAAAAATCCAATGAAAAACACTTCACAGTTTATGTGTGATTGGAGTCTGTTTTTATACCCGGGGTGGTGATAGGAATCGGGTGTGTTCAATTAGAAGTCAGGGGAGATGGAGGTGACAACTGGGAGCTGTAGTCCAGAGCAGCCATGTTTGTAGGCCAGGTTGCAGTATGGGAAGTTGAGTCCATAAATGATTCTGGCAAGGAAATATCACATACACACATTTGTTAAGGAGAATTTGAGCCTAATAGAGCCGGTTATTACTGTAAATACGTCTGTAATTAATAACACTGACTCCTTGGGAATACAAAGTACAACTATACAATAACCACCCTAACTCAAAGAGCACTTTGTGTGCACTATTTAAAAAAAAAAAAAAAAAAAAAAAACAGCAACATGATACAGTTGCAAACCAATCATAGCTTGGTTGCTTTTCATGAATATACTGTAGAGTATGATTTCTCCATATTCTATCTGGCTGTAATGAGATAATAATGCCAGGTTACACCAGAAAAACGTTTTAATCAATTGTAGGAGAGTAATGGATAAGCCTAATCATCATCATCATTGTCATCATCGTATTCAGTTTATCTTGGACAGGACCCGGGAATGCTGGAAGGAGGGACTACACCCTGGATGGGACACCAATCCATCACAAAGCACCACGTACACACACATTTATACACTCAGTCACACTTAAGAGCATTTTTGCATGTCCAATCCACATGTGTGTTTTCAGAATGTAGGAGGAAACTGGATAGCCCAGAGGAGATCATGTGGGACTGAGCCCCGCATTGAAACGGGACCCCTGGAGCTGTAAGGTGGTAAATCTACCTGCTGCACCATCATGATGCCCACAACTTAATAGCCTTCCCAAAATCTGTTTCAAAAATCTGGATTTTGCAATGTGGAGAAAAAATTGCATTTATGACATTCTTTAAAACACTCGGCAACGATGTGCAATCATTTACACAGACACTAATTGGATCTTATGGGAATATCTCAAATAGGAATTTATTTGAATGTAGTAAATTATACATGATTGATTAAACATTTTGAGCTTGATGGAGACTGGGTAAGAATTTGTATGCAGTTTCATATTTACAAAATTATTGTTTGATTAATTAATTCGTTTTGAATTAATTATTATTCGTTCTCCTTATAATTATTTGTTTTATTCAAGAAATCACAACATTGACCTTGATATTGAGATTCATTAAAACAAGGATTAGACTGTGTTTGACATTTAAACATTGCGGTTCTATACAGCTGTGTCTGATAAAGTATGTAGACTAATTGTGATATTTATATCACATATTCATTTTCTGCCAGCACTCCACTGGTGTATGCTGTTCTGCACTTACTGCATGTTGCCAGCTTACTCCTTTAGAAGAGTCCACCAGACACCCTTGAGTATTAAGCTGTCTAATAAATGGAGCTTTGGCAGTCTAGACTCTGTGGATGATGACTGCAGGAAAATCACGTAATACCCTGTTAGCTGTCTAACATATTGTGGAAACACCTGTGGTATGGCTGCAGTCTAACACGGCCAGACAATTAAGCAAAACAAAGCAAAAAAAAAAAGTTTCGGATAGGCATAAATCTTTTCAGACAGCCAAAGGGGGAAAAACTCAGTTTTGAAGATTTCCAGTTTAAGGTGATACCTATAATCACCATAAAATTTATAAATTTAAAGTAATTTAAAGTAATTAATTAATTAATTTAAAGTCTAATTTAAATTAAAATTGTAAGTTTAATTTAAAAAGTCTGCCAATAGTGTTGATTACACAAGGTAAGCTTATTGTGAGTGAGTGCTGGCATAATCCCCTTTTTTAAAATTTGGTTTGTATTTATGTGTATTTAGTAGAATAAACCTACAGCGTAATCTTTTTTTTTCAATTTTTTTATTCTGTGACTAATGTAGATTTGTTTGTTTTTTCTAACATGCACTGATCTTTAGCAAATTATAATTGCCCTAAACAAAAGTCCCCTGTGCCACATGAAAACATTTAGACAAATGTTCATTTAGACAGTAAAGGCACAATATGCCTTTCAGAGGAAAGGTCTGCTTCATCAGACAAGAGCGTCGTCATGGAGATGGCAGAGATGACAAATGAATGTCTGTTCCATAGCTCGCTTGCTTTCATGACACTGAGCTAACAAGTAGTCATAGCCAAAGGCCATGAACAAGTCCTCTCTCCCTAGTTAGAAAGTATAATTATGCACAAGATAAGTTTAAATATAATCAGCATGTCAGCTAGGAAGATGCAGAGGTGGAGGTAGTGCTTTAACAAAATGAAGGTCAACATCAGTTATCTAGGCATGAACGGGTACATTATTCTTACTAATAATTAGCACTGTCAGCTCCGGTTTACTGTATGCCTTTTTATTTCTTTGGAAAAGAAAAGAATTTTCTCTCCATGAAATTGCTGTCATCTTGTATTATTTGCTGATTGATCTTTTTCCCTTAAACTGCACTTTGTTTTCATCTGAATCAATAAATACAATGGTCCATAACTTTAAAACACCTTAACAAAACACATCTGCAATAGCAAATCAGAAAGTGCACCAGCAAATTCGGAAATATGACACTAAAACCAAAAACCCGATAACTCAAAACAGAAAGGGTGAAATGCCTAAAAGCTGCAGGATTATTCAGAAGAAAAAAATTGCTCCTTACAGTAACCTAATAAACTTTGCATTAAATCATCCATCTCCAATTAACAATATGATATATTTCTGAAATTTCTGTTGTATTTTGCTTTTGTTGTTCTGTTTCTGAATTTCTTGTTGCGGTTTTGGTTTGTTAATGTGCTTTGCACTTGGCCACCATAAATATGAAATAACTAGGGCATTTTGTTTTTGTAATTATTGTTTTGAGCCATACTCCATAATGTCTGACATTGGTCAGTGTGGTATGATAGATGCTCTACATCAGGGGTCTACAGTCTTATCCTCAAAAGTCCAGTGTGGCTGCAGGCTTTCATTCCAAGCAAGTAGGAACTACACCTGATTACACTTGTTTAATCAGCTCATATTGGTCTCCAATCAACTATCAAGTGTGCCTCCTATTTGGCTGGTATGAAAGCCTGTAGCCACACTGGCTCATTGCGGATAAGATTGAAGACCCCTGCTCTAGATTCTGTCTGACATCGCTTTCACAGATATTCATCCAAAGCATGTTCCAGTCTTGCCCATTTATCTGACCTCTCTATTTTTGGGTATTTTCACTCAGCATTGTTTTTCTTTTTCTTTTTTATAGTAAGTTCTGCGCTCCATAATTACTATAGTGCTCGCCTGTAATGATCAATTTATGATCCCTTAATGTGCCCATGCCAACTCCTTGAACCACAGAAATTCCTCAGCACGGGCTGTCTGCAGTTCAGCTCTCACAGAGGAGATCCATCTCCATGCTCCTCTCATTAAATGTGCTGTGTGTACCACATTCTAATTAAGTTGATGAATGTTACTGCCTCTCCCTGTACCTCTAATAATTTATGGTTGAGGTGACCCAAGTCACTGCCATACACATAGAGCATCAAAAAATGAACACAATACTGGCAACACAATGCATCTTCAATCCACTCATGCTCATATATAAATTTGGTTAATGTCTCTGTGCTTAGACAGGATTTAAGACAGATAATGGACATCTCAGTATCAAAGCAAGTACATATGTCTGGAGTCATCTTTACAAACTGGCATGAAGATTAGAGCTGATAAACTGATACAGGGTAAGTGTGTTTGCTAATATTGCTCTTCAAACTACAGAAAGTGACAAATGCAGTGAGTTGACGATATTATCTCTATTTATTCAGGCTAAACACCTCTGACTAAAATTCTTTTTACTTTAACAACAGAACTAATAGTCATGTATTGAGACCAATCCATTGATTTATCATCATTAAATGCTTTATGTACAGGTCAGGGTTGTGTTAGACCATAAAACCCATCCCAAGAGCACTGTGTGTGAGGTGGGAATACATCCTGAATGGGACCCTGCACACACACTTTCATAAAATGGCTTTATTATTATTATTGCCACATTATTATTATTTTAAGTAATGTTATATTTATTCTTTGCAAAACATTTCTTATTGTTGGCAGCAGTGAGTGTCCTGCTATCACGTCTAAGGTTGGAGATCACTAGAAGAGGAAACTCCTGTATGCAGAACATTTAAAGTTTCTTTATAATTCTATGTTTGTGCACTATCCAATTCAATTGAGGCCACTGCTTTTTAGTAGGGTTTAAATCCAGAGACTGATGTCTGGGCAACAGTACAAGATCAATACAATCCTAACTGATGGAATAAATAGAAGAGAACCTAAAAATAACAGATTTCATAGATTTCTGTCTTGGATCATCCTTTAGTTATCAAGCCAAGGATATGGGCTTTCAGCCCAGCACCTTTCAGTTCAGTTCAAATCCAGAGACTGATGACTGGGTCATGTTAAACACGTTGTCTGTGCCACGTTAACCACGTTTGAAAATATATACATTAAAAAAACAAATACAGTAGCAGATTTAACAGATTTTTGTCCTTCAATTGTCATATAAGATTTGTCCAGAATAAAGCACCAAACACTTATACACCATACATTAACAAAAAAAGGTTTGGCCATGTCTACTCATTCATAGCTTTTTCTTTATTTTGACTATTTTCTACATTGTAGAACAGTACCGATAACATCAAAACTATGAAATATCACATATGGAATTACATGGCAAACAAAAGTGTTAAATATGTTTAATATTTTAGATTGTTCAAAGTAGCCAGAGTTTATAACTTTGCACACTATTGGCATTATCTTAACCAGCTTCATGAGCTAGTCATTTCAGTTAACAGGTGAGCCTTGTCAAAAGTTCATTAGTGGAATTTCTTGCTGTTATAATGCATATGAGATGATCAGTTGTGTTGTGTCGAGGTACTGTTGGTATACAGTAAATAGTCCTATCCTAACTGTAGTAACTGTAGTAATCCTTATTATGTCAAGAACCGCTCAATTAAGTAAAGAGAAATGACAGTCTATCATTATTTTAAGACATGAAGTGCCTTTAAGTAATAAAATAAAGAAGAAAAAAAACCACTGAATTATAAGGTGTGTTCAAACTGTAAGTGAAGCAATGATAATGACTTTTTGAACCTACAATCTCTTAAAATTTCTTGTGAAAAAACAGCAGGTGGATGTAACACTGGGTTTTACACACCCCACACGAAAAGAAAATCTGGGAAGATAATTGTTTATAACCAGTCAAAAATTCTGACATCTTTTGCAAGCAGTGAGTGGAGTATAACTGTCACTGACATAAGATAACCAATGCATGGTTTTGTGTTTCCAAGTAATTGTTAGGTTGAAAGTCTCATCTACAGCCAAGTCATAACCTCCTGGCAGAGGAAAGAATGATGGAATGAAAGAATATGTTTGTAATAAAATATTCAGGAAGGCAGCATGCACATACACAAACCTGTTTGGCCAAAAACAAGTGCAAATTTACAATCTAAGGTCAAACAATGGGAAAAGGGCTATTACAGAGCAGCTGCAAAGGTAACGGAAATGAATTATTCAAAGCTATAGTGAAAATCTATAAATTTATCCACGTAGTGAGAAGCTTTTAATGGTACACAATGAAATCAATGATTAGTCTTTAAGAAATATCAGGTGTACATGATGTGAGGAGGCCGAGATCATCAGAGACAGTGATCAGTACTTTAAGCCTGTGGCACGTAGGCCATGATTTAAAAAAAATGTTACAATGGCTGAATTTTTATATTTATGATTGAGATATTAGCCTATTTTACAGTTGAATTAAATAGGTTTAATCCAAACCTTACCTAAAAAAGAAAAGACTAACAAATAATGCCAATTTTGACCTGGCCTGTTTTGTTGGTGAAAACTTCAGGAATAAATAACTCTACAGCTCAAATAAATAGCCAAAATGTTATTGTACACTTAAATAATGAGCCTTCAATGAGTTCATCTATACTGAGTGGGTCTGTGGCTTTCATTTTATATTTAAAGGAGTCCCTGGCTTTAAAAAGGGGTCCCTGGCTTTATTATTATTCTTGCTTTTAGCTTTAAGTCATGGTAATATTATTATGACTTACACTCCAGAAGGCTTTGTAACCTCTTATTGATACAATAATATGATTTGTCCTTGTATTAGCGTCCTTGTGGTATCTTTGAACTACCAAGACTACTCGAATAACACCAATCCAAATTGATGTTATAGGGCCGCATGTTCTCTGCGAAGAGGCATTTTTTTGCTCTTTAGACAGGGAACATCCGTCCTCCCCTGCCTGTCAGTGCCACCCCCAACTTTCCCACTCTGTCTGGTGAATAGGTCAGACATTAGCTGACAAGATAAAGCGATCTGGATACAACTGATATCTCGAGCTCCTCTGTCTATGGCACAGCATCCCCTTTTCAAACAGGATCATTCTGAAATTGAGGCCTGGGGTGCCAGTGTCAATGCTAAAAAATGAACCAACCAGCAAACTCATTAAGTAGGAGATAGAAAGCATGGTCATGTCATTTCACACATCTACAGGAGAACACACCATCTCTGCACTGCTGCAGCTCACACCTCCATGCTAGCTCACCAGTTGAGCTTGTTGCTAGGCAACAATCATTGTGTCAATGATTAAAAAAGTTTGATTTGTGAAGTGTCACCCAAGAGTGAAATATACATTGGAAAATGATTAATGACTGCCAGTGAAATGACAAGTTCAAAACCATTCTGTCAAACAAAAAAAATCATAAACATTATAGATAGTATAGATAAGAGATAAAACTTTGTTTTGATAAACATATATAAAATGTTTTTATATAATGGATCTTAATCTTTTTTTTCCACCTGAATATGCACTCTGTAATAAGACAGATAGCAGATCATGAATCTGCAGGGACTCAGGATATTAGGAATAACCATTGCTTTTTCAAAATTTCCGATTTTGAAACATATTTATGAAGCAGCAGGAAGAAAGGAGGAAAACGCCTGAAATTCTGCATCTTGGATTTCCATCATCAGTCATAATAAAAACTTGGAGGTCAGTGGCCAAATCATATTTCAACAAAGAAATATTCATATATGCAGCCATACTAGGATATATATATATATATATATATATATATATATATATAAATCTCTACCCTTCTGCACTCTCTCACTGTTTTGTAATATTGCCATTATTGGAAAGTTTCAGTTTATATTGAGTCTGTCTGCTCTATGGGGTGACAGAGAGTGGGAGCATATAAGGACAACACAGTGAGACGTGTCTTAGTGTGTGTGTGTGTGTTAGTAATATTTATGCAACTATCACAACCCACTGCAACAATAGCAACGAGTAATGATGATTTCATGGCTTATAGTATGAAAAGAAAAAAAAATGAAGAGTGTTCTCAAATTTCAGTACAAATTGCCTTGAGATCTGATGGAAATAGGTGGGACTGATAGATTTAGCAAATAGACTCTGAAATAAAATACTTTGTTCATTCAGTGTTGAAAATACACATCAAAAATTGCATTTTTCCTGTATGCTGCTTTACATGAAAGTGAATTTGTGAATATTGTCTTTGGATATTTTTTTAAATAACTTCTTAAAATGTAACATTTGTGGAAATACTACACACTACATTGTTACAAAGTTGACTCCAAGATTATCCAGTGTTGTCATTATTATTATTATTATTATTATTATTATTATTATTATTATTATTATTATTATTATTATATCCAGAGCCTGTCTCAGGAACCATGGATGCAAGTCCATCGCAGAGCCCCATACACATGATCATTTACACTCTAATTTACACCTAAGGTTACTTGAGAACCCAGAGGACAACATGCAAAACTCCCCACAGAGAGTAACCTAAGCTCAGAGTAGAACCAGAGATCCTGGAGCTGTGCCACTACACTACACTACCCAAGACATTAGATCAATATATAACTGAATTTGTTGTAATGTATGACATTAAATTTAGAATGACAGTAATTTCTTAATCAGTTCCGTGACAATGAATTCATAATTCATAAGATGTACTTTGCATGAAAAGATGGTTCTTAGTGGAATCATGTGTAAGCCTTTGCACTTTCTGGTTAATTAACTGGCGAGTGGGCAGGAATTGTCAAGACTACATTTGGAGAAAAATGAGTAAACATTTAATTAGTGTTCATGCTTGTGTTTTGTGCTGCATAAAATCATACACCCCTCAGAACAGGAATCACCATTCCTATTCTTGGAGATCTGCTGTCCTAGAGATTTCAGGTCCACTCCTAATAAAACACACCTGCTCTAGGTAATCCATGCTTGATTAACCAGATTAGATCTGTTGAATTAGGAACTGAATTCTGTGGAAAGGTAAATCTCTGGGAACAGGGTTAATGATAACTGCCTTAGAAGAGCATTAACTTCTGTAGATCAATCTCAAAGCATAGGGGCTTCAGCTTACAAAATCTTGCATTACATCTATCCAATTAAGATATATTTAATATGTTCTTTCATCATGAATTAGGGAACTTTTATACAGTCTTCAAAAATTCTTCAGTGGGTTCAGTGGGTGCGGATAAAGGTAATTAGTCTCCTAAACATATTGTAGTTTGGCATGTTTTTCAAATAGGGAAACACCATGTTGTAGGATTTTACACTGAACTATTAAGGGTTTCCTTAGAGGGACAAATAAAGAACCCATGCATAAGGTTTCTATATTTGAACTTTTTCCCATCTTTACTGGGATGAGTGACACAATATCTGCACAATGAATTTTATCAAATAAACCAAAACAGTAAAGGAATAGCATTTAAACATGTGTTGTCCAAAAGTCCTGCCATCATGTGCTGCTGGTTGCATGACATTACATTTTAGCTTTATATTCTAAAGAAATGTTCAATTTGGCAATCAAACAAAGTAAATAAGTGACCCTGCCAGTCTATCAGATACCCTACTGAATAAATATAGCTTTTATAAGGCAGTAACGTCAGCCAAGCCTTAATGACCTCTGCCTTAATGAGAATGGAGAATGAAAAAAGGAAAAAAAAAGAAGGACAAAAGTCTATATAAAAGTAATGAGTGCTGATAGCAATATATCACTTGACCATAAGTTGAGAATAAAGCTATTGCTGTTATTACACTGTGCCCTCTAAAAATATTGGGTCCAAAGACTTATACATACTATATTAGTTATATGAAAGATGAAGTACCGAGGTTGGGATCCTTGACTACTTTCTTTGCATTTTACTTTTGTTTTTCTTTCCTTACTTACTTTTGTGGATGTAGGCCAAGTGCTGTAGCTAATCACAGCTATGCTGATATTTAGTACAACAGCACAACCTTGAATGTGATATTGATTTTACACACAGTTACAACAGTTCTATAAACAAGAAATTAATTTCGAGTAAGTGACATTTTGAACACAATACAGCCAAATGTTCTTTTTTATTTTTGTTTCTCTAAGGAAATTGATCCTGAAGAAGCCACACTGACTTTATAGCACAATGGCTAATTCACCAACTAGCTCACAGTCTTGATAAAAAAAATACTATGTAAAATACTATATATCATACACTCAGTTTAGCATGTATTTTATTATGTCTACACCCATTGGCTATTTTATCAGGTAAACATACACTACCTGGTCTAAAGTATGTGTACACCTGAGTAATAAACATTCCATTCCACACCCACCAGCATTAATATGGAGTTGTTCTCCTTTACCTTTAGAGCTTGGGCACTGATGTTGGGTAAGGAGGCCTGGTGTGAAGTTGGTATTCCAGTTCATCCTAAAGGTATTCAGTGGGTTTAAGTCAGTGTTCAGTGCAGGTAAGATCTTCCATACCAACCTTGGTAAACCATGTATTTATGGAACTCATTTGTGCACAGAGGCTTTGTCATGCTGGAAGACATTTGGGACCTTATTTCCAGTTAAGGAAAATCTTAATGCTAGGGTTAGGGTTAGATTCATGATAATTATATGTTTTTAACTTTGTGGTGTGGTGGCACAGTGGTGTAGTGGTTAGCACTGTCACCTCACAGCAAGAGGGTCCTGGGTTGTCCTTCACATTCCTGCATGAGTTTCTTCTGGGTACTCTAGTTGCTTCTCACAGTCCAAAGACATGTGGGTTCAGTTGACTGGCTGCTCTAAATTGCCCATAGATCTGAGTGTGAATGGATGTTTGTCTCTGTGTTGCTTCGTGATGGGTTGGCGACCCGAAGTCAGCTGGGGTTGGCTCCAACTTCCCTGTGATCCGCAATGGATAAAGTGGAATAAAGAGTAAATGAGAAGGTTTGGAGAAGAGCGTCATATACAGTAGGTGTTATGGTAAGGATGTCCATATACGTTTGGCCATAGAATGTATCACATAGTGGCACAGTTGCTAAATTCAGCCCATTTATCAATATGCACAAATTATCAGAGACATCGCTGCAGGGTTCAGTCTGCAAACCAAAAATCTCCAACCAACAGTAGTGCTATTGTCTAAAACTGTCTAACAACAATAACAACACCGCTGTGCCTTATTCAACATGGAACAGAAAACGTGGACATTAAGCTGAAAGTACTGTTTGTGAAGATATAAGGTTTATGCAGCCTACTGTTAATATGAATTGCTCTCTCTGACTTCACCCTAAGGAGTCTTTGACCTTTGGAATTTTATAGTATTTTCAAATATTTAGATATTTTCTGTATACAGCTTAGTCTTCCATATAATTCCATGTAAATCTAGTAGTATTCTAGTTTATCCTCTGTTTGAGTAATGCATAAACAGCAAATGCAACTTTTCATGAAATGGCCAACTTTCTTACTTGGAAAAGAAAGATGTGAGTCATCTGTGATGATTATACATTTGGCAGGATGTTTTATTTCCATTTCTGTTGTCTGCATCTTAAGCTTGGAGTGCAAGATGACAAGAGGTCATCCTGTAAGATTATCTACCTATAATGACAGACAATGCAGCATTGTTTCCATCAATTGGACAAAGGTTCTTTGGCAGTAAGAGTAAGTACAAACCTAAAGGAAAGGGAGAGAAAATAGACTTTCAGCAGCTTGTTCATTTTCAGTGTCCCTGAGTCTGAAAGACCAGTCAGAATTTCACATGATGCAAAATCAACCTCAGAATGGTAAGAGCTCAGGTGGGAAGATAGGCAATATCATCCAGAAAATAATGTATGCCTTCATTTCATGGGTGAATGAAAACACAATCACTGATATGTATTCATTTGACTCCGAAAATTAGAAATGTTAAAACATCGACACAGCAAAACAGTTAGTTTGTCAAAGCTGGCAAAATAAAAATGAAATAGAAAAGGTATAGAAGAGCCATAGCATTTCACATCATAACAACTCCTATCTATAAGACACTGTACATGATTCATGACATTTGGTTGATAGTTGAAAACAATTCAAATGTGTGTATATGGGGAAAAATAACTTTGTCATAACTGCTAATGTACAATACATTATATTAAGACTTTGTAAAGTGAAAACAAAAAATATATACAACAGTCTTGACATTTCTGAATAGTTTGTTGGTGTGGAATCTAACTTCATTGTCTTGTTCATCATAAATCCTGTATTATATGCTGCAAAAAAAAAAAACAATCTTAGCAAGTGAAATTACCTCAAAAGTTTCCACTGAAAATGTCCTGCAAATAATTTAGCTTCTTTCTAGAAATACATGCTTAGAATTAGAACAGTTATCTGCCAAAAGAACAAGACATTTCCATGATTGAATATAGTTAAAAAATATTTAAAAGTCTAAAAATAGGTTTATTACTCTTACTCTGTTTGCTCTAATGTAATCTTATAATGTGAAATACTAGACATTTCATTTATATTCAATAATAATTAAGATATTTTCACTCCCAAAATGTATTTTTTTGTAGTGTAACAGGTTCAGACAGTATAATTATTATGAATGTGAATTAATAATATAAGCACCAACTCATATGAAAAGTTGTTTGAGATGTTTGTGAGATTGGGTTATAGTATCACAAAAAAGCTATGAGCACTTTTTTTTTTTAATGTGACAGAACCAAGGTCCAAAGTTCCTGCCTGCTTGGCCTAGCTGCTGGTGTAAAAATGTTTAATTTGTTGGATGTTGTAAATAGTGGTGCTGAAAAAATCAATAGAAGAGCAACAGTTGGTAGCACTTGAAGGTTCTTTTAAAGGAAAAAAAGTCTATGCCAGAGCTTTCACAGATAACTGAAAATGTTGGCCATCCTTCCAAACAAGCAGAATGATGCACAAGAGAAGACAGCAAAGAGCAGCGACCTAATATTTTTTTTCTTTCTGTGGCCAGACAAGACAATAATAATAACATAATATTGGGAACTAAGTTCTATGACGATTACATAACTTTGTTGGATTTGTTAACCATTCCAGTACTTATCAAATAATCAAGATGCTAGACCAGTGTACATTATTTGTAAGAGAAAGTTGGTGAATAAAGTTTGAAATCAGAAAATCTGCTGTGTTTTTTAAAAATGCATCATGTGAGATGGCAAATAACACTTTTTAAAATTTAAATGTTATCTTAAATGTTCTACCATATCACACATTAATAAACTGAATTTAACATCATGTAAAGTTGCATATCATATTGTAAAAGAAAAAGTGAGCCATACAGTTACTGAAAAAAGTACGTATTATCTGCAGCACTCAAAGATTGGATTTCATTCCTGGATGAAAAGGCTACTCAAAAGCTAAAACAGATTCCAGCTAATCAGCTGTAAACAGCTAATAACCAACTTTCAGGCAGCCAAAGATTTTGCTATTCAGTTGGATGAGAGCACTGATATTGCTACATTCACTAGATTGTGGTATATGTTTGGTATGTTTGGCAAAGAGAATTTCATGAGGATCTTCTTTGCAGCTTGACAAGGCCCTCCAAGACAAGAGACAAATATATATTTGAAGAGGTAGGGTGTGTTATCACCTATTAACCTATTTGTCAAATGAAATTGATACCTTGGATTCATCCATTCATCCATCCATCCATTATCAATACCGCTTTATCCGTCTGGGTTGTGGGGAAGCTGGAGCCAATCCCAGCATCTTCGAGCGAGAGGCGGGGTACACCCTGGGCAGGTCGCCAGGCCACCATGGGGCCAACACAGACAAACAGCCACACACACTCACATTCACACCTATGGGCAATTTAGAGTAGCCAGTTGACCTAATC
>JAQQZR010000023.1:19917196-19927359 GCA_030068235.1 Notoglanidium macrostoma | reverse complement strand
CTGGGATTGGCTCCAGCTTCCCCGCGACCCAGACGGATAAAGCGCTATAGATAATGGATGGATGGATGGATGGATGATTAAGTTTCTATTTCCTAAGTGATTGTTTTTCTTAGAGATTGTTTATTCATCTTGATGTCGTATTGTTAACAGCTGCATTAACGTGCATTGTGGCAGTCTAGCTTGTAGAATTGTTAGAAGTGATTGTTGGTTTTGCCAAAGCAAAATTCTTTTCTGAGAGTAGTACTAAAACTAACAGTAAGTAATAAAATCTCTACACACATGCAATGAAGACAGAGCTTTATTAGCTGTCAGAAGTCTGAACACACTCTGTCAGTTTTCCCACAGGTACTGTTAATATTCCTTCACTGCGAAAAGCCAGCATTACAGTCCTCTCCTCCATCTTTATAGCTTGGCTTTAAAAACTATCAGTGCCATATTTCACCCACTTACGGCTCAAGATCCATCAAAGCCATTATTTGCAAGAACTACTCCCACGTCCAGGCATACTGAAAAAGACAACTGTCTAAAAGTTTGGCTTCTTTTGTTCTAATTAACCACCTTGCAGGCTGAATGGGATCCATTTAAGTGTCGGCGGAGGTGTAGTGCAATCTATGTGTTCCAAATCCACATTTGCTCCTAACCAAATCAGTACCTTGCACTGGGCTAATCAGAGCTCCTAAAGTACGAAATTTCAATGATAGTATGATGAATTGTGCTCCCTGATAGTGCCAGCCTTTTGAGATGAAACAGGTGCAGACTGCAATTCATCAACATTAGCAAGAACAAGGGAAGTACAAAGTGCAGTAAATCTGTGCAATTAGCTCTTTAATAGTAAGGCAGATGTACGTGTGACAGGCACATGTACTGAGAGAAGACAAAAAACAAGATTCCTAAACGGGAAAAAGAGTAACCAAAAACTTTTGTTTTCCATGATACCTGCACATAGTGGTGGCTTGCCAGTCCAGCTGCCATCAGGTCTGCACGTGCGGTGTTCAGAGCCTCCGGCTAAATAAAAGCCAGGCTGACAGGTGTAGATGAGAGTGTAACCCAGAGACGGCAGCTCTATGGCTCTAGCATCTGCCTGTGCTGGAAGTTCAGGCTGGCTACAGTGATGAGCTGAGGGAAAGAATAAGTAAACTTAAACTCTGTGTATGGTTTAAACAAAATGACATATATTCAATGCAAAGTCCTAGTTCTTCTTCTGCAATGATATGGATTAACCGTGTTTATACCACATACTGTAAGGTGTTAATTAATCTTCTGTAACAGCATAGCTCTGACAATAGTGTCAGCTGAAACTATGATTTCTATCGTAACAGTTCATTTACAGGGATTTAGCTGGAGGTCAGCATGGAGGACACTTCACATAATCTAATCCTAATAATAAACAAATAAAAAAACAATAAAAATCATTTAACGCATGATATGATTAAGCTTGAAGACATTTATGTAACATTTCTGGAAGGAGACTTCCTAAACAGTCCGAGGTCAAGCTTTTCCATTACGTTTTCCTCCACAGAAAAGTTTTGCAGTTTTGGTAACAGGACAAGCTGCATTCTCACATTAGTAACTTCCAAAGAGAGTAAAAAAAATGAGAAGCCAGAGAGGGAACAACTGGTTATAGCTATTATAAGGGATAACAAGAACTAACTAAATTAAATGTAACTATAAAAATATGATATGGATGACATTTTGTTCATTCATAAATAAAATATTGTTATCATTGCATAAGAGGAATGAACACTTTGGAACTTATTGGAAAATAATCACCTTTGGGGTGGTAACAGTAACTCCGCTTTACATTGGGCTTCATCACACTACCCTATGTTTAAGTTCCTTACTCAATGCATAAACAAAATGAGTAGTGGACTGACTTGTTGTATACAAAATGAAGAAGATTTTATAGTTAGAAAAAGTTATTTACCAATACACTCTGGCGGCATGCCACTCCAAGTGAGGTTGGGCAGGCATGTACGAGAGATGGAGCCAAGGAGCAGGTAACCCTTTCTGCAGCTATAGAACACTGTACTGCCAATCTGTTTTGGAGCAAACCCCAAAGTTTTAATGAACGAACAGTTTATTACAAAGAGCAGGCGATATTAGATTAAGAGGAACATATATTTTTCAAGGTTCCGATACCTGGTAGCCTTGAGTATTGTTCTGAGATCCAAACAGGGGTGTTCCGGGATCCACACAGCTGGTGTGGCTCGGATCTGGAAAACAAATTTTAGTATCATTAACTCGATGACTCATGACTAACTGTGTAATTTTCACAAACCCAATTTGAGTGTTGCGGTCCGTCTAGGATTATGACACTTGTTATAATGAATGCTTAACCTGTCAGTCTACAGTATGTCTGGAACCTTGACTAACCCCGTACCTATACAAGATGGCTGGGTTCCACTCCAGGTTCCATCATACTGGCAGTACCTTCGTGTGGAACCGACCAGCAGCAGAGGTGGAAAGCAGGAGAAGAACACTGAGGAAAGGTAAGTGAATCCTCGGTCCTCACGACGACCCTGAGCTGGCATCCCTGGATCCCCACAGAACACAGCTGCAAAGGACATAAAGCAGTGTTACATAATATTATAACATAAAATGCCTTCATGCAACCTTTCATGCGTTAATACTGCAATTTTGACTTTTGTTCCTGTTGTCCATGTACTCCTAGCTATCCCAGTCATGTTCTTAATTCCAGTTCCTAGTCCTGGCCATTTCTCTTTCTGTTTTAAATCTCCCTATGGAGGGCACGGTTTTCTGCACTTCTGAGGATTTTGATAATAATCTCAGGAAAAGCCGAAGTAAAATAACTAGGTAGTTATCACCTATTGTTTCTGAATCGCATGTGATAAAGGAGCACCATTTCAAGTGACACTTACGAAAACATTGTGGCCTTTCGCCACTCCAGTTGCCAGAGCCCTGGCAGGTGAGGACAGTGGGCAGAGAGAGTTGATAGCCCTGGTTGCAGGTGTAGCTGATGCTGGAGCCCCACTGGAAGTCAGTTCCTACCACCTGGCCATTAGGAATACTGGGTGGAGCTCCACACACAATTGCTGCAAAAGAACACAGCCAAAAGTTCAACATGAAAATACAATGGCTGGATTGAACATTTCTTGAAAAAGAAAAAAAGGATATAAAAATGTAATCAACAGAATCAGAACTAACAGACATTTAAAAAAAGTTAGCATATAACAATACAGTCAATTAACAATAACTGAGTAAATCTATTACATTACTGACAGTTTTTATTCTAATTACAACCAAATTGACCTAGTCAGTACTTATTATTAGTAATGATAATTAGAATGTTTAAAAGTAAGAAAACATTTTCTTCCCCCTCCGCCCCTTACACTGCATCTTTTGGAACTGGTGCTTAAACTGCATCACAGGGCAGCATAAGTAAAGTGCTATCTACCCTCTTCTGAATACATGAACTCATAGATGCTCACAATTGGCTTGTGTCTCTGTGATTGATAGGAGAGAGAGTACGCCATCTCTCGCACCCAGGCAGCACAACCAATTTTGCTCCCTTGGCTCCTGGATTGGACGGCTGTGGCAATGCCGGAAATCGAACTTATGATCTTAGGAGTTCTTAGGAGCCCCTAACTATTGTAGTTTCTTGGATACTTAAAGAAAATTTCAGAGCAGCACATAACAACTAATTTCTCACAGGAACAGTAGAGCACCAAGCAACAAATCAGCACCAGAATCACGAAGTACATCACACACATTTTAATATGAACATTGAATATGTTTCAGGTGGACTTTGTCTTTAATTAATGCACCCATTGTTATTATTTATCATCTTGACTGCTTTCAGATTGTGCAAGAACTATAACTTGTATTAGGCAAAACTCCTTTTATTACTGATGAAATAGTTTATGAATGGTGAAACAGTTCTCATAGCTCTTGGTAGTGAACTGACACTTTAAATCATGCATCGTTCATCTGGATAATGTATAATGCACAGTTTCCCCCCAAGACAAATGTAGCCATGGTAGGGGTTCGATACAGTACAAAAAGCTGCAGCCTCCAAGCTGAACTGTACCTCTACACACAGGTTTTGTGCCATTCCAAGTGCGATCCTTTGTGCAGATGAGTGTTGAGGCACGGTCAGCATCCATGGTGAAGCCCGGAGAGCACTGGTAGCTGACAACGCTACCGTATGTGAATTCATTGCCCAGTCGCAGACCATTTGCAGGCACCCCTGGGTCTCCGCAGTTAATAACTAAATATGAAGAGGCAGAGAATGATGGTGTGACAACGAAGAGTACAATTAGCGAATTATACAATTACATTCACATTTCTTCATTTTTCTTTCATTTTTCTTCACTTTACTGCATTTCTTCATTCATTACTTCATGTTTAGGATAAAAATGAAATGTTTCTACTGAGTCGATTTTTACCTATTGTATGAACAAGTACTCATTTAATAGGCTAGACCAGATTTTTCTTTTAATCAATTATATCAGTATAAATCACACCTTCGCATTACCTCTCAATGAATGAATTTCTATAGAAATATTTTCATTTTATATTGTCTCAAGTTTTCCTGGTTTGTGAAGTGTCAGCGATTTAAACAGTATTTGCTTTCTTTAGTCAGCAGCCAGCTCTGAAAAAGTGAACGCATAGTGCCAGCAGACATAATGGCAGCCTGTGACCTCCATTAGCTCTGAGCCCAAATTGTCTCCATTGTGTTTCAGAAGCAAGCCTATGCATGTAGGCTAATGCTAAGAGGATGGACAGGGCTAATCTCGCTCTCTTCAACACGGTCAATGTAGGTTTAGCTGATTGGCTCAAGTCAGTCCAGAGCTGGAACAAGACCGGGCAATGTATGAACTGTCACAAGTGAAAATGTCTCTGTAGCTATGCAAGAAATGAGCTGGATAATATGGTTCTCTCTGACAATTCTGTTAGCTCTGTGATTTGAAGATACTGAATATACAGATTAAGCCATCAATAGGGTAAATAAGGATATAACTTTTTAACTTTAATCAATAATTTGGTGTAACATATCTATAACATTAACTAATTCATCATTCATTCATCTTCAGTAACTAATTTATTGTGGTTAGGGTCATTGGAACTGGAGAACACAGATGAACCACACGTAAATTCATGCACAGAAACTCTGCACAGCCAGACGTCCAGGGCCGTTGGAGCTGTGAAACAGCAACCCTACCCACAGCGCCACCATGCCACACAGAAAAAAGGCAAATAAAACCTTCCAGGATCCTAAAATTCCAAGGTCCTGTTTTAATTTTTTTTGTCAAATCAAGCCAAGCACACATGCTGAAAAAAAAAATCATTGAGGATTGCTCCTGTTTTAATGTAAAAATAAAAATGAGTTATTTGGACTCTCGGGAAACATAAGGCTTATGGGTGGCTGTGATGGTGATAGGGAGGTTGTTAGTGTGGTGTTAGTGTTACGGAGATGGTACCTGTGCACTCAGGCATGTCTCCAGTCCACGTTCCGTTGACGGTGCAGTGGCGTGTGAGCAGGCCGGTGGAATAGTAACCCTCTCTGCATGCGTATGTAATGGAGCGGGAGAAGACCAGACCATCATGGAACTGGATCAAAGCGTTCCGGGGCGTGCCGGGATTGCCACAAGACACAACTGAGACAGAGAGGGAGACAGAGAGAGAGGGAGAGAGAGAGGGATCTTTTCTAGGCTGTTGCACTAGAAGTATAAAGAGGGCAAATAAGATGGCTATGTTGGGTTTAGAAGCTTTGCTCAAGGGCACAGTGGCATGTGTGAAAGAAAGGGCACAGACTCCGGTAATGAGTCAACACCCCTGGTGCCCTATCTGTGATTAAATCTGGCATTGCTGCTATAGGGTCCTAACCTGCTAAACTTGTGCTGCAACCTTTGCCCTGCCTTAATAGCTCTTCATTCATTTGGATTTTAAAACATATTAAGATTTACTAGAAATGCACTGAACAACCACGTCCCCCTCCTGTCTGAGGCTGATTCATTTCAGTGGTCACACAGTCAAGATAAAATTACTGAGCAGATAACATGGGCACACAGAAAGACAGCTTCCTATTTCAATTATACAGTCAAGTCCAGACTCATTGGCACCCTATATAAAAACAAGCAGACAAGAATAGGATATATATAATGAATATCATGCTATGAGTGATTTTTGAACTGGAAACTGTATAGGTTTATTTAAACACAATATTATAACCAAAAAAATCTTAACAAGAGCACCTGTTTCTTAAAAAAGCAAACCAAAAAAATTACAAAATATTGGGACACAAATTTAGAAATAAATCTTTGGTCACACAGTTTCTACAGAAAGCATTCTCGTTTTAAAATGAAGTTTTAATGATTTTCTTAGAGAAACCTACGTAGTTCATCTAACCTTTTGAGTGGAGCAGTAACACGCAGTCATTGTGTGTAATGTTTACTTTATACATGCATTATATCTAGTTTGGTCGTTCTTTAAAGGGGTGCCATTAATTTTGGAGTTGGCTGTATATCAAATGTGCTTTCAGACCAATTTATACTCAAACTATTTTTCACATCTGCAATCTATTTCCATAATAATTAATCATCTTTCACATGTGCACAATATGACATCTCACACTATATATGTAACTGTATGACTGCATCTCCTTGAACTCAGTGTGGTCTTTAGATAGCAATATTAATGTACGTCAAACTTATTATATAAATGAAAGCTTAGGTTGTTAGCAGTTGGCCCTTTTAAAACATGATCATGATGCGAATCCACTCCTGAACTTCCATTATTGTTAGGCTTTCACACATTGCTGAGGATTAAATAGCATGATAGTCCAATCAATACAAAGGAACACACATGTATCTCAATATCTATGTACATTTGTATGTGTGCACAGGCCTATAAAAACACCTAAAAGCAAAGAAGCAGTGAAGCTACAGTTTGTAAGATATTTTAAAAATAATAAAATTTCAAGAGATGCTCTTTGCCATTCTTTTGAATAAAGGATATAGTTAAAGCAGACAGACGTGAGAGAAATGGTAGGTGTGTCCCCACGGGTAATTAACTTGGATATTTCTGCTCTTCTAACACACCTTTCTGTGCAAGCGCTTTACCCAGAGGGACATGAGCAGAATGACAATGTAGCAGCAGAATGAATTGGGGAGAGAGGAATAATCACAGATGGAGGAGAGAGTGAGGGAAGGAGTGGGATATACAGGGAACAAGGGCTTCTATGACACACACTGGGATTCACACTGCAGCATGCACAATTTGCTGAGGGAAAAGGGCACAAAAACGTAAAGCAAATAGCAGGAGTGTAAAACGTGTACACCCCGAGTGAAGCTTCACCAGTAAAAGACTGGATTAAACCTTCTGAGGTTTAGTGAATAATATGGGGGGAAGAAAAGATCCTCTCCTGTTCCTTCTCTCCTTCCTTTTTTAGAGTGTGATGGAATACATCCCTATAGCCGCATAGCATGTTTAAAGTCAGATGAATTTTCCAATGCAGCTAAGACCCAGACATATGACCCAGCCCTTTTGGAATACACACTTACCCTGGCACTCAGGCTGCACACCCTGCCAGGTGCCATTTGCCAGGCAGGTCCGCTCTAAAGAACCACGAAGCACATAACCTGGCTCACAGCTGAAGCGCACCACACTGCCCACAGAGAACTGATCTCCCAGACGGATACCATGCACTGGCACGCCAGGGTCACCACATTTACCCCCTGAATCACCTGCAACAAAACACACAATTTAACACAAATTTACTTACGTGATTACACTACACACACTCACACACACACCCACACCCACTACACTAAAGGAGTGCATCAGGACCGAGATCCTAACAAAAAAGTTCCAGGAGTGGGAAAGTAGTGCCAGAAGAATCTCGCAGGATAAAAGAAGGATGGCAGATTTAATGTTCAGAGAAGCTCAATTAAAATCCCTTCTTTAAACGGTCAAAATAATTATCCAAAAACGTTTTCGTGTTTTGGTACACATTTCAAAGCTCTTCATAATGGTGTTATTTTTATGACATCATTTCAGAGCTGTAACAACAAATCCAGCTTGAAGCCAGCAGATGTGCAGAATCACATCAGCAACCATCAGAACGCCACAGTAAAAATGCTCATTAAACTGGACATTTAGACTAAGTTTTCATTCCTCTTCAGATGCTTTGCCCTAGTGGGTTTAAACGACTTCTTCATATATATAAACAGAACCAACTATATTTATTAGGAAATACACCAGGAGGATAGAAACAAGAATAACTGTGGGTCAGAATATCTTTGAGAGTGGGTTTAACACACACACACACGCACACGCACGCACACACACACACACACACACACACACACACACACACACACCCACCCACCACTATTTTGCGAATATGGCTTTCAATTTGGTCCCTGGAGATCCAAATGTCCAGAAGGTGGAGCTAGACCTGATCCACCACTTCCTATACCCCAACCACTAACTATAACCCACAAACTCACCAATACAGAAGAACACACTTAACAACACACTTATTCATCCTGTAACACACTGAGTTGTCTCCACTCCATGGATTTTTAGTTCGACTCAGTCCGGGTAGGAGAAGCTGAATGACTCTGCAGTAAGGAGTTCAATTTTCTGAGTTATGCTAATATGAAGAGAATAAAGAAGAATCTAGGATTCATCTGGCACGATAGCAGACTTTGGACAGGAACCTGATGGTGAAATGAAATTTCCTTCCGTTCATCTATTCATCAGATCAACTGCGGCATTTACAAATGATCATGAGTCCCTCATCTGTCCACCTGTTTCTGCTTCACAAACAGCCACAAATGCTGTTGAGAAAATTGAGCAAATATTTTATAGACATCTGTATTTTCCATTTCCTTGGTGCCACGCTCACTCTTTATATTTGATATTTATCCCAGTGCAATTTGAAAGTGTAGTAAAATGGCCAATGCGATCCCTGGGAGCAAAAAGTGGCAAAGCCGCAATTTTTGAGAAATATGAATGTCATGAATTGTGACATTAACCTGTCAGGCCAGTTTTACTGCACAGGATGAGACTATGTGGTGGCATATCTAAGAGCTGTGTGGGGGCCATGGCTTTATAGTGAAGAAGGACAGCTCATAAGCTGACAGGCGTGTGGGGGTTCATGTAGCAGAGGCTGATAGGAGGAGATTAAAATAGGTTATAGAGGGATGTCGTGCTCTGCCACCGGAACACCATGCCCACTGATTCACGCTCGATCTCTCATAGACAACCTTCTGAACTTATAATACTCCTGAAGTTTAAATCATCTTAGGAAATTAGTAGTTGAAATCATAAGAAAATGGTCTCATAGACTATTATTGGTTAATAAAAGATGTAATGAGTTACCGGTACAGTGTGGCGGTGAGCCATTCCACTGGCCATTCGGCTGGCATGTCCGCGTGGTGTTGCCTACAATGGCGCGCTGGCCTATGCAGCTGTAGCGGATCACTGAGCCCACCGTTCTCCTCTCCCCTGAAATCTGTGTGTAAGGAGGCATGCTGGGATGATCACAGAGCACCACTGCAGTCAAGGCATGAGGGAGAGAAACAGAGAGGCAAAAGGATGAATTTTCTTTTAGACAATTATCAGAGTTGGTACATACTGGTATCACATCATAGCATTAACAAGAATTCTGGTACAGTTACACCAACAACCTGATCTCATGAGAAATTTTGATGAATGCAAATGAAGGAGGAAAATCTGGTACAATCCTTGCCCCTAAATATTTGCCCAGTCATGCAAATTTCTACACGCTCTCACCATTAACACTGCACCTAGTAATGTCCAGAACAGTTCTGGCAATGTAAGTTTTTAAAACATACAATAAATACATCAAAAACTGCATGCATCCTTCTCCGAAAAGAATGTTCAATCACATGACTTCCTTATTCATGCTTTTTAAATAGCTTACGTTTAGGTTCCGCATTGACTACAAAGTCCTATTTATGATGTTTAAAACTCGTGGTTTAAGTACAGAGTATCTTCCTTATCTCCTGATGCAGTATAGCCCATCCCAAGCACTTCACTAAGCTGAAGCAGTCTACTGTTCATCCAAAGGGTCACTCAGACAGTGTAAGGCTTTCTAATACACTACCGGTCAAAAGTTTGGGGTCACCTACTCTTTTTCATAGGTTTTTCTTTATTTTTTTTGCTTTCTACGT
>JAQQZR010000023.1:19901364-19915837 GCA_030068235.1 Notoglanidium macrostoma | reverse complement strand
TCTCTTTTAAAGTCATAAAAATAAAGAAAAACATTGAATTAGAAGGTGACCCCAAACTTTTGACCGGTAGTGTATGTATTCTATATCTTTCAGAAAACACCAGGAATACTAGGTCTCTTGGTGCTCATAAAAACCAAAATAGTTTATCCTATGTTGGTAAGTACACTTTTTGTGAACTATAGTAATTATCCCAGATTTACAATCAGTTCTTTAATTATTGTAGTTTGTTTCTTTAATGTGCCTTAGAACAAAATATTTGCTTCAAGATGTCAAGATAAGATAAAACATTTCTTGAACTCTTTATTAATAAAGATTATTATTTCATTATTTTGCTACTGCTAATTATAGGTTAAAAATCAAAAAAGAAACGCAAGAAGCTCACAGAGACACTTGGGCAGTGATCGATCCCAGGTGCCATCACCCTGGCATGTCAGAGTGCTGGTGCCCAGCAGGTAGTATCCTGGATTGCATGTGTAAGAGACTGTAGTCTGGAAGCTGTAGCGTTGAGGCCCACTGGGCAGGACCTGTCTCACACTGTTCTCCACATGCCCAGGCTCTGTGCAGTTCACAACTGAGGAAAAAAAAAAAGGAATATGAGAAAAAAAGAGGATTATTTTGAATAAGAGCACATGCTTAAAGGATAGAGATAGTAATAAGTATCAGTGCAAGATTATGTATGATGAAATAAGACCCTAAAACATGTATGCACATGGGCAAGCACAAAATACACATACTATGGGTTCATGAGTGGCACAACAGAAAAAAAAAACATTTGCTCTGTCATCTGGAGATTGCAAATTCTGACGATGTGACATCCATCTGTAGCCAGGGGTCCAAGAGAGAAAATTGGCCATGTTCTCCTGGTGTGGGATGGCATCACTCTCTTTCCTGTCAATCAGCGCAACATTAACCAATTATGGGCTTCTGTGAGCTCATGTATGTGGAAGAGAGTGGCAGTTATTGCTTTTCTCCGAACACGCTCAGTTGCACTGTGACATGAGCAAAAGATGCCATGGCTGGCTTCATGTGTCTAGGAGGAAGCGCACACTAGCCTTCACCCTCACCAGTTGCTGCAGCTTTCAAATGATATGGAGAGAGGTAGGAATTGGCAAAATGATCAAATTGGGGTAAAAAAAAAACACACACACACTAACCAGAATATAAAAGTTAAATAAGGACATTGACTATGATTACTGTAATTTTCCTTGACTTGCAAACACATGTACTGTTTCCTGTATATCTACCATGGCTTCAATAAACTGATTCAATAAATAAAACAACGAAAGACAGAGTAGCAGACGGAAATGCACACCTACACCCACATGTGCACAAACATCTGCTTCAGCAAAGTTTTCCTAATGATTTATCACTACTTTTTAAAAAGTGAAAATTTAAAGTCCATATGCAGGATGGAAAGCGTGATAGATGGACACCAAGTGAAATGGAGCAGGGGCAAACCATGAGAGATTAGCATCTGTCAGCTCTGAGCCAAGCGAGTTGAGGTAGTGAGCGAGAGGAGTGCTCTTGAATGAAATAGAGAATTAGATGCAGGAATTTGCCGTGTGCTTGTCCCTAATCAATCCGTGCCCTGTGCAGCCACCCGTCCCAAAAGCCCCCATTTTCCGATACCAACGGTGCCACATCAGATGGCACTGGATCCCATGTCATAATCAATCTGGCGTAAGAGGCTGACACTGCAGAAGATGAGGAAGAGCAGGGAGAAAAACAAGCCCCGGCAGTGCAGCTGCCATTAAAATGCATGACAGATATCGTCAACAAGCCATTCGTCCTGCACTTGCACACGGGTGAGGGGGCACTCGCGTCATTTCGACTGCATTGACATGATGATGGAGACGTGAGAGTGTAGAGACAGATGGGGCCCCTTTATAGGAATACGTCCTTCTGCTGAGCAGGTAACCAGCTTACTGGCGTTTTCCAGTGTAGCACCTGCGCCACTCTACCTACCTCCTCTCACAGCCTGGTGATTTGTTCACTACTTTTAGCTACTTTCACATGTTCAGCTAATGTGGCCACCCACAAATCATGAGATGCATAGCAGGGGTAGGGATATTTATTTCCATTAAGTCACTCGGTGTGTAATTCACAAGGCAAATGACAGGTTGTGCCATGAACACAGGCAATGAAATAAATGTAGGATGTCTAAGTGAATTTGCACATACTTCAGTAAATCTGACTCATATATTTGTAGGCTCATTCAGGCTGACTGGAAGATTTCTGACTATTATGCATCCCTCTGTGATAATGCATTTCCACTACATTGCTTAATCAGGGCCAACTGGACAACACCTTTCTTTTTTTACTGCTTCTTCTTCTTTCTTTTTTTTCCACAAACATAGCAGCGTAAAATTCATTAACTTAATTTTATTTACTCCATTAGATTGGCTTTAGACTCTTGAAAATAGATGATGTCATAACCAAAGCCATGATTAAAACAACCAACAATATTAACGTGAGTTATGTTTCATGCATGTTCCTTTATTATCACAAATAACAAAAAAAAAAGTTAACTGCTAAAATAGAGACACATTTTTAATTTTCATAACCAGGAATGAAATGAACGCACCCATTTGCACTCATTCAATTTAATTCAATTCACTTTTATTTGTTAAGTATAATCCGGATATAGATTAAGATCCATAATGATCAAGCCAGAAGCCACGGTGGCAAGGAAAAACTCCCTTCCATGTGAAGGATTTTCTGTATGAGCTTGTGAATAAGAATACTGGGATGAGTGCCAGACAGTCTTTCTGATTACAGCAGCATTTCCTAGATTCAAATCTCATGGGGTTCAGGAAAATCTTGGACAATCTTATACAGTCCTTAAAAAGGCCTACCTGGTCACCCTACCTACTGTTATTCATTTGTGCTAATTCTATGATCTAGACATAATGCTAATGTGCATAGAGCCTCATATATGCAATAAATCTAGAAAATCCTATAGCATGAACAGACTGCTATGATTGAGCTGTCCTTTAAAAGTTCAGTTGCCAGTAGGGCCCAAACCCTCTAAAACAGAGCCACTCAAGATTGTATCAAAAAGTATAATCTCCAGCAACGTAAAGAAAAAACAAAAGCTCTCTGGAAACAGTAAAGCTGGCAGTGCACAAGCAATTCCTTTTCAACAAGACTAATATAGTGAATTCTGAAAACAAAGGGAGCTCATAAGGTCACCTTCACATTTCAATTTTTTTTTGTTTTCAATCCTGGTTTCATATGAGGCAATTACTGTTAAAGAAACCAAATTCTGAAAATCATCATCAATTTTAAAATTATGTTAAAAGGTATCTTCTTGACCTAGGGCTTGGTCACTTGCAATTTAAAATGTAATCATAATGCATAAATGGAAATCTGTTCACATTTTCCATTAGCTTATGCAGATCAAGGTCTATGATGGCAACACAGACAGAATTAGGCGGAGAGAGAAAGAGAGAATGACAATTAAGTGTTCAAAAAATGTATCTGTTCCTGAGCACAATTGGATATTAGAATCGTTTCAGCCTCTGGCCACTGGCCATTTGGTGAGAGAGATGGATCATTTTTCCGGCGTGGCTGTAGACTTATCAGTGTGGTTTTAAGAGGCCATTTTGAAGATGGCAGTGGCTTGGGCTGACACAAATTGGTGCTGATTAGCAGGGCTATGAGGGGCTCTCTGAATTATTGATGCAGCTCACAGCTTGTGCCTTTCCAGGCAAGCTCCTCTTCAGCCATTAGCCGTGATTCTGCTGCTCTCAGTGCTAATGATAGGACATGACAGAAGAGAGATGGTTGCAGAACACCAAACCACTTTAAGTTCCCTCAGCCAGAGTAAACACACATGCACATTCACACATAATGGGATGACAAGGAGAGAGGCAAAACAACTTTAAAGCTTATAATTAACAGGATAAACCTGATGAAACAAACAACAAAGGTGCTAATCCTCTTATGCATCTGTATTTTTTTTATTACAATCTGTCAACAGCTTCCAGTGTACAGGGTAGGTATTATAACAAGAGCAATAGTTTTGAACTTAGTTACGTAGCATCCATCCTAACATGCATAAAAGCATCACAATTTCTCCTAAATCCTAAATTCATCCAATGGAAGAGGCCTGAATGGCAATCTCTTTATTACGAAATCGTTTGATTTCTAAAGTTGTTTCACTGATAACAATGCTCCTCATCTTTCATAGGTCAAGTCATTTAATATGTCATGAGCCGTCAGTGGCGGTGGCTCAGTGTCTCTCAGTTGTCAGCATTAGGACATGACCCGTCTCGGAGCTGACACTGAGATTCAGCTTGCTGCTTTAACCGAATATAGAAAAATACAGATACACAATCGTCAACAACATTAACTGCATCTTAAATTGGTTCCTAGGAATTATTCACTTTATTTTATGTACTTGAAGATCCAAAACATGTTTTTGTATGGAAGTGATGTCTCAGATAAAACCCAGGTGATTTAGCTGACACTCTAAACCCCAATAGCCAGGAGGGTCCAATCCCTGTAAAACCCAGCCACTCAAGATAACGTCAGAAACTTTCCAGCAGCATAAAGACTACGCCTGCCTATCCTGGCCAACAAAACCTTCTAGGCAAAACATTTGTATACTTTTTATGGAAATATTTATTTGCTTTTGTAAAACATGTCTCTGAGCTATGACTGTGGACTGACGACCTATGCTTATGCCTTACCACTTTGTCAAGTAATTTTTAACACAAATTAGTTAATTCATGCCTTTTCTTTTCTCTCAAGAGTCAAACATAAAACTTGTTTAACATTAACGAGTTTAACATGCTTGCTGGAACCAACAGGTTGATTGGCTGTTGCTCATTTACTAACAGTACAGAGCCAGAGACTACTGTAGTTAAGTATTTATTGTTGTTCATCTGCTATCCTTCCAAATAATACATGTAAATGCAGATCATGTACCTGTACATCAGCACACCTATAACTAAAAGCCCAGAGGGGAACCAGGGCATGATGTGTCTGCCAAATGACAAATGTAAATGTAAATGTGCATGATGCTTGAGCTAAACTCCAAGCACATAACATTACATCAGATAACTTTTTATTCCATATTCCACCAGGATCTGCTCTGAAGAAAACTGCCTATTGTAGGTGCATCCTGGAGAAACAAGTCAAAATCCCCCTCTACAATGCTGGAAACAAAGAATAAGTCCCGATTCTTTTTAAAGTTTGCCTTCACAGAGACACACGATCAAGCGTCGTACTGCCTAAAAGCACAAAAATGCACCTTTGAGCAAACACCTCAAGACTGAAGTGCCCATAAGAACAAGAACGCTGTTTCAGAGTAGTTCTGGAGTAATATAGTTGCATGATTCAGGCTATATGCTTCCAAAAGTTGCTCCCAACAAAAGAACATGCACAATGTCGTTGTACCAGCTCTGTGTAACAAAGAAAACCATCCATCCATCCATTATCTATAATGCTTATCCGTCATGTTCGTGGGGAAGCTGGAGCCAATCCCAGCTAACTTCGGGTGAGAGGCCCTTGGAAGGTCGCCAATCTATTGCAGGGCTATGTAAAGACCATTCTTACCAAAATACTTCATGCATATGACCACTAATGCCACATTTTATTGAATTAATTGATTGCACTTGATCAGTGTTATTTGCAAACACCTAGCAAATATATAACACCTAAACTGAGCAAATGAGTGATACAATTTTAAGTAAATGTGGTCTGTATATACAAAAAGTTCCAGAAAGGATAGTTCTTATAATAATCACTAACAATGTAGTTGATTAAAATGTGTAACCCAGTATAATGTGGTATTTTTATTCATTCATTCATTATCAGTAACTGTGGTCAGGATTGAATTGAATCTGGAGCTTATCCTAGGAACATTGGGTTCAAGGCGGGGAATCAGTTCAGACGGGCAGATGGGACATTAATTCATTGTAGGGCACAAGCACATTCACTTTCACATACATACTCACTTGCACCTAGGGACAATATTACCATCCCACCGATCTGCATGTTTTTGGACAGTGGGAGGAAACTGAAGTGCCCAGAAGAAGCCCAGAAGCCCAGAAGAAATGAGAACGTGCAAAACTCCACACAGACAGTAATCTGAGGACCCTGGAACTGTGGGGTGGCAACTCTTCATGATGCAAGGCAAACTGTTCTTCTAGCAACATAAAGGTTTTATCTCTGAGAGAACCCACGGAGGACTTATAAAGGACCTAGACAGGACTCTACAAAAGAGGGTTTTCCTTTCAGCAAGGATTCCAAGTACACTCTTTTTAGAAAGCTAAAATCCCTAACCATGCAAGAAACTCTTTAGAAACCATTCTTCTAAGAGTGTAAAGAAGAAGGGAAACCTGTCAAACTTGGAGGATATCCAGATACTCCTCACTCTTGTAACTACACACCTTTTCTATTAGTATTGTAAGAGGTTAAATTACTTGATAATACTCACTTCTACATCTGGGCAGAGAGTTGCTCCACTGCCCATTGGATTGGCAATGAGACTTAATGGCCCCCTGTAAGACATAACCAGTACTGCAGGCAAAGCGAACCACATCATTGAGGTTGAAGTGTGTTCCCTGGGTCATGCCATTGGCAGGATTTCCTGGATGTCCACATGTGATAGCTACAAAATACCAATATTAAGACTTTTAGATGATAATAATAATAATAATAATCATAATAAAAGTTTTCATATGAACGTTATGGTTTCTACAAATCTTGTTGCAGGAGGAATTCGATATATGTATATTCCTTTGTTTGTAGTTTATGATATGAAGTTTGCATCTGATGCTAAGTCTTGTGTCCTTGTTACTTATAAATCTTGGGTGCTAACATTTGATATGGACAACAGACACTGCTAATCAAACATATTATAAAACCTGTGATACATACAGTATATTCCATGTGTATTATTAAAGCAGTACTTACAGACACAAACAGGTGGTTTTCCAGACCAGCGGTGATCTTGCTCACATATGCGCACTGAAACACCAATGAGTCTGAACCCAGGGTTACACTGGTAGACCACGCTACCCCTATAATTATAGTTCTCACCAATTATCTGCCCATTTACTATGGGATCTGGAGAGCCACAGTGCCCGGCTGAGAACAGAAACAAGTACATAAAAACAACAAATGACTTTGACAGCCAAATAATTCGGCAACACAACCTATTTTCAAAGTATCAAAATGGTTGTTTAACAAAGCATCATTGCCTTACCAAGACACTGGACCTCAGATCCACTCCACAAGCCATTGGCCATGCATTCTCTCACCCTGGAGCCCACCAGAGTGTAGCCTGTGTTACAGGAGAAAATCGCAGTTGCTCCGAATACAGTGAGAGTACCAATCTTATTCCCATTGGGTGGAGTGCCAAGGTCTCCACAAGAGATAACTAGATGAAGAAGAACACATGCCATGTTAGTGGGTGCATGCAATACATCATTACCACATCCAAGGACACATGATCTTTAACAAAGCAATCCTACCTTTTTCTAAGTTATTCGGTTGTAGTAGGCCTACAATGTGGCAAAATTGAAAATATTCATGTATTCTGTACAGTGCTATCTCCAGACAAAATATGTCTGAGATTTTTTAGACAGGTTAAGTTTTGATCTCTTATCATTACCATCACAGAATCATTGAGACACACGCTTTACTCAACTAGGAACCCAGAAGAATAAAAGCACTCACTTTCACATGCAGGTCTGGGTTCAGGGTAATCCCAGGTGCTGTTGGCCTGGCAACGGATGACCCTTTGACCCTTGTAGAAATACCCAGGGTCACAGGTGAGCATCATCATGGCCTCATACTGATTCTGCATGCCATAGATAAGCCTCCATCTCCCGTGTTCCACTGCCGAGTGGCCGATGTCAGGGCAGGTGACAGCTGGAGGGCAGACATCAAACTTTACTTTAAACATTGGTCACTGGAAGCACTAACTAGTGAAATATAAAGGGCAGCTTTGAAATTCTGGCCTTAAGACATTAAACAAGACTTTGATATTCATAATAGAAGAATTGCGGGCATGACACTGGTTAATTTTAGGCTTACGTATGCAGCGGGGAGGCGTTTCCATAGGACTCCACCTCCCTGACTCTTGACAAACAGTTGATACAGGTAAGCTGTTTGCTAGTCGGAAACCTGGGTTACATTTGAAAGTGACCCTTGAACCAAGGGTGAAATCTTGACCAATAACACTGCCATTCACTGGAGCCATGGGCATCCCACATGATACCACTGTCAGAGAGACAGAGAGAGAGAGAGACAGAGAGAGAGAGAGACAGAAACAGAGACAGAGAGGCAGACATTACATACAGTCTCCACTAGCAATCATAGTTCTCCTTTTCAAAGATAGCAAAGTGAGCAGCCAACTCTAATAACATCAAAATGCAGACAGCTGAGTTTATAATAGGCTGTGATGTTAATCAGCAAAGAGTAAAGCAATCTGAACTGTTCAGAGTTTTAAAAAGTCTGTTTAAAAATGGTTTACTCATCACACCTATTGTATGCATGTATTTACCAAAGTGAGAGAGCGAGCAAACGTATAATAATCCAGCTGTAAAAATTTAAGTACAACCTGTAGATGAATTTACTTCATACTTGGTACACTCTGAGAAAAAAAAAATTATTCGATTTTGCACAAACTGAAGGGTTGACTGGTTTGTCCCTTTGGGGGGCTTAGCTCTTACAAATATGGTTTAAAAACCACAAGGAACATCAAGCTAAACTATTTTTTACTTCCTAAAACTTTTGGGAATAGACTGAGTGCATTTCCGGGTATTGATTGCCATATTTGTCATCTTGGGTTAATGTTGAGTGTTTGAGTTTAAAATAAGATTCCATTATTTAGTTATGGGATAAGTATACTTATATGTACTTATATGTACTGTGTTAAACTGTACTGAATTGTATCTGGGTTTTGTGTGTCATAGGCAGACATACACACATACTTTAGTACACATACAGCTTATAGAGCATCTTGTCAGTACAAGCAATAGTTGGAGGCAGTTGGATAGTGATGAGCTTAATCCAAAAGTGAGATTACACCTGTATATAGATTTGAAGCACCTGCTGTTCCCAGTTGCTGTTGTAAAGCGGGACAAATAAGAATGATCCCTGCCTCATTTTCCCTGCCCTACATCAATCTCGCTCTTTCAGAGAAAGACAGGTGTGTACTCTAAATCTATTATTCTAAATCACTACAGTGGCAATTTAAAGTGAAATATCTTTTGATTGCTTCTTCATGCATAGGCAGGCGAGCAAAAGACACTAAACAGAACTGCACTTTGGATAGATTTAAATACTGAATGAAGATCAAGGGAACTAAGACAGACAGGGAACAATCTAAATAAATGTATGTAAATAACCTGGGTATCAAGACCAAATGATTCTGGGTGAATAGATTTAACCTACCTTGGCAGAGGGGTACAGGAGCATTCCATTGGTAAATGCTTTGTGGGGTGCGTGTGCAGGTGGCACTGCTCTGACCAATCAAGCGGAAGCCCTGGTCACAGCTGAAGCGCAATGTACTGCCCAGCTTCGTGCCTGTCTGGCTGTGCACTGAGCCATTCACTGGAGGGTCGGGGGTACTGCAGTAGGCCGCTGTAACATGTTTACATATACACACACCAAAGTAAAATACATCAAGGTGGTATTTGTTGAGAAAGTGTACAGTTATCACTTTTAACATCCAGAAACCGCTGACGGGTCTCTCTCACAATGACTTGCTCGATACAGCTTTCTCAATAGTATTCTTTAAGATGAGTACCTGAATAATAAGCTCAGATTAAAAAAAAAAATACTTTAACCTGCAAATCAGATAGATGGAGTAAACAAATGAAGTGATATATAATGGAAGGTAGTATCCTGTACATGAGACAGGAAGTAGGCAGAGAAAATCATCCCATCTACACTCAGTGACAAAAAAAGTTAAGCACCCAGAAGGTCTGATTTGGATGTAATTCAGTACATGTGCAGCCCAGCGATGGGTATGTAAATGATTCGATTTGCAAGGAGCTGGCAAGTCTCATCACCAGACACAGAGGGTGCCTTATAGAAGTGTTAGACAGCATTACCAGCACTTAATGGAGTTTGATAGGGGTCGCATTGTGGGTTTGCATGAGGTCAGGTGGTTGTATCGTGCAATTGCCTGCCATGTGGGGCATACAGGTGTCACAGTGGCCCAATGTTGGAACCAATGGGCATGTGAGGGCACCCACACACGTTGTGAAGGTTCCGGTCGCACAAGACAGCCCTCACCAAGGGATGATCGTTGTATTGTGCGCCAAGCATTACAGAACCCCATGACATCTGCGCCTGCCATCTGGACACAGGTATTGGACTCTCTACAACACCCTGTGTCATCCCGCACCGTGTCTAGACGATTGGCTTCAGCCTGATTACGGGTTCACCATCCCACACCTAGGCTGCCGTTAACACCAGTGCAGAGACAGCTGCGTTTGGAGTAACTGTAACCGAGAGGCATGGACTGATGATGAGTGGCGTCATACCATGCTCAACGATGAATCTCGCATCTACATTACCACGGGTGACCATCATGTGCGCGTATGGCAGCACAGAGGAGAGAGGACCAAACCTGCCAATGTTGTGGAGAGCCATAGGGAATGACTTCAGGTCATCTGTGATAGTGATTTGGGGGACCCTGATGGCACAGTCCTGTGACATACTGCATCTGCATGTCTACCCCCCTGAGACAGCACCCTGGTACAATCTTTCAACAAGACAATTCCCGACCACACACGGCACATGTATCTATGGATTGCCTGCATCATGTTGAGGTCCTCCCGTGGCCAGCCAGGTCCCCCGATCTTTCTCCAATCAAACATGTGGGGTATCATCTTGGATGTCCACTTAAACCCAGAGCCAATCTGCAGGATCTTGAAGGCCAGTTACAACAGCTGTAGGCCGACTTGTCGCAGGAGAGGATACAACAGCTGCATGAGTCCCTTCCGCACCGTACCCCCTGCATTTATCCTAACCCTACTCACATGTGGCCGGCATTATGCCCATACCGCCAATTCTGTTGTCCATTTAATCGGATATTGAGGAATCGTTACAGTCACATGATCTTTCACCTTGTGCAAGTTCATTTCATTTCCACCACTCTGTCTGGGTGCTTAACTTTTTTTGTCACTTAGTGTATTCATATTAATTTCTGCTACCATATAACAATAACGTAAAAATGATAATTCTGCCCAGAGAGCTATATCTGTAACTTCTCTTATTCAAGAGCTCTCATATCCTACAGACAATAAGATAAGCTTTGTCCACTCAGGAAAGGAAAAAAAAATGGCAAAAGAAATGGAACAGTAGGCTTTGCTTCAGGCTTTACGAGTGGTATGGCTCTCCAACAAACTGCCCTGTTACGACGGAAAATGGGAAGGTCTCAAGTGAACCACTCATCCATTAGCAAAAATGAGTAGGATCTTGTAAATGGGGCCAATTTGGGAAATTACAACTGTAGTGTACAACATTAAGTAAAACTCCCCATGGAGTGGTAAAATTGCAGGACTTGATATGCTGCTGGACTTAGAGAGGCAGCTGAGAGGGGCTCTGACTCTCAGCCTCTGACAGTTTGGTAGAAGTAGAGGCTTAAGACAGCCTTCAGCCTCTCCATTTGCGGTACATCCAGACATGGTTTATTCCTTCACCTAAGCAAAAAAACTAATGCCTGAGGCCTTATGTGCAATAAAATCAAAATGAAAACTAATCTCAATGTCACCTTCATGCTTTTCTTTCCCTTTTGGTAGCAAAATCTATCAATCTCCCCCATCTATTTTCACCTTTCCGCTGAACACCTTAAGAAAAAAAGCTTGCACACTAATCACGGCCAGTCACTCACCACATGGAAGGTATTAATGCACAAGAATGATTGGAAGTAAAGGTGCGAGGAAAGGAAAAAAAAAAGAAAAGAGAATAAAAGAAAAGAAAAGAAAAGCATGTTGGTGAGTTAAAATGAGTTTAGGAACTTGCTACAACTCGTGATGGAGCGCCAGCCTGTGGAGATAAAAGATGGATTATTAAAGCAAACAGTAGAATGGTTAGAATCTGGCTTGCCATCTGTTTTCTTCCCAAGGTACTCCTGCAGGGAGGTCCATATTGAGGATGCAAACCTGTATGCTCGTGCCACTAACTCAGCCTGCCACTGATCTGGCTATCAAAACTTCATCAAGCATGAAAAGAGAGCAGAAAACTAAAGACGTTGTCAGCAGGAGAGAACTGGTCCCACTGTGCGAGAGCAGCAGATGATTAGTCATCCTTCTGAAAATGATAATCATCAGCCTTCTGATGATAAGGAGCATACGGAAACGTTTTAAATATTTACACAACAATACATCATACACGATTCAGAAGGTGTCACCAGTACCAATCTCTAAATCTCCAGTGGGGGATTAGAAATGGATATGTACATTAGCAGCAAGCATCGTCACCATCAGTAGCTCACCTGAATAGCGGATACGAAAGCCTTTGTGGCTGGAGGTGTGATCAAATGACCAGTGCAGGTAGACTTTATTGGAAGAGCTGGTGATGCCCAGTGGGGATGAGTAGTTCCCACTTAGAGTGATGAGAAGAGGACTCTGTCTGGATGGACCTTAAAAGAAAAAAATAGATTTGATTACAACACAAGAGAACTGAACTTCTGAATTAATGGCAACCCTTTATAATTGGTTTCTCCTGGATTTTTCATTACTTTGCACAACATAATTCTGAAATTGACAAATCCATTCTAGACTTTATATAAGAGATGCGCAGTGAGATGCCCAGAACACGAAGCAGACTGGTGTTTCCACCTTCAATTCCATTTAACATATTTTAGATATTAGAACACTTCAGAGCAAGTTTAGTAAAGAATAAAACGTGATGGAGTGTACTGTCTGATGATGTCAAACCGTAGTTACCATTAAGTTACGTTATAGCAATTTTTTTTTCTCTCTCCTGAAAAAAAAACACAGTTTGTCTTGTTGATGAGAAACCAGAAAGCTAAACATCTTTTGTTCTGAAAACCTACTAACTGTTACAAAACACTGGAGACTCCATCCATAAATATTATATAAATGTCTTCTTAAAGAACGCTTTTACAGATCAATGCTTATGTGTTTTTCTTTGGTAAATAATATATTCACATTTGAGGTAAATATTTGCATCATTTTTGAATGACGTTAAAATAATGAAGGTGATAGCATACTATAAATACAGCCTAGCCTAAACTGCTATTAATATTTGTGGTCATGATTATATTTCAACCTGCTGATATGCTGAGTTCAAAAGTTCTGTTTCTTGTGTTTATGAGAATATTCCAAATGAACAGCCTGCTCTTGTGGTATCACTGCCCAGTTTAAAGTCTAACTTTTCTGTGGATTGTCCCCAATATGTGAATGAAGTGTAATAACAGTATAATTTCAGTCAGATAGAGCCTTTTCCATGTAATTTACCAACACATCTGAGAGAAATTCCTGATAACTTTGTCATGTTTCTACTGTTATTATGCCTTTATGCTTTCCACATATAAAAGACTTAACTTCTATGTGCCAGCTAGCTAAATCATTAGCCTCAATCATAATGTACTTTATAGTCAGGGTTCATACTTTCCTGTTGCTTAGCAACGGTGTTTTCATGACTATGACCACTTGAATGGTAAGAGAGTGCGTGTTCACATTTCAAAGTCAAAAGAACTAATTCATGAGTTCCGTCTGAATGCAAAAATATTATCAAGAGCAGTGATTTAGAACTGTGATTAAAACTAAATCTACTCCAGCAGTGTCCTGATGTATTAATACACACCTGTCAGCTAATCAGTAAATGAGTGGGGTTTTTTTTGTGGCTATGGTAAACATTTGCTATATCAATCCAAAAGCATTTCCACTTACTGCAGCTATACATTTCAATACACAAATCTAATAATAAAAGAAAAAATACATTCTCAGGTATAGCTAGTAATATGGAACCTTTATCACACTGTCTGCAGGGACTATTTCAGATTAACAGAAGTCCACAATCCACAGATATCTCTACATCACTGGATTTTCCACTAGCCATGAGTGTGTAAGGTTTAGAATGCCTGGAACTAGACCTCTCTGGCAGGTTATATTTGGCACTATATGACAGAAGTCGCTAACTCCTCAGCTCAGCGTAATATACAATGTTGTAATCACTGTAAGCACGCCAGCTCCCCTTAGGTGCAGCCCACACTGTGCCCAAATGCCAAGCAAACACACACAGCAGCTGAAAGGCTTTGTCAGCCATTAAACTAGAGCGTGTTCCTGTTCAGACACTACCATTCACTGAGCTTTGCTTAACGCTACCTTTACCCTTTCTTCACTTTCACTTCTGTATGAAATGCAGCCCATTGATCATTCATGCTTGGTCAGGCTGGTTACGCACACACACACACACACACACACGCACACGCACACACACACACACACACACACACACACACACACACACACACACA
>JAQQZR010000023.1:19864583-19876880 GCA_030068235.1 Notoglanidium macrostoma | reverse complement strand
GGGTGACCCGGGGATCGAACCCAGGACCTTCTTGCTGTGAGGCGACAGTGCTAACCACCGCACCACCGTGCTGCCCGAAATGTAAAATGTAATAATATAAAATGTCAAAAGTTAAATATGGGTTTTAGACTGTTTTTTAAGATTATTACTTGGCACTCTGAATGAGATGATCTCAATAAAATCTTGTCTGAATTCTATAAAATAATGAATTAACGTGTTCTCCATGTCAGATTATACAGCGACGGTCTAATGATAGACCTGCAATTAAAGTAAATTACTACGTTCTGCTTTCATCATCAATCTGCATAATCCAGGTGACTTTTTTTTTGTTTCTGTCCATTAGCATGTTTCATTTATGTTTCTCCGCTGCCATTATTGTATTTTGAGCTCTCCTGTGAGTTTCACATTATCCCATGTTGTCCTCGCAATTGTGGCCTTTTTAACATTTATTTATTTAGAATTGGTGGCTTTTACACCAGAGCTGCACACACACACTGTGCTTTTAATTAAAAAAAATTTCAGAAACTGCCAAAACCTCGTCATTGGCTGTATTTGGGTTCAATGGTATTAAATCAAATGCCAATGAACACGTCACATTAAGTATTTCCGAGACTGCCTCACACTCTTATGATGTGCGACTATTCTCCTTGACAGCAAAATTGGGCCAAAAACATCCGCTTAAGCCAGGTTTGACACGTGCATGAACAAACACTTCTCATTCCAAACAGGTGCATCTCCAGAAATTTGAATATTATTAAAAGTGTGTTTTCTTCATAATTCAATTAAAAAATGAAACTGTTCATATATTCAATATTCATTACACATAAAGTGAAATATTTCTTAAAATCAGTCAAAAATACAGAAATCTCCTATGTCTGAAAAGCATGTTCATTTACACAGTTAATACATGGTTGGGGCTCCTTTACCACTAATTACTGCATGAATGAGGCATGGCATGGAGGCGATCAGCTTGTGGTACTACTGAGGTGTTATTGAAGCACAGGTTGCTTGGATAGCAGCCTTCAACTCGTCTATATTTTTGGGTCAGGTGTTTCTCATCTTCCTCTTGACAATGCGCCAGAGATTCTCTATGGGGTTCAGGTCAGGCGAGTTGGCTGACCAATCAAGCACAGTAATATCATGGTCAGCAAACCATTTGGTAGTAGTTTTCGCACTGTGGCAGGTGCTAAGTCCTGCTGGAAAAGGAAATCGGCATCTCCATAAAGCGTGTCAGCAGACGGAGCATGAAATGCTCTAAAATCTCCTGGTAGACAGCTGTGTTGACTTTGGAGTTTATTAAAACACAGTGAACCAACACCAGCAGATGACATGGCACCCCAAATCATCTCAGACTGTGGAAACTTCACACTGGACTTCAAGTACACCGGATTCTGTGCCTCTCCTCTCTTCCTCCAGACTCTAGGACCTTGATTCCAATAGGACTTTGGCTTACTGAGCAACAGTCTAGTCCGTTTTCTCCTTAGCCCAGGTAAGACGCTTCTGAAGTTATATCTGTTTCAGGGATGGTGGATATTAGACAGTTGTAGTCCCTTTCCTGAAGACATGTGTGGTGGTGGCTCCATCCATCCATCCATTATTTATACCTCTTTATCCATCTTGGTCAGATAAATCCAATCCCAGTGTTTATACTGTTTAAGTAGTAATTTACTCAAACTCAAAATGAAACATTCTAATAATTTGAGATGTTTTCATTTACATTTTTTGAGCTGTAGACCATATCTCAAAATTAAAATAGACACATTAGACACACTAGTCTAGAATATATAACAGTTTCACTTTCTTAAATAACTGATGGAAAATATTGCACTTCTTTTTTAGTTTTTGCGATACTCCTGCACACATTCAAACAATGACGTTGCTGATTAAATATACTTTTTCTCTATGTTAACAAATACTTTCCATCCTGTTCGTTATTGTCGTTGAATATATTGTATGGAGATGGTTACAAAAACTAAAATCCATTAAAATGAAAATGAAAGGTGTAGTGATATACTTGTAAGTCTGGTGAATAAATGAAATAAAGAACAAGCAATAATAATAAAAGAATACAGTATTGACATTGGGAAAATGTGTCAGAAATCTACCCGCTGGGGCAAAAAATGGCTGGACTGTACACTTGACTGATTGTTGACATGGAAAAGAATCCATCTGGTCTTTGAAAAGTTGTTTTTGCTATGTAAGCACTCAGTCATTCCAGCATACCTTGAGGTCCTGCACCAGTATCTCAGTGCATGCAGCATCTTCCTGTTTCGTTCAAAAAAATCTGCTGATGCGACTGTAGCAAATTATAGTGTTTTTCTTTTTTATTTATGGATTCCCTGGAGTCCTGGGTTGCATTACTCCACAACTATGCAGTGATATGCACCAAAAGCCTCATAAGAGCACAGATAGCACTTTCTTTAAGACTAGTGTTTATCTGACTGCATGAAACCTGCACAGGCACTTCCTGACAACATAAATATGTACAAAAATGTATAAAGCTTAATTAAACTAAGCACATAAAGCACATGCAGTATTTACATTCACTTCTGAATATTATTGTTAAAAGCTGAATGGACTCTACCTTCACACCGAGGAAAGGGATGATCCCAGGTGCGGGTTGTACCATGTTGGCAGGTGAGAATGGACTGACCCATTAGTTGATACCCTGGGTAACACTCGAAGGAGATGGACTGGCCTACATTGTACCCAGCACCCACCACCACTCCGTGGTGAAAAGGCTCGGGGTCTGAACACTCTTGGAGCTCATAGGCTAAGAAACAAAGACAAGCAGACATAAAACCAATCTTAGAAGTCCATCAAAAACACAGCTTGTCAGACTCCAAGATTGGACTGGCGCACCCGTAATAATGTTTTTGTGATTGCAGTCAAGATCGATGTGAGCTCTGGCTCTATACACAGTAGATGTCTATTTTTGATAAACTGAAAGGGCTGACTGTACAGGATGCTTAATGCCTTTCCAGAAGCACAATTCAGTCCAAAGTTTTCACAAGACTGAGACGGAGACGATGACCGAGGCTTTTAAATAGCATTTCACATTGGTACTGAACCATTCTGGCACTGGTTCCAGGCTCAGAAAGGTCACAGAAAGATGACATAAAACAACATTTGGAATTCTTATGAACTGCACACAAATTGCACATTTCACTTTACAAAATTTAAGGTCATTCAGTGGTTCTTTATATCGGAGTGGAAGCGTTTTTTTTAAATAGCACTCCTTAAAGATATTTATGAAAAGCAGAGCAGAGACTGAGCTTCAGGTTTAAAAAAAAACAAACAAAAAAATAAACCCCCAAAAAAAACCTAACCTGCACACCCACCACAACCAATTTCATTTTAAAATGCCAAATGCTCAAGAACGTGTGAGGGCTGAGAGACAACCTAGGGATAAAAATCTGACTAAAGAAATTGATTTCAATGGATCAAAGCATCTTTAGTGCGCAATAAGCCATGCACTGAATATGAAGTCTGATTTATATGTTGATGTTCACATAATTATGTAAATATTGATAGGGCTTTTCAATTCTGCAAATGTTTATTCCAGCACCGATTACAGTTGCCCTTTCCGAGATAAAGTTATACTCATAAGCCATGAGACTCGCGGAATATATAACCGACGGAAGCAGTTCAGGCCCACTAAATTTTTATAGCTTTATATAATGAGGCCTGTTGCTGTAAGTGACTGATTGACTAAGAATGTAAATAACAAAGGCATTCAATTAATTTCTTTTGTTGGAGTGTTTTTCATGCTGTTGGGCTTCAGTGATGAATTGTAACATTTGTAATGCTGTTTGCTGTTTGATGAAGTACTGCTATAAATATTCTACCTTTGGCTTTTTTCAGAGTCAGACACACAGATTTATGCTTTTTTAAAGTATAATGATTTACACTCAAACCAGCTTGGAGCTCTTGACATTCACACAATCCTTACCCTGATAATCAAATCTGAATCCTGGTTTGTTCTGGGAATGATCACTGTGAAAATACACTGTGGTTTCATGGGAAGTAGTCAGAAGAGATGCCGGGACGTCCTGCCCACTGAAACGGCCGATCACAGTGCTAGTGTCAAAAGGGCCGTTCCTGATCTCCAGAAAGTCATGGTTGGCCTCGGTTGAGAAATTAAGAAACTGTATGTGGGCTCCTGTTGAAATGAAACACCATATGTAACATGTAGTAATAATTAGCACTTTCATATGACTACATTCAGAGTCGTTTGTCTTGCAAGGAATAATTGTCCGGAATGTTAATCTAAGAACAATTTAGTTTGATTTCATTTTGTTCTATCATTACAGGATCCTCTGTTCTGTCCTTAAAGTTCTACCTATTAATAAGAAACGATTTCCTACATTACCCACAATGCCGTTTGACTACCTGCTGATGGTCTCTGCCATAAGCACACACACACTTGACAAAGTAATTGTTTAGTGCATACATGCCTAACGTTACCATGACGTTGCCTCTTGTGTTACTAGAATGTTAAAGCGATTCTAGTTGATTGGCTTATTTTCTTGGTTTTTTCATGCTTGTCCTCACCATAGCCAACTGGAAGGTAGATCCTCCAGGTGCAGTCGCCGTTGCTAGGGTAGTTTCCAGGGAAACCAGGACTCAGGATGGTTCCTTCCATCTCTTCTCTGATCCCACCACACTGAGCTACAGGAATGGAGGACAATAAAGAAAAAAATGCATCAGAGGGAATTTGTAAAAAGCTATACTTTAAAAACAAGTACAGATAAAACAGCAGTCTGAAGCGACCTGCTCTTGGGTTGGGTTAGCCTTCATCACCTCTAACAGCTTTGTGCCACAGTTATGCATTTTCTTTATTTGTGCTAGCTGAACTTTCAAAGGCATCAAAGGTCTCAAGCTGCTTTGCAGCTTTTGTTTTCAAAATCTGGTTTCCTGTTTCTTTTGGGAGAGTCCTGCGCCTTCTCACACTCTTCTCTTAGCGCTCCGTGTCTAACCCATTGATTGATTCCAACATCACTTTGATTAAAGCCTTGGCAAGGCTCTGTGAATACAACCCATGATCCCTCATGGAGAACAGAAAGGCTCAAACTGTTCCGCATGTCTGGACAATCAGAGGCTCTCAGGAAAATGCTTATGCCGGTGTGAGCCATGACTCTCTCCAGTAGTTCCGCCAATCGTAGCGTGAGACGGAACTAATTAGTACAGAGTAGGTCACAGCCATTACTCATGTTTGTCAAAAGCCATGCGCAGCGATTGTGACATGGCATTCATGTTCCCTCTTCTCTCTTGCTTTATCTTTAACACACACACACACAAACACACACACACAAATTCACTCTTGCAGTGTAGTGGAACTGTATCTATAATGGACATGGTTTGATTAGTGTTTACTGTTGCACAAGGCCTTGATGTTGTTATTGCGGTGTAAGAAGGTCCCACCTGAGGGCTGACTGATAGATGAGTGGCCTTGAGGACCCTTTAATGACATGCCTGCCACCGTGGAGCCGAACACTTATAAACTACTGGATGGGTTCCATTTGAATCAGACAGATGGCAGCAAAAGCAATAAACTCCTTACTGTCAGAGGCTGTGGGTACGTTGGTACAAACTTGTTTGCATGAAGAGTATTTTATTGGAAGAACCTCCATTTATCAATCCACAGGAACGTAATGAATACCTTATGGCTGAATCACAACACATCTGACTTTAGCAACTTTCAAGTGAGTGTGTCTATGGAAGGGGGAAAAGTTAAGAGAGGACAGAGATGTCGCCAGCTCAACTTGTGAGCTATACAATTATACAGACAAGTGAATTTTGGTTGGATGGAAGACAGCAGTACGGCAAGCAATGGCACAAATTTATCATTTCAGTATAAAAGCAAGAGGTAACGTTCGACCAATCTTGCCTTATTAATAAAGATGCCACTAAGGCCCCGTTTACACTTGGTTTTAAAATGCGTCTTGAGCATTCAGGTCACAAATAGACCGCAGAGATACGTCGCCGTTTACACCTGTGTTTATCATGCGTCTCCAAAGTGTCCAGCTGAGCGCTTTTGTTCAAATTCCGTTACTGCCTACATCACGTCCGCTAGAAGGTCAAAAGTCCCCATGTAAAATTATATTAAAACGTTAAAACTGCAACATACCTTCATTATTTTCTTGCACTCCAACCACGTACATCGCTGCTCCTGTCCATTTTTTTCTAGTGTGTCGCGCTGTTACCAAAACAACCACCACGTCCAGCATTAATGACGAAATTTCCTGTTGCGGACGCATCGGGACGCGTTAGCGTTTACATTACACATACAAGGTATGTGGTGAAATGCGTCCCAGACCACCTCGGCAAGTGGTTTGAGCAAATATAACTTGTATTTAGCGCTGTCCAGTTGTGATCTTATCGCCCAAGACACATTTTAATACCAAGTGTAAACGGGGTCTAAATGCCTTTATGACCGTTGCAAGAAAAGTTGGTGGGATAATTGTGGAAAATTTGTCTTGGACATTTCATCTTCTAAAATCATAAACGCCCATCGTTTTCTCCTTGATAGAATGAGCTCGGAGTGTAGCTTTTCAGACAGAAACAGGGAAATGGCATGATTCTTCAATCGGCAGCTGGTAGTCAATAAGATGTAATTAAACAAACAAAGGGATGTGTTCACTTGACTGTCTTCAAAAGTCAAATATGGAATAAAGTCAGGAACCAAGGGAGTAGCTCTCTGGGTGGGAGGGACGCCAAACTCTCCTGTCAATGACAGCGACACTAGCCTATCGTGGCCAACTGTGAGCTGGAGTATGCAAAAGAGCGGAGATAGCGCTTCGAGTGTTACGCTGCCCTGTGACGCAGCATGAGCAGCATCTGGAAAAGACCTGATTGGCTGGCTTCATGTGTGTTGAAGGAAGCACGTGTTAGGCTTCACCCTTGCTATCAAGTGTCATGCGATAGGGAAGAACTGGCTAGTGGGAGAAAACCTGCAATAGATTATATCATAATGATGAGCCCATAGCTCAAATCACTGTGCAAAGCACAGAATATTGAATATGTATGTAATCAGCTGTGCTGTCATCTTTCACACAGTCATATAAGCATTTGGAAGAATTATACAATATTTTGGGTTTTGGGAGTTCAAATCTGAAACACCCTCTAGATAACAAAAAGGTTCATACCAATGCAGAGTGGTGGAGGATAATTCCAGCGCCGCACAGTTCCTGGCATGCACGTGATATGTGACACTCCCTGCCAAGAAAATAATATGACAATGAATTGGTTTCGGCATTTGTTGATTAATCCATCAGTTTATTAATACCAGCTCACTTCTACAGTGTTGCGATTCATGTCTCGTTCAGAGTGCACTTTGAACATTGCTTTGATCTCATTTCTTTGGCCATAGCAAAAAAAGAAGTGAGCCTCAAAGTGAGCCTCAAAGCCAAGCCCTCAAAGCATCACACTATCGCACGGAGCTTCAGAAATGCGTCTCCTGAGTGGTTATTTGTAGAGTGGTAAACACTTAGCCGGCTCACCTGTAAAGTATATCCAGGATCACACTGGAAGGACACGACACTGTTCATCTGTAAACGCTCTCCCACTTTGAACCCATTCATAGGTATTACTGGTTCAGGACAACTTGTGAGGGACACCGCTGGAAGACGAAAGGAAGACATGGAAGACTTCCTTATAGCATTCATTCTTTTCGTGTAATAAATGAACTTGAGTGAGAATCAGAATACATTTCACAAATTCTATATCATCACATCACAGACTCAAAGAAAAGATTCCCAGCAAGAGACTCCCACACTGACTAGGTTACAATATTGATTTTTTCCTATTGATTATTTCCACTGACTATTAAACAACACAAAATTGCGCAACTATATAACGTAAGCGATTACTCCACTTGAATTAATCAGCGAGAATGTGTGCATGACAATCCATCTGCTAATGTAATGAATCTTTTATCCTCAAACGTGCATACACGAAAGTGCATACATTTAAATGTCCATGCATTTATAGTATGTATCTTGAAAGTCTATGATTGATTTGAAGTTTATTCGAGTCACCACGGTTAGTTTATTAAAAAAAAAAAACGGGCTAGTGCTTTACATGACGACTAACGTAACAAATGTTATGTACTGCAAGAGTTAACATCAACAAATTAAAACATTCAGCATAAATAAATTATATATGCTGAAAAAAATGAACATGTTCTTTAAGGTGCTGGTTCATGTTGGCCATCAAGGCCTTAATTATACTCATGGATGGAATGAGCATTGGTTAATGCAGGCTAATATGTTTATTCATTTTGGTTTCTTGTTAACAAATAAATTAATACAAGAGTTATTTTGCTAAAGTTACTTATGCTGGAGTTCATGATTTCTTCATGATAACTACTGTGGAACAAAAATATAAATAAAGAACATTTAACATAAAATAAATTTAGCTGCCATGATTTTAAAACGAAGATTGTTAAGATGTTGTAGATATCATATAAGCAGGAGCTTATTCAAAACTGACAATATAAATTCAAACACTGGCATCATACAGTATAAGGTCAAACGTTTGTGGACACATGACCAGCATGCGCATATATGCTTGTGCCTATTCCAGATTTAGCAATAACCTCTATGGTTCTGTGAAGCCTTTTTTTTGTAGGTTTTTTGGAATGTGCCTGCAGGGATTTGCCCATTCATTTGCCCCAAGAGCATTAGTGAGCGCATTAGAGGATTTGCCCCAAGAGCATTAGTGAGATCAGGAACTGATGTTGAGTGAGGAGGCCTGGGGTGCAGTTGGTCACTCCAGCATTGACAAATCATGTCTTCATGGACCTCACTTTGTACATGGGGCATTGACATGCTGGAACATGTTTAGGCCTCTTAGTTCCAGTGAAAGGAAACTGTAATGCTACAGCATACAAATACAATTCAGACAATGTTATGTTTCCATCTTTGTGGCAACTACTTGGGTATGATGGTCAGGTGTCCCCAAACCTGCTTCTGTTCCTGCTATACTGCATAAAGGACATGGGACAGCTGAGGTAGAGAATGCTTTCTGCTCTTACTCTTGTACTCCAGCCTGAAGCCAGCCGCTGACACACTGATGTCTGAAAAGAAGTGTAGGTACAGCTGGTTGGAAGTGCTGTTCAAAAGTGCTGGCACTGAGGTTCCTAGAGAGAAAGAGAGTGAAATATGTCCTTGTTGTTGTTAAAGCATGATTTGCAGTTAAGGCACTGCCTTTACTGTAATAGTTCAAGGCCAAACATTTACACAGCAACATTTACATTTATTCATTAGGTGGCTGTTAAAAGATCTGACCAAAGTGATTTAGTAAGGAAAAAAAAGAGCCTCAGCTCCAGCAACAGATCTGGGACAATACTGGGATTAAACTCAAACCTGGAATTTGAACTCAATAATACTGGGACACGACAAGCAATGGTTAACAAATATCTAATCTGACATTGAATATACAGACAGAAATTGTTGAATATTTGCTTGTTTCATGTTTTAGTATGGTGTAAAGCAGGGGTTCACATACTTTTTGTAAACCCTTTAAGTGAAAAATACATTTCTTGGAACCCCACAGCGTGGATTTATTTTAAGAAAATTATTAAAATGTGTACAAAAATAGTCTGTCTATGTATTACAGGCATAGGGTTATTTAATTATTCGAACAGTTCCCAGACAGGACACATAAGGTCCAAGTCTTAAAAAAGACATGCTTTATAGGCTTACTTGTTTCTGAGTAATTGAAGATAGTATTAAAACCTTAAACTTAAGTGATCAGTTAGAAAATGTATAACTATAAGAACTTAATGATAAATATAGCTTGGATAATAATTGGTTGTGATTACTTTCACTGTAAATAATAACAACACAAGATTCTCTGCCTATTCTTCATGGACTGCTGAGGGTCACCAGAATTGTCTTCAAGAACAACTGGCATAAAAGGCCTTATTTAATTTCTTTTTACTATTATGTCTAACACACATGCACGTATACTCACGCAATGTCAGCTTTGGGCTTTTTAAACCCTTGTTATAATTTGTTCAGGCCAAAAGAAAATACTAACCAGAGAAAACCAAGTTCACCCTCAAGGCTGCCTGCACACACACTCTATCTCAGGTACAGAATGTGTCAATCTGATCCCCCCTCCTTTTCTTCTTTTTCTTAAGGCTGCATTCTTCTTTTAAATTGCAGATGTATAATTTACACATTTCTCTAGGGCACTTCTAACATTTGTCCAAGGTTGCATTCAAGTTAAAAGAGTAAACAAAACCTCATTTCTCTTAACGCATGGAAACAATATTCAGAGCGTCTACAGTGTAACTGTAGTTCAAATGCAAACAGAACAGCTTTAACTTTTTAAAATACATCAGTTAAGGAAAGAAAATAGTATGTTAACACTTTACGTCGTGCTGACTGAATAAAATAATGTAATGCATTTGCAACATGTAACATAAACATCACTATATTAACAATGGCTATTTCATGTTAAGGAATCAAGTAAAACAGGTTGAAAGCCTGTTTTGTGGACTAAAAAAAAATCTGCATCCTTACCCATTAAGGCCTGATTAAGATAATGAAAATTAATTTATACATGCTATATAATCAAATATGTAACTTACTTACAGTAGCATAATTTGACCATTATTTGTTGAATTTTAAAATCTGATTGGTCCGAAGGTTTTGATGAATTTTTTATAGGACCAGGGTTCTAGGGTTAGAATATAAGGTCTGATAAAACCTTGTAAGCACACGCAGTAAAAGCATGGTACACACCGACAAACTTATTAAGTGCTAAACACAATACAGGTGAACACATTCGGATAACAAAGCAATGGCAGAACAGGGCAGAGACAAGACAATAACCAAAAAAATGGTGCATGGCAAAGCATTAACAAAATGCATGCTGCTGAGAGGGGGAAGTTTTTTATTTATTTAATTTATTATGTTCTTTTTTAATGTTTCAGAATAATAAATGTAACCATTATGTCATTCAATCAAAATTTTTAAAAATGTAAAAATTGCAACGGTTGTAAAATTGCTTTGGAGTAAGATGAATTTTAATTGATGAATTTAAAACAGCACAACATGTTGTTGGAAAATAATCAGCGTCAGGCTTGTAACACTGGGCCACATCGCACCACCCTTGGAGCATTTTCCTACAACGGCACACTTGCTGTATATTTTGTTCTTCAGTAATCCAGCAGCTTTTGTGTTGTTTGTGTTAACAAATGTAATACCTGACCTCTTCCCAGAAACTCTCAGGACCTTTAAATGGGTCCATTCTTACATTCCTCATTCTTGTAACTACATGTCTTTGCTATTCATTTCACTGTATTTACTGAGTAGCTCATCTCACTTCCTGAATATTAAAGCTCAAGATGAATAACTGAATAATAATCTGAGGCTTTGAAAGGTTAATGCTAGGTAGTCAGCACTTAATGTAAATTTTGCCTTCTTTCTCAATGGCTGCCAAATGGCAATAAAAGAAAAGTTGAATTTAAAATACTGCCGAATATTGCAACCGAAATTATAAATGATCAGTTATCTCATTTCAGTAAAAAGATCCACAAAGGGGGAAAAAAAAGTAGTGACAGTTATCAAGCTTGGAAATAATAAATAAGACAGTGTGTTGAAGGAGCGACCCACCTGAGAAGCTCCCCAGCATGGCGTCAGTGTTGTCACCCCCATCAAACACCTCCAGCGAGTCCCAGTTCTGCTCAGTCACAAAGCTGATCACCTGGATCTGCCAGAGACAATAGAGCACACGCTCAGCTTCCGTTAGCATGGAGCATCAGCTAATTGGAGGGTGACTCAGAGCTCTCGGTGTGGAGCGGAAAAGTTTTGGGTGAAATGACAGACAGATAGCTTTAAACCGCATACCGAGTGCTCCTGAAATCTAAAAACAGATTCCCTCTTCTTCCTGCATTGCATAACCTTAAAGCAAGCCTCACTGAACTGTCAATGTGCAGCCCAGTAAATATTTTGGCAGGTATCTATTTTCACCTCATCCTCAAACTGACTGAAAAGAAACTGGACAGTCACACTGGCATTGTTGTGACTATCTCTGGGATATTGCCATGTTTCATCGGTCTGTAGTAAAATGCTATGTTTATTTGTGCTAGTCAGTTGAAACACTTTCAAATGTGAGGAGTGTTCTATAGGCAGGGCTTTCCCACACTCTGCCTAGAGCATAGGACAACTCGCAAAGCGTATTATTATTATTATCCATCCATTCATCCATTATCTATACCGCTTTATCCGTCTGGGTCGCGGGGAAGCAGGAGCCAATCCCAGCATCTTCGGGCGAGAGGCGGGG
>JAQQZR010000023.1:19842286-19854300 GCA_030068235.1 Notoglanidium macrostoma | reverse complement strand
GATGCTGGGATTGGCTCCAGCTTCCCCGCAACCCAGACGGATAAAGCGCTATAGATAATGGATGGATGGATGGATGTCTAATCTGTATCTGTTTGTGTGAGTCCATGGCACTATCCAAAAGTAGTAATGTGAAACAAAACTTATAGTCATGAAGTAATAATTAATGGTTAAGCATTAAAAAGCAAATGCTGTCACCATTCATTCATAGTTGCCTATATGGACATTTGTAGCCTTTGTCACTTTTATGTAATTGAATCAAATGTACTTGAATACCGTTGATCCGTAATGGATTGTACAATGCTGAGTGAGAGGGGGAGAGCTGACCTGAGTGAGACCCTGAGAGTGAGCTCAAGACCCGGGCATGCTGCGTTGGACCGTCGTAGACTTCCACGACATCATTCAGAGCCGTCTGGAAGAATGCAAACTGGCTGAAGACCACTACCAGGAGCAGACACGGAGGGAAAGAGAAAGAGAAGGACAGAAAAAAAGAAACGACATTTTTGACAGACGCACTTGTAAACAGACCTCTGGAATCATGACCCTGCACCCCATAAACCATAAAAAAAACATATAAATCGACCTGATTCATGACAACACACTGTCATCTAAATCTGTTAGAACATGCCACCGAATGTGCCTTAACTATCTCTATTTCCACAAAGCGTGCCTCAGCCTGGTGAAAATATGTTCCTGTTTGAATCCAACGACGGTGTGATGCCACGGGGCACTCCGAATCGCCCAAATGACCTCCACCTTTTATGACACAGACAACAGCGTCCTGTGGTCAAGTAGCACCTGCTGGTGTGAAATGAGCTACGGCTGCATTCACAAACCCTCCAGCAGCTACTGAGTTCTCATTTACTCTCTTCATCAGACAGAGGGAGGGAGAAACAGCGAGCGATGCTGTATGATACAATACGGCTGTGAAGGTTTTCTGCCATGCAGGTCATTTCCAATGTTAAAGCAAATGCACAACTCATAGAAACTTCAGGCCTGAACTAAATAAACCTGACCAAAGACTGACTAAACAACGAAGCGCTGAGCTGTATTCTTGGTTAACTCCAGCACTTCTTCTATTGTGTTCTATATTATGACTATCTTAATACACTATATAATATACATTTCATTATATACAATGTAAACATTTTTAGATCCAGCATTTGCTATGGTTCACTGGGTTTACAGTGGAGAAAAGTTCCTGTGTAGAAAGTTATATTTGACACACACACAAACACCCCCTCCCCACACACACACACTTTGGACCCTTAGGTGAAGTGCAAATGCCTATTTACAGTGTGCTGTGTTTTTTTTCTTGTTTGCTGGGTTTTTAAAAAAAAAAATTATTGGCTGCTAAACGTCGATTCTCATTGACAACAATCTTCAGGTGGGTTTATTTGTAGCAAAATGTACAAATGATATCCAAATGTCAAAACGATTGTGATGAAGTCGACGTAAGCCCAGACTTCATATTTTTTGCTACTCAGCACATACTGGCACAGAGGTCATGAGAACTTAAAACAGGAATCCATCAGTACCATTGCTGCATTAGACCCTGTATACATGTGGTTTTAAAATGTATCTTGGGTGATCAGATCACAATCGGACGCCTGAGACACATCACCATTTACACCTAGGTCTGTCATGCATCTCCAAGGTCTCCAGCTGATTCAGATTTCGTTACTACCTACTTCCCTTTCCTGTTACGTCCTTGTCGGGGATACAATGGTGTTTACACTACAGACGAGATGTGGTCCCATGCATCCCAGACCACCTCGGGAAGTGGTTAATGCGTCTTGATGGTTTACACTTGTATTTAGCGCTGTCCACTTGTGATCCGATTCCCCAAGACACATTTTAATACTAAGTGTAATCAGGGTCTCAGTGTAGGTGAAGCTTTGAATGTTTATCCATACCATAATCATTGGGCACGACCACTGAGTAGAGACATGTTCTCCCACCGCTGTAGTTTCCAGGATAGCCAGGGGAAAGCACGACTCCCTCAAGCCCAGAGTACTGGCCCCCACACAGAGCTGTGAGACAGGCCAAGACATACAGAGAAAGAGAGAGAGAGAGAGAGAGAGAGAGAGTGAGAGAGAGCATGTACTAAACACTAATTTTCTGTCTTCCCCATCTCCTCTCCACCGCTCCCTCATTCCACTGATCTTAAATTACTTTCCTTGTCTGATTGCAGAGCTGCTCTTGTGGATGTCCCCAGTGTTTGCCAAAGTGAAATTGCAATGTTTTCTAAGAGTCTCTATGGATTAGACGTGTGTTTCCCTCTCTCCAGGGAAACAGTGCAAGACAGTACAATCTACAAGTGAGCTGGCATACATACAGCTTTATTACGTTGATTTTTCAGTGAAAGTGGTTAGCACTGTCGCCTCACAGCAAGAAGGTTCTGGGTGCGAACCTGCTGGCTGACTGGGGCTTTTCTGTGTGCAGTTTGCATGTTCTCCCGGTTGCCTGTGTGGGTTTCCTCCGGGTGCCCTGGTTTCCTCCCACAGCCCATAGACATGCAGATTAGGTCATCTGACTACTCTAGATTGCCCATAGGTGTGAACGGTTGTTTGTCTCTATGTTGATGAAGCATTTTTTTTACCTATGCAAATAGGTTTTGGTTTGTTCCAGGTGGGTTTGCTGTCTGCCCCCATGACACAGGTGAGGATGGCTTCTCCCTCCAGTGTATAGCCGCTATCACAGTAGTAGGTGACCGTGGAACCGAGCTTCAATTCCGTGCCAATTCGAGTCCCGTTGCGGACAAGACCTGGCTCGAAGCACGACTCCCTGGGGTTCTCTGTGCGAGAAATAAAAATGGGAAAGACATTGAGAAAGTGAAAAAGCGAGAGAGAAGCATTAGCAGGGCACAGAAAGGACAAATGGATGATTTATGATTGTTTGTTAAAATCAATGATCTTGTAACAGTAGTGAAGGTGTAGTTTAAATTAAAGGTCAGCGTCAGGACAATTATGGTGATTATCCAAAGAAAGGAGTCCTAATTTAAGCAAGATGTACTCTGTATAGATAAGTGCACATAAATATGAGTACAAGAAAAAACAAGTTGAAACGCATGCACTCTCTCTCTCTCTCTCACACACACACACACACACACGCACAAACCTAGAGATGTTCTTTATGCTCTGATTCCCCCACCCCTTCGCCCTATCCTGATGAGGTGCACGTTTGTTCTTGAAGCAGACAAAGGAGAGATTGAAAGTGACACTAGGCTGGACGAAGGCCTGCTGACTACACTGAACAGTCACTCACAGATCGGGCTTACGTGCACCCGAGTGTAAGGGAAGATTTGGAACCAAATTAGAAATCAATTGCCATTTCTATGTACCCATGTGTAGAGAAAGTGCAACCGATTTTTATGCGCTTTATATAAGACTTCTATAAGAAAAGGAGTGCATGCTTAACTGGAACTCATGTTAACTCACACACATGAGCTATGTGAGAGAAACAGGCTTGTGCTCATCACGGCTGAGAGAAGCACTGACGCAGGTCTGCAATCTGCTCCATGCGGCCAAGCACACACAACCTGCAGCCTGACAGCTGACATTAGCAAGCACCTGGCCTCACTGCACTCCCACACCACAAGCCTGGTGCTCGCCTGTAATTAAGACTGGACTACAGCCTTGGCCCTGAGGAGTAGCACAGGTGTGTGTGTGTATGTGTATGTGTGTGGGCCTCAGTATGTGACTGTTTGTGGCAGTATGCCTGCTTGTGCTTGTGCATTCTAAGTGTTTGATCTGGCAGCAAGCACTGAGATGTAATAGAGTAGTCGTGACCATGTGTGTGTGTGTGTGTGTGATTATTTAACTATCGGTCAACCCTGCCGAGCCCCCATATTGCACCTCGGAAGCCAATCAAACCCAGCGGTGGGCTTGGGAAAATCTGATTGGTCTGTTAAGAGGTTGATGGTGCCTGAGACCTGATTCAAGAACACTGGCCTGACCGACGTGATCCAGGGCCAAAGCAGACACACATGACTGTTCAAAAGAAACTGCCCATAAACAAACAAGCTTAAGTGTGCATGTTTTCCACATTACCGATTCATTATAATTCGTTAGTGAGGCGATCAGGGTCTGGAGTTGCTTTTAAAACTGCACAATTGAGTCAATTTGGTCCACCAGATTGCGAGGCCGCTGTTCGCTATTCCACAATACACGGCTATAAAATATTCTCTCACTGAATGTGGTGCATTAGCCAGCATTAGCCATCTCATTCATGCAATACTGTTGCTCATTTCGAGTTAAATCATTTTACAGGATAGCAGGATAGCACAAAAAAGATTGCATCATCTTTTCATGACCTAAGTTAAATAAATGGGAAAAAGCACACATTCAGAGCCTCATACTTTATAATATATTTAATGAAAATAGAATTTTCGGAAATCTTTATGATATCGATTGAATGATCTAGCGTAAAACACAAGGAACAAAACACTTCAGGGTATGCTGGTACAGGAAAGGAAACGCAAGGCATTACCACCTGGAAGTCCTATATACCATCAAACTAGCACCAAGCAATAAACAATGGCGGACTACGTTGTCTCTTCTTCTTTGGATTGCGAAGACTAGATGACACACTAGCTCTGTTATTTTTTAAAATAGTGGTCATATAGTTTTTGTTGGTCTGGCTGGTAACAAGAATCCCACCCTGAGCCCTTGACACAAACGGTTCTTGGTTCTCGACCAGCAAAGTGTTGGTGCTGCTCTCAAACCTGGCTGACAGCCAGTTCTTTGGCTGTGAAAACACGAATTGATGAAATGAGATTAGACACCAGCTTCAAACCAAACCTCGAACTGCCTCGGTGGAAAAAGGGGTTATATGTGGAGTGCCCACAATGCAGGTCTCTGTCAATGAGATGTTGCCATAGAATTGATAACAATTAAACAGAACAATAATATCATCTTGTGATATCTTGTGAGTAAACTACTGTCAAAGCTGTAGAAAATTAATTAACAGTTTCTGACCAACTAGATTCAGCTGGGCATTACAACAGCTAGAGCCACAGCTTTTATTCTGAGCATCTTATTCTGATACGCTTTCCGAGAGCAAACGCTGACATTGGGACTTCTTACAATTCCAGTCATCAGACGTAATCTATGTAAGACATAAATTCTCCAGTTCTACAGTGCCTCGATGAGAAAAACAAGCTGAATCATGGTCACTGGGAGCACAGGAGGCCAACTAACAGGCATTTGTTCTCATTTATTCTGAGGCATTATTGACCCAGTCTCAGCTTTAGCACAAGCACTACAGCTTTTCTATACAATTCTAGCACCTCTTTTATATTCAGTTACGCCTGATACCTATCGGTTGATAATTACATGAGTGGAGTTGAGGGGAATCAAAAGCACATTTGAATAGCCTGTTTGTTAAGAAAACCAATTTACACCACACTAATATTGTTTCCTTACTCATGCAAAACAAGCAGATGAACAAATTTGATGCATAGTAAATAAGCAGAGCAGGATTTAATAGCTATTTGACCATTTATCATTTGTATCATTTTATCAGCCGTGTTGTATACAGTGAAATCCAATCCCTTCACATGGCGCCTCTAAATAACTGACTGTACAGGTGCCGTACCTGTGTACTGCAGCACAAAGCCATTGCTGCTGAGTGAGGCATCACTTCGGAAAGCCAGGAAAAGTCTATTGGAGCTACTCTCTATGCGGTCTGGGACGTCAGTGCCGTAGAAGCTTCCCAACAGCGGGCTGAGAGAGTCGGGTCCATCATAGATGTGCAGGAAGTCATAGCTGGGCTCCAGGCTAAAGCTAGGGAGAGGCGGGAAAATGAACGATTTGCAGCCTTAAAGTGCTATTTACAAGTTCTATTTGTCAAGCATTTTGGTGTCCATGTTCATTGTGAATAATTGTGGGCCAACTCAGAGTTGGGTTATGCACACGTAGTCATATTTTAATATTGATAATGAGTACATCTGTATTCAGGCCTCTGATCTAACTCCAGGCTCAAGCACTATTCATAGTGTTGCCCACAATTAACTGTCACAGGATGATAAATGCAAAACAATAGGATGTGCTGGACCAAGCTATTTTATAAGCTGCAGAATAACAAGGATGGAAGCCATACTGTTAAATAAACCAAATCCGTATGTCATAATTACAGTTTAGATTATTTGTACAGCAATATTTAGCAATAGACTTCCATTAGATGTTTATTTCAATGTCCCCATCTTTTCATTCGCATAGCATTATATTTTTCTAGCCTTTTATTATTAAATTGCCTCTTGCTTTTATCCCCTTTAGTCCGTATTTCATTCTTCATCTCTGGATTAAATGCAAGTGCTTGTGTTCAGAAGTGGTGGTCTAGATATTACTGAAAAATATCAGACGCTTCTACGTGAGAACAATATTGCAACCCCAGAGGTGTGAACTTCGTGCATTTGACCAGAAAATCAACTTAATCACGTGCACAACCCGACTCTGAATACTCATAACTTTTCCCACATGGACGCTGACACAACATTTGCACTTACACAACTCTGAACGGAGTGTGTTCCCGTAAAACGAGTCCAGTGTCGCAAAAGTTCATTCAGAGATATACTGAGTTGTAATGAGAGTGCGTCAGAAAATGGCATTCCTTAATCTGTAATCTATCCGTCAAATATTATACTGTAAAACAACCTACGAATATGAATTTTGTAAGCCAAATAAATGTGCGTCCTGCATTAATTGCAAACCTGACTTTCTGTTAAGATTGTCATACCATAAACATTTTTTCGAACGTCTCTGGATCGGCAACAATAACAAACGACCCCTTCTTTTAACTGTAGATTTAGAATATCCTATAAAACAACTTTTCATTTTTTGACCACAGGGTCTCATTTTGAGGTGACACCCCTTGAATATCTGCAGAACTGTAAGGACACAGCAAAGTGTTTGCTTACTGGTTGAACGTGAGGGAGATGATGTAGTCTTGGGTAACAGTGACTGTCCAGTCACACTCTCTGCCGTGAGGGTAGGGCTCGGGGTATTCAGGGGACAAAATCAGCCCACTTGGGCCAGTCAGGTTTCCCCCACATGGAGCTGGAACACAGGACATAGAAGCACTTTTTCATTTTAGGACAAACTGCAAACAATCAATACAACTGCTTTGCCAAGGACTCACTGAGACAACGATTAATGACCACTGGTCTCCTGTAGCATTTTAAAGCTACAGGAATGGAGTCTTACTCAAACATTTACATTTTACCATCTGCATTTATGCTACAGCCCATATAGACAGATAATAGTGTTCTTTTGACACATCTTTGGAACAAAACTCACAATTGATCGTTCCTTCCTTCTCACCCCATCCCTATTTATCTTGAATTAATTCTCATTTTATATTCCCGTACATTTTATTCGGTTCAGTGATCCTTATTAGATAAACCTGCTCGATGCAACCTTAAAATTATTTATTTGAGATTCTGTCTCTTTTTAGTTTTGGTACTTTTGCCAGCACAAAAACTTCTGTATTAAGCCAGCATGCAGAGGGTGCTAATTTCTGTTGACATCTGGTGCCGGGATTTTACATATAACCCTAGAAATGCCCCTGGATTCGTTTGTGGTGCGGCTCAGCTTTCATGCAAACTCAATGTGGCTTTAATTGAACAAGGCAGCTAATTACACGCTCTTAATTGCTGTTGTTAATTACCGTTACTTTCCAAAGAACAAACTTAGAATTCACAGAAGCCAACATGCTTTGCCAAATACTTATTTTTCACTTATGGTACTATCTGATCATTTCTAATTGACCTTTTTGAAGTGTAATTATTGTTGAAAGTTAAATGAAAATTGAATCCTTTTTCACAAAATACTAATTTACTGGAAACAACCACAGCATATCTGAGCAAACAGTTTTTATCTGAGCAGTGCAGAAAGTGGTCACCTGAGCAGGTGGGTGGCTCAGGTTGCCAGAAGAAACGGTTGTTGATTTCAGTGCAGGTGATTTTATTGGCTCCCTGTAGGACATAACCAGGATCACACTGGAACATCACGTAGTCTCCCGGCTCTCTACTGTCCCCACTGCGTGTGCCATTAGTAGGAAACCCAGGGTCGTTACAGGATGTAGCTGTGGACACTGCAAAAGTAACAGACTCATTAATCCTCATGTGCCATTTACCACACAGCAATGGATTTCTCAATAATCCAGGCCACATGTTTTAATTTTATAGCAATACAAACATAGTTATAGGAAATCTATGTGCTGCATTAACCGCTGTTGTTAACTACTTTCACGCATCAATGCGCAGACACATGAGAATGTTGAGAAGCACTCATTAGCAATGTTGTAAATTAGCTTTAACGGAACATTTATAAATGGTTTTTAATTGCTATCAGTCTATTTATTGCTGCTTTTGACCATTTCCTCTTTACCTGAGCTATAAATAAGAGGTTGGATACATGCAAAATCCCATTCTGTTCATTTATGATCAATTAGAAAAAGAACCATTTTTAAACACAAAAGATTCTGATCATTGTTGGTAATGGATATAAAATACAAATACATAAAATAATACGAAAAATAGTTAAAAAGCATTAAGAATTAAGAAGCTTCAACAGAATATACATTAGTGTTCATAACAGTTGGATAAGCCTAACACATTAAAGCAGAACTAGTTCCAGTGCACCGGAAATATGATCTGTGAAAGAAAGAAAGAAAGAAAGAAAGAAAGAAAAGCAAGCAGCGGGCACTGGAGCAGCATCCCGAGACTACAGTCTGGTGCTGTCATTTCTGGAGGATCATAGCCTTGCAAAGCAGACAGATTAGCCTCTTGTTGAATTTTGGGAATCTTTGGCCTGGCAGCACACAGCTCAAATCAGTTCCACTCGGCCGAGTCTTATCCATACTCTTATTTATTCAAACATCTGCGCACATTCTCTCCACAGTCACAGCACACACAAAAAACGCTGTAAAGTAAAGATCACTTTGAAAACAATGAAATGATATCTTTCTACTTATAAGAAAAAAAAAAAACACTACAACATGCAGCAAACAGTAATAAACCAAACAAGGTCAATATTTGGTGTGAAGAGCCTTTTTTTTTCTTTCTCCTTGAACAGTCTGTTTTTTTTTAATATGAAAAGTGGTCTCTTAAATAATATGTTGCTTTCTTTACTGACATGGAAACATTTTTCAAATACAATCTATTTTTCGTATTAGTTTCATGATTAGTTTTTGTATTGACTCAGTAATTCATAAAAAAAGCAAACAAATATGTTCTAAAAAAATGCTCATTGCTAATGTACATGCCTCATGCTAATTCAAGCTTAAATGCATAAATGCCCTGGGTTTTTTTATTTAAATAAATAAATAAATAAATAAATAAATAAATAAATAATGCAGCTTTTTCTCCTCTCTGTGAGCACAGAGACAAGTCTGTTTTTTTTTTTTTTTTTTTTGGTTTTTCTTGTTTTTTTTTCTTTTTTCCAAGCAGTACTAAATACAAATTGAGGACATGTCAGAGGAGTCTGGATGATAAGGATAGGGAGACTGGTTGCCTCACATACATTTTGTTTAACTGCGCACAAGATGCTAGCTCAGCCGGATTGGCCTACAGTACATTCTCAAGTGAGAAAGTCAGCCTCTGAACACTGTCTGTGGAATTCATGATGCTCGTGCTTACATTTACATTGATAACTAGGCTGAGTTCATCTCTCCTCCAAACTAGCCTAAGCCTTCTCTTTTACAGGATGATGAAGGATACTCGTGCACAACCTGCAATCTGCTATTGGCATTGTAGCACGCAATTGAACAGGTGTGGTGGGAAAATTAACAGATGGAAATCCACTGAAGGGGCACGGTGTTGTCACTCAAATCCTTTCACGCCAGTTGTGTTGGCTGAAACCAATCAGATTGCAATCTCCTCCAGACTATGTGCAGATTGAGACTGCTTTATTTCCAGCTGTTCCTGCAGAGCTCCTTACCACTGGATAAGACAACGCCTGATTAGATAATGCTGTTCCTCCAGGGCCTCTTTTACATAGTCTAGAATGATCTGATATTCAGATAGAAGAATTTTGAAGTATAGAAAATTCTTATGAGACAATATACTTGACATTCCGAGGCAAGATATATAGAGAGATATGTCTTAATACAAAAAAAAAAGTGACAAATAAGGAAATAAAATTAAATAAAAATAAAAAATAAAAATAAATGTAAAATATTCTGCCAAAGTTTGCATGAATTTTCAAGTATAATATTTCAAGTATTAATAGTTAATTAATTAATTAATAATAATCTTTTAAATAATAGTATTATAATATATATATATATCTAGAGAGAGAGTGAGAGAGAGAGGAAATATGTTTTGATATGAAAAAAAAAATATGAAGAAATCCAAATTCTCCATTAATTCTCCATAAAAATTACAATTATTAATAACACCACACTAAATATGATCAATATATATAGTATATAAGATATATATTAGAACTCATATCTGTACTTTACATCTCATTTATGATTACTGCAGGTCTTCCTTGAAGCAGCTTTATTATTAACTAGTCACGTGCAAATAAATAAACAAATGAATGGATGAATGAATATTAAAAAAGGAGTGACTGATCGAGTCATTGATTGATTGATCGATCGATTGATTAATTGCCTTATCCTTATCTTGTCTTATATTTGGTGACCATTTTAGTCCTTCGAACAAAACACACCTGAGAACTGCAGAGCGAAGCCTTGCTTGCTGGTGAAGAAGTCAGTAGTGAACTGCAGGCTGATGGAGTTGAAGGTGCTGTGGAGGTCCAGAGGCAGAGTGGAGCCACTCAACTCTTTGAGAAGTACGCCACCGTCCTGAGGCCCGTCCCAGATCCGCAACACATCATGCACCTCCTCCGTGTGGAAAACCAGAAAATGCAGTCTGAACGCACACACACATAAACGCACACACGTGCACACACACACGAACAGGAAAAGATCAGAGACAGTTACTGAAATGCGTAACTATCATCTATCAGCGGCTTAAGTGTGATTGTGCTGACAGAATGGGGATTGCATCCTTGTCGAAATGACTATGTACGCAGATTTATCTCTCTGCAAAGAGGCTTTTTGAACCTGTTTTCCTGGGTCTTTTATTGCTACATAGATGAAGGGACATAGATGATAATGCCAGCTATGCAACAGCTGGACTCTGAAAGTGACACTTGATCCACTTGGTAAACAGAAAGAGAGAGATTGATGCAGAGGCTGAAGAGAGGTTTCAGTGACAGATGGCAAATGCAAACATGAGGCTGAAATAAATAAAGTGTTGCTGGTGCAGAAGAGTCAGAGGAGGCAGCTGCTGCTGGAGATGAACCTTGGGTGGAAAGAAAGCGAGAGAGAGAGAGAGAGAGAGAGAGAGAGAGAGAGAGAGAGAGAAATGTATAATTGACGCATGTGTCTGGAGCACAGATTCACTAACTGCAGAGTAAGAATGTGTAATTAATGTGTCATTAACATGTAAATTATTAGTAATGTATAAACGGGTGACCCATATAGACTGGCGTTTTACACATGGATTACTTCAGCTGATGAAAAGGCACAAGTCAGGTCAGGTCGGGTGAGCGATGTAGAGCTGAGTGTAGCGCTCAGAGTGTCATAACGGCTGAGTGCACGGCTAACTGAAAATCTTTTGTAGTTACGCAAAATTGTATGTATTAATAAAGAAATCATATTACACATGCATTAGAGGCTACACAGGCTAGGTGACTACTTTTGTTGTCCTCGGAAGAGTTTGAGGAAACTTGCAAGCGACTATATTTGTGTCTGTTCTGTGTATCGTGCTCTTTGCGTACAGGTACGGATTGCTGGGGTCCACTTTAGACGCGGCCCATCAGCGCTCCAGGAAGGCGGAGCTACGGAGTTAAAAGGTGCCTCAGAGGAGGATTTGGGAACAGGAAAAATGATGACATGGGAATATCTCATGAAAGACCGCTTATATTTGCTTCCAACAGTGTGTGTATTGCCTAACCGTGGCATGTGTAGTGACAATGGACATGTTTATGTATCATACTTCT
>JAQQZR010000023.1:19810583-19838964 GCA_030068235.1 Notoglanidium macrostoma | reverse complement strand
ACGCATGCACGGGGAGAACATGCAAACTCTGCACAGAAAGGCACCCTGGGTGACCCGGGGATCGAACCCAGGACCTTTTTGCTGTGAGGCGACAGTGCTAACCACCACAGCACCGTGCCGCCCCATGAAAAAATCAAGCTTTTATTATCCCAAAGTGTTTCATGACAGACAGGAGAAATGTAAAGTCTGTGATTACATAGTTTGCCTACAACACTCATAAAAAAGTACATAGCTATAATCACTAGGGAAAGGGATGACTACAGTAAAAAATAGGATGCTTAAGACTTTTGCACACTTCTGCTTCTTTTCAAGGGGATTCCCCTGTGCCTGAAATAGATCAATGTGTGCAAGCCTGCGAGAAGAAAAAAAAAAGAATCTTCTAATACAATGCAGTAAATCTAAATTCATTAAAGTACTTTGTTTTGTCTGCTTATACATTATTGTGCATCTATGATAACAAGATATTGATCTTGTTCTGCAGATGCTACTTCATCCTTATCTAGTCCCAGCAAAGTGCTTGGTTTTACACATCATCTAAAAACCCATGAGAGATGACTGCTGCTGCATAACAAGAAGATAGGAAATCCAAGGTCAGGTAACCTTCATCGTTTTGTTTGTCACCTTCGATTTTTCTTCCAGCTTAGCGACACATTTAACAAGCGTCTTGGCGACGGAGAAGCTCCTCTTATTGATATTCCAATGCTACTTTTTGTTTTCAAGAACAGACTGGTTTAAGAGCTCAAACATGAGATGATAACACCCACCTACCTTCCTTAATGGCTGTAATTTGCTGACAAACAAATATACAGTACAAAAGAGCGTTCTTTGGGGAGAGTGTTCTTCGGGTAACGTTTGTCACCTTTAAGTCTAAAGCATGCAGCCTGAGTAAAACGAGTACTGCAGCAGGAAGGAGTCTGGGAGCGGTCCAGAGTGCAGCTGAAGGACAGAGGGAAGTGTCTGATAAACAGCGCCGTTAGAGGCACGTTTCAATTAGATAGTGCCTGGCGCTGAGATTTCATGCAGAATTACACTGGCAAAACAAGCGGCAATTAAAGAGAGCGCATGTTCATTCATTAGCAGCGATTTACAGGGGAAGTGGAGAGGCCAATGGGTAGGACTGCCAAAACGCTAATGCCCTCCTAACACCCCCCAGCCCCGATGACTAAGATAGCAGCCTGGAACAATACTGGCACACACACACACACACATCCGTACTGAAAGCCAATCATGGTTTGAGCTTGTGCATAAATCGCAAAATATCAGGCAAGCCAGCGGTGGCAGCCGAGACCTGCGCCAGAAAATTCCCACTGAGATTGTTAAAGAGTTAACGGTTTGAAATTCAAGGTCAGATAAGAAATGAGAGGTAGGAACCATGAAGAGCTGATAATGATGTCAAAAGGAACGGATGAGGTAATGACGGGGATAGGAAACAAGCGAAAGGTGGAGTGTGTGATACAGACCCAATGGTGCTTCCAGGTGGAGCCTCGATGGTCCACACGCAGTGCAGATTGTGCTCATAGGGCGCTGGGTAACCTGGAGACAGGATGCGTCCTGCAGGCTCGTCCTTGATCGTCCCACCACACTCAGCTAAACATGGCAAAAAGAAACAAACACATCAGTCATCTCCACATTCCTATTAAGTACAACATCCTGTACAGTATATTTCAACAGCTCGGCTGACTGTACATGGCAATTGTTCAACATGGTGGGTTACCCTTTGAATCTTGTAAGCCAGTGTCAGTGTGAACGTAGGAGGTGCGTCTCGAGTGGTGGAGTCGGACAAATAAAATTGAACTATGATGTGGTTTGGCGGCAAATTAAATTGGAATTTAAAAGTGCTCCGCTCTAGTGAATACTAGAGGAACAACCGTGTAGATTTTAGCTTCGTTCAAAACGTTTCCAATTGAAATGGATGAGAATTTAATCATTGTGGCGAGTTTCTGCATTATCTATGATTCATGATGTTTGTGTACAGGGATATATGTAAAAAGAAAATGAAGCATAGACCATGGAGTCTGAAAGTAATGTTAATGTTAATGTTAATGTTAAAGCTTAAGGCTAGTAGACAGGCCCTTTAAACTGCATGAAATCTGACTTACCACTTAGCATCAACTCACAAGTCACACCACACAAATGGCTTTTAATGACATCATCTGTCACCAAACATGGACTCGTAATTGTTCATTATTTCTCTTCATCCATTGATTCATAAGATTTCATGAGGTTAACTTATACCCAATTTTTGCTCAGTTGGCACAAAGATACTGGTTGACATGTCTGTTTGCTGTTACATGCTAATAGATAATTATTAAGCATTTTTGGAAGGAGTCTCCAGTGTCAGCTATTTGTAAAGGTAAAGACGTAAAGCTGTGTAGGGTTCTCTGGACGCCAGAGAGTCTTCAGTTTCAGGTGGTTTCTTGGTAACGTAACAAGCTGTCTCAATAAAGGGGGAGTCTTCGATTCTTTTGAAAATTCTTTTGTTCAAACCCTTTTGTTGATACTTGAACTCAACAGCCAAACAGAACTCTACACTCCCTTCAGTGCTCCGTCAGAAGCTCCGCCCCCCCAAATTCATGGACACGCATGTGTCACTTTCTTTGCTTCCCTGATTAAAGAGCCACACACACACACACACACTCACACACATACACGCACAGAATGGACGGCTACTTGATATTTGCTGAATTTGACAAAAAAGTGCACTGTATTGGAATCAGTGACTGCACCTTTAATTTTAAGAGGATTGTAAAGGAACAACTGTTTATTGCTTCTATAAGTGACTAACTTGTTCTTGGATGTTCCACAATATTACAAATCTACATGGATAACCTGTATGATGTGTTATTCTGTAATCATTACAAAATAATGCTGCAGTATAAGAAGGGAATGAACCACTTCTAGATGTGATGTAATAGGAAAATAATCAATTTGGTGATGGTTGATTGTTTTCCTTTAAGAGCACACCTCATTGTGTTTTAATGCTTACACAACTCGCATTCTTACGCTAAGTGCTTTTTATCCTCTGTCAGGACTCACAAGCCTCTTGTTATTAAACTAATTTGACACTGTCACTTCTTGAAAGCCCATTTGGATTCCGATTGCATGGAACCAGTTAGAAACTGAATGTGCATTCATAAGGAAGTCTAAACAGCACCATTTTCTAAAGGCACTCAGGCATGCTTAGTCCTACACATTACAGTTAGCTAAGAACAAAAATCCTTTTGCGCTTCAACATCCAGGGAGTTAAAATTAAACTGTCTGTCCTTTGATAATGCAGGTTTTTGAGATCAGAGAGGACAGAGTGTTGCAGCCACAGGCAGACTGCAGTGCAGGAATCTCCGCGTTTCTCTCAGTAGGAATGGGACACAGCGCACTGTCACGTGGCTAAGGCCGGTATAACTTCCTGCTTTACAATAATACTTTCCACATAGAGACGGGCTTTATGAGCGATAGGCAGAATGGCGCAGTCGTATATCAAGGCCAGCATTGAGACATCCCCGGGGACGGCACATTTCCTTTGGCTAATATCACTGATAGGGTTTCAGTAATATCTCCAGTGCCAGGCCAGGCTATCCATCTTGTGGGAGGAATGGTAGTGGTGTCATGCCACAAGGCACAAATCACTAGTTTGTCAGAAGGTAAGGGCCAGCAGGCACTACAGCTAGAGTTTCACGCACCAGGAAGCAGTGAGCTCCTCACAGCCCCCATTTCACGCACCCTGAGGTGACGCAGATCAAATGTGTGCTTCTTTATAGTGTACATCCATGTAGACGCAGAGAGTAGGAGGCTGGCATATACGTGACTCCTGTAGAGTTAAATAGTTCATGTGAGCTGAGGTGACTCAATGACCTAGACAAACAACTTTAGCTTAGCCCATTTTTTTCTGAACCTTTAACATTGATTCGACGTTGTGAGAATTTTCTGAGGCTTATACTTAAACTGATGAACATTCCTCCAAGGATTTGCCAATGTTTTAGCTTTAATCATGTTAACACTAGGGGTGTAATACCATGACTATATCCATGTAGTGCTTCAGATAGCCGTATATCCATTTGCATTTAAATCCAAAGTGGGCGTGGCCTAAACCAGAAAGATTTTTTTGGCTGCTGTTCTCTTTTGTTTTTATAACGACACTAGGTCCTGGAAAACACTAGAAAACATGGGGAAAAACCACCAGAGGTAGAAACTGTCGTGCTGGTCTTAAAGATATGTTTGGACTTATACGGTAATCCCACTTGCAGAGTTTTTATTTTTGCTTGTACTTGTCTGCAATAATGAATTCTGTTAGGTCTACTTCCCTAAATATAAATAAATAGTTAGTCTACTAAGTATTTGTATTGTATCTGTATTTGTATGTTTTCAAATTCCTGTTCATTCAGAATAATGTATTTGTGTTTTGTTACATTCCTGGCTTGCACTAGTTAGTTGCTGGTTAGCTTGTGCATAGCTGGGAACGTGCTTTAGCTTTAGAACTGTTTTAATTTTTAACATTGCAGAAACGTTCTATCTGAAACATTACAGACTATAGCTGGGATATCACTGTAACCTCAGGATGCAACTTGTCAAACTGTACAAACTTCCAAAGTAAAATCCGCTAGTCTATTCGGTCTGAAAATGCTGACAAACATGCAATGCTCAGTTTGTGTGGCTAAAAATTCAGATGAAAAAAAAAAAACGGACAGGGTGGACAATGTTGCCACTCGTCAATGAGTGCTGTTTCAGTTACTGGGGTGTTTTCATGACCTTTATGTTCCAATTTGCCGTAGTTACACTGTTATGACATCACTTGATGGGCACTGACAAGAGCACACGAATATGGTGACTGAGCAATCACACCACACCAGCATTATGACAGTAACGACAACAAAAACCCACCTGACTGCGCTATAGGTGTATTTGGAAAATAGTTTTGTTGTAACATGAACAATAGTTGAACAATAATGTGCTCGCTCAAATATGTTATTGTTTCTACAGTAACAGTTCATACACAGAGACTTGTATGGCGGACATGCCACCTAATCTAAGACTCATAATAAATAAAAACATGCTGGTGTTAAAAAAAAGTAAAAAAAAAAAAAAAATCTTTGATCTGGTGATGTTTTTTGTTAGGGGACATTTATGAAAAGGGTTTTGGTCGTTAGCGCTATGTAACATGGTGCTGTGTGAAGTTTCCCAGCACAGGAAAGTCTTCAGTACAGAGGAGTTTATGCTTTCTGGGTTTCTCTGTAAAATGACAGGCTGTGCTTTTTAAAAGACAGATGGAAAGAGTGAGAGAGAGAGAGAGAGAGAGAATAATCCGATCAAGCAAGAGAGTGAAAGAGAAAAAGAAGTTTGAGGCTGGTGAGGAAACAAATGTTTATCAGAGCTAATGAGAGAGAACAGGCACTGACATGACTCTTGGACTTTCCACGAAATTAAATCTAAATAGAAATTGTTCAAATGCCTGCTGTTTCATACGTTAATAGATTTATTATTTACACACACTCCAGACTGACAGTAGCACATTGTGTACTGTGTACCTCTGCCATACTGTGTATTGTGTATTATTCCTTACATATCGGGCCATGGCGCTGCTCTCACTATACGGTGACCACAAACAGCTTGGCGGAACACATTTATCAGGTGTAATTTATATTTTTACATTTACACAAGATTTATCTACAATTCAAAAAAAATCGCAGACAGCATCAAAATCTCGTGTGCGTCATGCCAAAATCGTACAGCGCATGCCCGACTTAACCTTTAAACCTGCTGATTAATTAGTGATAATGTTTTCTATTAGCAGAAAAGGCCAATATGATAATGGCCATCATACTGAAGGCCAATGCACAGTAAATCTGATTGTTCTGATGTTTTGAACTTTAAACAAGCTACAAGAGAGCATTTAGCTCCAGACAAAAAAAAAGAAAACTACACGACAGCTTAACAACATAACTACAGAATACCATGCTATCATGTCCATTTCCTGAAATATACTCAAACAATAACTGAGAAGACAGATCTGGTGATGTGATCTGCAGAGATAACCGAGCATACAGAAGTCTAGCATGCATTGCCTTTATAATCTGCTATAATAAGGACGAGATCAAAGATCAATATGATAGTTATGATGTGCATAAACTGGTAGGAACTGTTATCATTGCTACAACCCTGAAACCATTCTCACCAACTGGATTTCGCAGATGTGCTTTATGGGAAGTCCATGCCCTGTAACACCCCTGACCAGTTCCTACGGCTGTGAATTAAACGGATCATTTACCATTTTTTGCTATTCCTGTGCATTTTCATGTTGTTTGGTTTTATTTTCAGTGCAATTTATGATGAGTAATGATGAGAAGATGTAATGTTTACGAGCTCTGAGCCTGAATGCCAAGCTGGGCTCTTCCAAAAGGGATGTTTTCCATGATTTCCATGTTTGCTTGTCCATATGCTATTCCATAAATTCTACTCATCTGATCGCCCACTTACTGATTAACATGGTATGATAACTATGATTAAGACTACTTAAAGTGTACATAATTGTACATAAAAAAGCTTCAATTTGTTATTTATGGGTATGACACCTTGCAAAGCATTTATCAATCACCATTCTAAAATACAGCATATACGCTATATTGCCAAAAGTATTCGCTCATCTGCCTTTACACGCATATGAACTTAAATGACATCCCATTCTTAATCCATAGGGTTTAATATGACGTCGGCCCACCGTTTGCAGCTATAACAGCTTCAAGTCTTCTGGGCAAGCTCTCCACAGGGTTTAGGAGTGTGTTTATGGGAATTTTTGACCATTCCTCCAGAAGCACATTTGTGAGGTCAGACACTGATGTTGGACGAGAAGGCCTGGCTCGCAGTCTCCACTCTAATTCATCCCAAAGGTGTTCTATCGGGTTGAGGTCAGGACTCTGTGCAGGCCAGTCAAGTTCTTCCACACCAAACTCACTCATCCGTGTCTTTACGGGCCTTGTTTTGTGCACTGGTGCGCAGTCATGTTGGAACAGGAAGGGGCCATCCCCAAACTGTTTCCACAAAGTTGGGAGCATGAAATTGTCCAAAATCTCTTGTTATGCTGAAGCATTCAAAGTTCCTTTCACTGGAACCAAAGGGTCAAGCCCAGCTCCTGAAAAACAACCCCACGCCATAATCCCCCCTCCACCAAACTGTACACTGTCAGACAAGTACCGTTCCCCTGGCAACTGCCAAACCCAGATTCGTCCATCAGATTACCAATCTTTGGTTGATTTTCTATTATACAATTGCTATAAAGTGCTATTGTATAATTTGGATTCTTGGCTAAATAATAATGCTTTTTTTTTTTTCACTGCTAACAGCTACAGTTTGAAATGTCATCTCTTGAAATGCAATCTCCCACATATTGTGTGCAAGACTTTTGTCAGCTAAAAAAAAAAAAAATAACATCGACCAAATGTTCCAGTCAATTCAATAAAGTCATTCATCTATCTTCAGTATCCACTTCATCTTGGTCACCGTCATGGTGAAGCTTGACATGGAGAGAACATGCAAAACCCCAAAACTGTCTATTTAACAACAGGTAAAAACTTCCGTAAAGCACTTTGGCAGAAATCGGTATAAAGATTTAGATCTCTAATGAGCAAAGCCAGAGGAGACTGTGGCAAGGAAAAAAAAAATCTTTGATGCAACTCGAGAAAGAATAAAGTCAAACAGTACTAAAGGATGTTTCTGTATGTGTGTATCATACTGTAAATAGGTGTCCTGGGATGAGCAGAGGGCAGTGTTTCACATTAATCTGCCAGGCTGAGTTTAACTGGCAGTAAAGCTCTGTTTTTTGTCGAGGCGTCTTAATTGATCTGGCACTCTAGATCTTCGGCAATGACAAGTTTCTGCTTATAAGCAGCAGGTTTTTAATTACAGTAGGCCACATAACAGAGCATGACTGACCTTTGATAATCTTGCTAATGCAGTGAGTATATTTCCTAAACGTTATATTTTACTTTAGAATCTAATTACTTCAATAAACAACATTAATCCCTTGGATTACCTCACTGGATTAAGGAAGCAGAAAATGGTAGCGCAAACTCAAAATCCTGCACCAGCCAAATATCACTCTCATACTATATAATATACTGTCTTCCCCCTTTCCCCTCTCAGCTTTCTGAACTTTTATTTTCAGATGAATGTTCCCCTAGTGTCGATGGTAAGGTGATAAATCACTATGAAACAAACCCATCGTCTTCAACTCCAGAGATGACCTGCTCCGCAAGTCATGAAACCACACTACTCTCTCTATTTCCCTTTTTTCCTCCTCATATATTCCACCCTCTATAAAATATGTCTCCTAAAAGGAAGGCAAAAGAAACAAAGAAATCTCAGGATTTTGCAGGAATCCCTCTTTTCTTTATATGTATACCATGTCATGAAGTTTCCAAGAGCCCACTGGTGTAGCATAACAATATAAAATTCAACTGCATTGCAGTGTGCTTACAAGTTTCACAGAATCCTCCTTGTTGCCTCCTGGATTCCCGAACATTTCCAATGTCCAGTTTTCAAACACGTTCCTCGTGATTAGTCTTGTGTCTTATTATCATATGCACTGTGTATACCCCTAACTCTATTTTCTGACCACCTTTGTGAAGTCTTGCATATATTTGCATTACAGTTTTCACCCATGAATCTCTTGGGCTTTCTACGTCGCCAGTCTATCTGGGTTTAAACTCTCCTTGACTTACAACAATGATGGCCATGTTGTGACCCCAGCTTTGGATTGCAGACAGTAAACCCAGTGTCCTGGTAAACAGACTCTGCCATTATGCCCAACTGCCTTTAGCTCCTGTGTGTAGGATTACAGTTAGATAGCATTTACTTCTTATTCGATTGATGAGACTTGGTGAACAAACAGAAAACTCATACACAAGCTTCCACAAGCAAACAAATACACACGAGTTGTATTATATGACTGAGCTCGATATTTACAGAGCAATTTCCTAGCAAGCATCAGAGCAGGACACAAGGCAGATTTAAAAGTTTGGGAAGCCATATGAAAAAACTTGGCTAGTTGATGTAAGTACACAGAAATTCTGAGGCACTTAACGTTTAAAGTTGGCCTGTTTCATTTTTTATGAGGCATACAGTCTTTTACGATGGTCACGGTGGAGACCATGATAAAAATTTCATGACAGTTTGAGTCAGACTGCAAGAGTTGAAGGCGTAGTGCACCCTCCATCTGATTGGTAGCAAGATGAAGCAAGCTCAGTTTACCATGAAACCAAACTGTGGGGATTACACGTGTTTCTGTTAATCATTAATTACTCAAACCATAGACATATGGATTCAACGTCTCACAGCAGTGTTAGCTTCAACAGCCCACAACCATTTATTTATTTTTTTTATCACTAGCTGGCTAGCTAGCATTGGAGGAATACCTGTATTGGGTTTCATCCATCCATACAACTAGCTATTAATAATTAAGTGGTCATTTTGTGGTAGCACATTACTTCTGTGTATAGAAATGATCTTTTTTTTTATTTCAATTTACTTTTGAAACTGTTGCAGGCATAGTTAAAGATGGATATATTTTTTTTAATATTCAGTGTCAAGAAATGGTGCTGTCTGTAAGACAAGATGTTCTCCGAAACTCTGTGAATTTTAACGATGGAGGATTTGTCAGCCAATCAATCAAGTCAGCGAGTCAGTAAGGAAGACTGACTATTCTGGCTCTGTAGAATGGCATACGGTAACATGGCTTGATCTCCACCAAAGCGGTAGCGCACACAGCTATCAAGGTAAGAACTCCAATCTGTCAGTGTACACAACTTAAATTTCATACCCAAAGAAAAAGGGTACTAATCTAGGGGTGTGGTGGATTAGTGGTTAAGCTATAGGGCTATAACTGTAAATTCATAAATTCAAATCTTGGGCTGGCCTCGCTTGGGTCGTTGCCATTACGCTCAGTTATAAGTTACTTTGGCTTAAATTGTCAGCCAAAAAAACTAAATATATATGTCTATTTTATACCTTAGTGTATATCAATTACATGGAAGTGAATGTAAAAATGTTTTAAGGTGCATAATTGGCCCTCACATGCTTGCACCTTTAGCTTTTGGAGTAATACATAAAAAGGTATGATACGTGCGCACTGCCAGGTAAAATATACAGTGGCCTGGAAAGGTAAAGTTTAGTACCCTATTTTCGGAGGATGTAGCTGTGTCATGGAACATTGCTGACATATCACAGAGCATACAAGATGTTATCTACCAGTGATTCATCCTGTCCCGTTTCATTATCAAAAGACAGCAAATCAATCTCATGGACTCCGAACATCTGCTCAAGTAGGAAATTTTGTCTGTGACTAAGAAAGCTGGGACAGTTTGACCCAGTTCATAGCGATTTCACATCATTTTTCCTCAAGATTTTCCATTTCATTTCACTATTGCCCTACTTCCCAGAAATGTTTTTATAATCCCTGCATCAGATTGAATCACCCTGTATGAAGTTAATCTAGAGAACCATGTTGGATTGGTCAGCAAACATATATATATATAGCCTTTATACTATATAGCATACACACATATATACTCCAAGCTTACCTATACACTGGGGTAGAGGGCTGTCCCAGGCTCTTCTCTCCCCTCTGAGACATGTCAGAACCTCATTACCCTTTAACATATAACCAGGATCACAGCTGTACGACACTGAGCTTCCTGCAAAGTGACCCTTATCCTCGAGCTTATAGCCGAACTGAGGCATGCCTGGATCCTCACATTTCACCAGATCAAAACCTGAGAGAGAGAAAATAAGAGTGAAATAGTGATTGAGTTATCCTCCTACCTGAAACATGGCCTCTGCCGTTATGTGGTAAGATCAAAACCTGTTACAGGAAATGAAGAACTGAAAAAAAAAGTCTATTCACAACAAAATCACTCACAGCAGACTTCACTCATGCGTGAGTTAATGTGTGCTGCTGCTAGTCGGCCCTCTATTATTCATGTTGACGTGAAGTTGCCAGAGAGAGAGCTTTTAAGAGCTTGAAAACTAGTGTGTACCTATGGCACTGAGTACAGTTTATGTGAAGCTACTGTAATAATTAACGCAACAGGTTCATGAGAGCGTGTGTGTGTGTGTGTCTGTATCAGACCATAGAAGCTTTTTCTACTTGATGTTTTCAACACTTCCATTTCAGACAGGAAATCAGTTGCCAGAGAAACATGTAAGGTCACATGTCATGTAATGCTTTTCTCGAAGTGTTTTATTCCTCTTATACCACAGTAATTTGCCAATGCTAACTTTATTATGGAATGGCCTGGTTGACTTTACATGCCTTGATAGTCATGCTTAATGTAGTGGAACATCTACAAAATATGTCACTATCACTTAAATTATACCAGTAATAAACAGTAATTCTCTTACAAGCATCCAGTTTTTTGTTAAGTTATAATAATACAGAAAGAGAACTATCAGGTAAAATTACAGCTTTACCTTAGATCGTTACAAAGCAATGAAGTGTGTCTGCACTTGAAACAAGTTGAAACTACAGAAACGTTAATGTGTTAAAATGAGCACATTGATATAATCCTGTAATTTGCCTTTCAGACAGCGCTGGAGTTATAAAAAAAAATAATTCAACCCCTTCTGACCAATCAGAATCAAGCATTCGACACTGCTGTGGTATGAGAGTATAATACTACTTTGATTATAATATACGATTAAAAGTAATTTAACACATGCATTAACTCAGTATAAACATGAATGAATGAATAATAGAATAAGTATGCAGAAGTGTAGAATAAATGCGTCTGGTGTTGCGTAATAATTATTCAGAGCACATCCACTGCCACTCACTGGTGAAGTGCAGCTCGAAGCCTTTGCTGGTGTTCTCACTGTTACTGATAAACTCCAGCCACATAGTGCTTGACGTGCTGTTCAGCGTCACCTCCATTAGCTCTGTGCCCATGAAGACACCGAGCAAACGAGCACGGTTACTGCTGCCGTCATACACCTGGGACATAGCATATACATATGTGTAACAAATGATTAATAATCAAATGTTATACAGCAAGATATGAAAAGTGAAAAGGAATTGACGGATAATAGCAAAACCCTTGATCTTTGCATTATTTTGTCTTGTTATGTTATACACCCACATTTAATTTAGAAATTATGTTGTTATCTAGATAAGCTGCACAATAAATGTACATTTTCCTTGCATGGGGGGTGCAAACTTTTTCAGTGTATGTGCATATCTTATGGACTCATTCAGGTAAAAATCTGAAAAGCTTCATGAATTGCATTCAAATTCTTTACAGAACCCCAACTCAGTGACACGTTCACATAAACACACATCCCATACATCCCCCCCCCACACACACACCACACACCATTAGAATGTCATCGTCCTCCAGGCGGAAGTCTCGAGCGCGGAGCTGTATGCCTTTGCCAGGCTGGGTCTGGATGGAGTAGATGCACTCATGATTGTTGCCGTAGTAGCCAGGGTAGTTTGGAGACAGGAGGACGCCTTGTTTCCCAGTCACAGAGGAACCGCATTCAGCTGAACACAGGAGAGATCAAATGATACATGATCTTTGAATGGGGCATGATCTGAGCTAATACAACATAAACATGCATGCAGAAAACTGGAGACTGGAAACCAACTGCACTTGCACAGCTTCATTTGAATATTTAAATTATAGTCCGTAGTGATTTTAGTTCATAATGACATATTCTGATTGTCCTGTTCCATTAGTGTGGTGAGATAAAGTCTAAAATAATGACTCACAAGGGGACAGAATAACTAATTAAATCAAACTCTCAATTATTTTGACATTACTTGACCTAGTTTCACAAGCAATATAAACAAATAATCAGAAACCATCAACCATATATTTGCCAAGAAAAAATACAGAAATTGCATTTGCCTAGCTCTACTAAAATGTCAGAATCCCAATATAAACCAATTACTTTCTAGGTTTAACACCACCAGACATTCTGCAAATGAATAATTATGAAAAATCTGGCTTACACATATCAGTTGTCACAAATGGGTTTCCTTTTTTTATATTTTAGACCAAATTAAGCAGTTTTTAGCATTTTAACACCCTGCTCTTGCTTAGAATAAGCCACTGCATCTGTGTAACTGATGTGTAGTTCTGATGTTACTGGCTTGGCAGAAACTACAGATTTTTAGGTTGGCATGTGTATTAATATAACTGGCAATACAATACATCCATCCATCCATTATCTATACCGCTTTATCCATCTATCCATTGAGAGGCGGGGTACACCCTGGGCAGGTCGCCAGTCCACCACAGGGCCAACACAGACAAACAACCACACACGCTGGCATTCACACCTATGGGCAATTTAGAGTAGCCAGTTGACCTAATCTGCATGTCTTTGGACTGTGGGAGGAAACCGGAGCACCCGGAGGAAGGCAATACAATACATAAATATTACATATCTTTACTCACTAAGCTCGTAGTTCTGTTTGAGGGAAAGTGCTGGAAAGCATGCAGTTTATTCAGTGAATAAAGCAAAATGAAAAGCATGTGACCACCTACCAACACACCTTGGCAGAGGGGAACTCCAGACCCGCCGCCGCCCCCCTAAACACACCACCTTCACCGGCCCCTCCAACCGGTATCCAGGAAAGCAGGAGAAGAAGAGCGCATCACCTACGCCAAACTGCAGCCCCTTACGAGTACTGAAAGGAGGCACTCCTGGGTCCTCACATGGCTCTAGATCATACTCTGAAGAAATGGAAAAGGACAGGAGGTTCACTCACTCACTCTTTTTTAGTAAGTGGGCAGGATTCTTGGAACGCTGGGAGTGAGGCAGCAATACACCTTGGATGGGATGCCAGACCATCTCTAGGCAACAGGCAGTTCAGTTCAAAGGAAAAAAAATCTATTTTGTTTTGCAGTCTTGCTCTATTAGATAGTTTTGATACCCAGAACAGAGTTAAAAGCGACATAGGCAGATTATGAAAATAAGTGCTACTGAGACTTCAATACCTGAGAAGGTGATGTTGAAGCCCTCGTAAGACACAGAAAAGTCAGAGAGGAAGCGGATCTGAGCAGTATAGTTCCCGAACAGACCGGCACTGAGAGGAGGAGGCAGGATGGAGCCGGTCAGCCTCCAAAGCGGCTGATTAAAACTACCATTCTCTGTCACCAGGAGATAGTCATGAGGGCTCTCCAGATGGAAGGTGTGGAAGGAGAACTGGACACCTGGTGAAACAAAGAAGGCAATGAGGTATCATCTAAAATCAATTACACCCTTTTAGTGAAGACTTTAAAAGAAAGCTCACAAAGCCGAAAGCACATTTACCTTTGCCATGTGAGGTCTCGATCATCCAGGTACAGTTGAGGTTGTGGGGGTAGAAGTCTGGAAAGCCAGGTGACAGAATAGTGCCAGTGTTTCCCTGAATAAACCCGCCGCAGAGTGCTGGGGAGAACAGGAGTGTCATTTAAAATACAGCACCTCTCTCAGCTTTCACAATGCACTAAAAGCAAGTTTACAAGTCTTGCCCTTCTAAAGGACATAACCATATGGAGGCAAATTATTCCTATCATTACCCAAAGGGAAAAATCAATAATGGCCTTTAAGCATTTATGGTGGTATAAGAGCAAAGAGGGTGGAAAACGTAGCTCCAATCTTTCTAGTATGGAAGCAATGATGCTGCTGAAATAAATGACCTGTCTTTAATTTGTCCTTTTCTTATACGTGTTGTATTTTATATTGGACGGAAACCAGACTGTACCATCACAGCTAGGGAGGGGGCGATTCCACTGGAAGTTGGGCTCGCATTCTAGAGGCTCAGGGTCACTGAGGGTGTATCCTGCGTCACAGCTAAAGGTCACAAGTGCGCCCACATAGAAATCATTGCCATGGCGTTGACCATTGACTGGGATCCCAGGATCAACACAGTGGTCAGACTGCAACTGCAAGGCTATAGGAGAGATTTCACAAGCAACGTTACTGAAATACTCAAAAGACATGCAGCTGACATGTAGATTTCTTCGTGTTAGTCATAAAAAGCATAATGAATACAATTGTCAGACAATCACATCACACTCAGATATGCCGGAAATGTTTTGTACAATATAGTAAATAAATTGGCTGTCTTTCTTTACAGAGATGCTGTCCTCATAGAAACATGTAACTCTCCAATGAGCACAACTTGTCTGTATATGATCGACTCAGCGATTCTCAATAATTGAACTCGAGCTGAGATTTATAGAGCGACAATGACAACAATAGGTTAAACCTCATGAGTCATACACAAAATGCCAGCTTATGATTTTAGCTTCAAACAACAATGCAGCTTTTGTGAGTGTTCATGCATGAAGTATGAGCGTTTATATCACGCATCCGCATGACTGCAGGTGTCAGCGTTTTCTCATCATTAGAATAGTCCAAAAAATAATCAGGATGGCAGCCTCTGATTGAAGACTAACAGCATAGCATGTAGTGTGCATGAAAAATGTTAAAGGGTTCTGATAACTTGATGCTATGTGCTACAAATAAGAATTCAAATTTTATGCAAAAAAGAAGGGTAGAATAAAAATGAATATTTTGCGGGGGAAATTGACTAAACCGTATTTTAACAGATTCAAATGAGTCACACTTAGTGTAGAATTATATTCTTCTAAAGCACAGTGTTGTTGTTGAATGCTCACTTCTGAAAATGTTCTACAACAGCAGTACAGAGACAGTACACTGAAATAAGAGAATAAACGGTCAATCAGTTTTAAGGGAACATTTGTGGAGTTTATAGAAAAATTGGACTTCGTTGCTAATGGTAAATTTCGTTTAAACAAGTTTCTAATTACTACACTGAATTAAGTGTGACCAATTCATGGTGAGGGTGTAGGGCTCAGTTTACAAACGCAAATTGTGCTATTGTAAATTCAGTGTGCGTTTTTTTCAGTGTAGTTCTTACTCTCATATCGGATCCGGAAGCCGATGTCTGAATGGCTCTTGTCCGTCGAGAAGAGCAGGTACAGGAAGTTGGAGGTGCTAATGAGAAACTGGGGCACTTGGGTACCTTGGTAGCTACCAATCAGGGGCGAGGAGGGATAGCGCCCATCCCGCACCTCCAGTACATCATAGTTAACCTCTGTCCGAAACCTGAAAATAGGAGATAGTATGATATGAAAAATACCTGATATGATAGGATACATATTTTTAGTACCAAATACACCATGATATAACATATAACGCAATATTAAAACTCTGAGCTAGTAATGCTCAGACATGGAAAACACTGAGCATGTGTGATTTTGCTGAAGTCCTGCTGATCACCACATTCACATGCAGGCAGAGCAGCTTCAGATCTAAGCCTGAGGATCCTGGTGTCAGATGAATAAATAATCAACAGAGGCACATACATGCATGCGGATATTCATTTGTGTTCATGAGGGAGCCTAAGGCTGCAATAGTTTTCAGCCCGGCATATTGAAAACGTGCTTCACTCCACCGGGAGTATACCATTTACAAGGCGAGAGAATTAGTTTGTATGACTATATCAATCTGTTTGCTGTAGTTGTGTATTTCGTTAGCCCAGCCTGCCAGTACACTTGCTTGTGCACTAATCAGTGTAATGAATAAAATGTGTTATTTCAGAGAGAAGCCAGCCAAATGGAGCAGAACGCCATGTTTTATTGATGCTACATAAAATCAAAGAACAACCATTTTTGTTGTATTCATTTTACATGGAGAGCTGTCAATCATGCTAATGGGAGCTCTGAGTAAAAACTCTTTCACGGCACAGAGGATTTGTACACAGCTTTTAAAATCTCTCTTTTTTTTCTCCAGATGGATGTGGACGATGTTGTCACTTGCAAAATACCATTGAGGTCAGAAGTTTATATACCGTCATCATGGACATGAATGTCATGGCAATATTAGGCTTTCAGTTATTTCTTTGAACTTTTCTTTCTATGGATTGCACAGCATACATCTTAAATAGAAAAAAAAAAAAAAACAAGAATTTGGTACACAGGTTTTCCTTTATTTATTTATTTTATTTTAAAATTAACACAGGGTCACCGGGACCTATATGACATTGCATTCAAATACATAGACTTTAATATGGAGTTGGCCCACCCTTTGCAGCTATAACAGCTTCCACTCTTCTTGGAAGGCTTTCCACAAGATTTTGGAGTGTTTCTGTGGGAATTATGAGGTCAGGCACTGATGTTGGACAAGGCCTGCCTCGCAATCTCCGTTCCAGTACAAGGTGTTGGATGGGGTTGAGGTCAGGGCTCTGTGCGGGCCAGTCAAGTTCTTCCACACCGAACTCATCCAACCATGTCTTTATGGAGCTTGCTTTGTGCACTGGGGCACGGTCATGTTGGAATAGTAAGGGCCTTCCCCAAACTGTGTCCACAAAGTTGGAAGCATAGCATTGTCCAAAATGGCTTGTTATGCTGAAGCATTAAGATTGCCCTTCACTGGAAGTAAGGGGTCTAGCCAAAACCCTGAAAAACAGCCCCACACCATTATCCCTCCTCTAGCAAACTTCACAGTTGGCACAATGCAGTCAGGCAGGTAACGTTCTCCCAGCATCAGTGGAAGTTTGGAACTCTTCAGTTATGGAATCAGCAGAACGTTGGTGACCTTTACACACCATGGACCTTAGTAGTCCCTGACCCCAGTCCGCTTCCTGGCTTGTTGCTCTTGTGTTTCCACTTGCCAATAACACCACTTAGAATATCCAGCAAGGATGAAATTTCACAAACTGTCTTACTGCAAAAGTGGTAAGTACCATACTTGAAGTCACTGAGTTCTTCAGAACGACCCATTTTGAAAAATGAAGAAGCTCAGGATTCTTCAGCATAACCTCAATCCATCAGCTAGATGAGTGAACCGTGGGTGTCCCAACAGGACAAACATACATCAAAGCTGGCTGTGGAATGGATAAAGCAGGCTAACATTAAGCTTTTCTGTGCCAGGAAACACACACATTTAATTGACCTTCACCAATTCTACCAAAAAGAGTGGTCAAATATCCAACCAGAATTCTGCCAGAAGCTTGTTGATGGCTGTCAATCATTAAAAGCACAACATTACCATGACACTCATGTTCAACTTCTTACCACAATACTGCATATTGTAGCATTCACAGGATAACAGTATTTTAAATAATTCAAGAAAGGCATTATTATAACATCGGCAAAACTCATCCGACTCTTACTTGTCAAAAATGATCTTGATTGGGTATCCAGGTGGTGCCTCGATGATCCACTCACAGTTCAGAGCCTCTTTATATAGTTCAGGCCAGCCGGGGGACAGAATAATGCCACTGGGGGCTTTCAAATCTCCACCACATGGAGCTACAGAATGGAGAAACAGAAACCAAGATGCTGCTTTGTAGAACAACCTTAATTTAACCTTCGGTAATTCTAACCCAATCTCACAGAAAAGAAAAAGGAAAAAAAAATCACATGCAACTTATTTGCAACATGTTAAACATATTGAATCAATGTTAGCCTAGTTTTTCACTTTCACAGGGAAAAAAACCCCCACCTCTCTCTCTCTCTCTCTCTCTCTCAAAGAACAGAAAAGCACTGGTGCTCTAAAAGCAGTGGTGATGTCAGTCCACTGACATAATGACTGCAGAAAAAAGTTATGTTGCTATATAATAGAAAATTTGCATTTTCTATTATATAGAAAATAACCCCCAATCTCACAGTCTTAGCACCTCTGTAGCAGACGGAGGTTCTTAATAAAACTTAAGCGATTTCAGAGGTGGATTTACACAGCCTATATCTCATTCCAATATGCACATCTGGAAGACATTTTTCCCCACAGATATTCCTGTTGAACTGAGATTGCAGCAGCAAGTGAGAATATTGTTTATGTGTGTGAGCATTTTTATGGAAAATTATGCATCATGAAAGATTTCTAATACAGATATTTACAGGGTGTACTAGGGCTTAACAGGACTCGGTTTTAACACCAGGAAATTTTTAAATTTTTAGATAAGTAAGAGATTTATATTTTATGTCTCAGTATTAAATTGTGAAAATGTATTTTGGCTTATAGAGATTGAAATATATTCCAATTTCTAAACAATTAAGTTTGTTTTGTAACAAAGACTTAAAAAATATAAAAAATATACAGCTTAACAGTATATACAGTGCTTATTAACAAGTTTATTTCCATGTAATATTGATCGATTACATAAGCAAAGGCTGACCATTACCATACTTCTGTTTCATTCATTTAGAGCACTGACCTTCACAACGTGGCACAGCATTGTCCCACACCACGTTGCCGTCTTTGAGGATGCAGGAGATGGTCTGGGAGCCATGGGTCTTCACAAAACCCTCCTCACACAGGAAAGAGATAGAACTACCCAGCTGCAAATTCTCACCAAAGCGCTTGCCATTGACCGGCACTCCAGGATCGGGGCACTCATTGTGGCGAAACGCTGAGGAAGAGAGACAAGGTCAAACAGGTCAACTAAAACTGAAGAAGAATAGGGAAAAAAAGACATACGGGTGACAAATACTTTAAGGACACAACCAATATATGTAGTGTTGTGGACTATTGGCAGCTCATGCAGATTTGACAGATTGACCAACCACCTGTCTTTGCAGAATGTAATTTTGCTTGACAAACTGATGCATGAGTGAATAGTACCATCAGCCCCTTCAGCTGAAAACATCATTACGACATGTACTGTATTCCAAAGTCATACATAAAAGGTGACAGAATCGTCTTGTGGCCATTTATATATAAAAAGGCCTGTGATTAAATGCACACAACGCAAAGATGTCTGGATATATTACTATACCCAGTATGAGATTTACTCTAAAGGAAAATAATTGGTCTACTGTGATTTTCTACTATACACTACCAGTCAAACGTTTTTGCATACCAAAGCTTTTTAATACTTTTCTATTCATTTCAGATGTATGTAACAGGAAAATGACCCCAAAACACAGCTCCAGATTGTGTCAGAACTATTTAAAAAGGAACGAAAAAGAAAACAAGCTGAAACGCATGGCCTGGCCACCACTGTCACCGGACCTGAACCTGATAGAGCTGGTTTGGGATGAACTGGACAGAAAGGTCAAGGCGAAGCAGTGCATCACACCTGTGGACAATGCTTCAGGAGTGTTGGAATGAACTTACTGAGCAGTATGTGATGTCTGTTGTAGAAAGAATGCCTCGAATGTGCTCTGCTGTTATAACTTCTAGAGGAGGCTACTTTGATGAATCAAAGATATGACCAATGTTCTTGCTAATAAAGGCACTCAAACAGTGCACTCAAACAACCAGGCTTACATTCAGTTATAAATATTACATAGAGGTAGTTGGAGCTTCTTTCAGTGGACTTGGAATGAAATCATTACATTACTGTCAAATTCTAAAGAATCTAGAGTTCTGACTTTGATTATCCACATCAGTCTCCGTCTCACAGAAGTTAAACACAAGCCTCATCATTTCAACTGATCACTGTTCATGTGAAAATCAGCGAGGAAATAATCTCTGATTAATACATTCAATTCTGTTGGTTACATTATTATTGTCTCCTTACTGAATTATTTCAACATTTTAAAGCGTTGTCCCCTCTCATCCGTAAAGTGTCTATAAACGTCCTTCTCGGTTTGGATGATGACGTTACTGTGCAGGAGCATTCAAACAGCTGTTTTGTCATCATTATCTGTCAAAAGTATCAGTTTTACAGATTCAGGCTCGTTAAATAGACTCATAAGTGAGAAAGCATATTTAGATCTGCTAATAATTTGCTGGAATTTTTTTTTCCCTTGCCTTAAACTTTGTCGAATTCATATTTTAGTTTATGGTGTAAATATGTATGTCTTTAACATCAAATTTTAGTTTTGAATACCAACATGTCGGTTTTTATTTAAAATGAGGCTATACCCATTTTCACACATTCCGTAATAATTTTGCTTAAATAGCCTGTATTTTTAGCATGTGTGTGAGTATGTGTGTGTGAGTGTGTGTGTGTGTGTGCATGGCAGATGCAACAAAATCTACTGTTATTGGAAAATACAGTGGCTTGCAAAAGTAATCACCCCCACCCCCGGATTGATGAGATTTGTCTGAATAATAAATAATAAATATCCCTATTCTTCCTGTTAGTATTTTTTATTGTAATCATGTTTCGTACAGTAAATTTTTGAAGTCAAAATGCATTATTGATCTATGCATGTAGAAATTAATATAATGAATTATCATTTGAAAATTTAGTTGAAGAGCATATTGGTTTGCAATAAAAATACTCACTGGAGCAAGCAGTGTGACTGTCATTTGTTATCCAAATGTATCTTTAGAATTTAAGTTTAATACTTTTTCAAAGCACTGTAACACTTTTACTTTCCTGTTACATGAACGTTAAATCAATGAAGTGGTGGTGTTTTATTCCTATTACACCACAGATTGTTTTTTTTTTATTATTGATTATTTATTTATTTATTAAGTATCAACATGTTTTAATCATTTAAAGTTATGTTTAATGCTGTGAAACGTCCATTTAACAACTTTGTTCCTTATTATCACTGATGCACATGTCTCACTTGTTAACTTATGCCGAGTCAGAAAAAGAGAGACAAGGAGAGAGAGATAGATAGATAGATAGATAGATAGATAGAGAGAGAGAGAGAATTTGTCAATGCACCAGCTGTACGCACTGCCGATGTGTCCTTAATCAAGTTCCGAACCCATCTCTCTCTTGGCCATACCCCTGGAAATAAATCCTCATTTCTGTTTCTGGAAGCACTTAAAGATGCAACATTTCTTTCACATATTGATCTGCATTTTATTCAGGTGGTGTTGGGGCTGCACGAAAAGGTTATATTTTTGTAAAGCTGCCAAATTCAGTGCCTCCACGGCCTCTTAATGAATTAGACAAAGAAACTTCTACATGATGAGAAAACTTTTCTGCTTGTCATCTGTGTTTCGGAGATCAATTCATTTCGCATAGCCAATACTATTGATTTATGTGCCACTGGAAGTTGGTTGATTGTGTATCCTGGAAACACTCATTGCATGAAGATGGCATCTCTTGTTCTCTCTCTGTCTCAACCTGTCTGTCGTCACCTCACAAGTTAGAAATGTGGTAGATCCTCAGTCTGATTTGTGGCACCTAAACAAGCTGTATATCTCATCCATCACTATCACTCACCTTTATTAAACTGCCAGCTAGCTTTTCAGTAGAGTTTGCCATCCTCTTAATTAGCATGAGTGATGGGGGCCCCCCAACCCCCGAAAATACGGGCCAAAAAGCGAGTCATGTGATGCTGGATCACCTTTTGACATTTTTAATGAACTAACTCTGCTTAATTTCATTATATACAGCATCTGCTTGGAACCACAAGTAGTCCATTAGACACACATCTGCTACTTAATAATCTGGAAAATCAGTGTATATTAATTATTAATCAAACCAATAAACCAACATCTAAAACACCTACAACACCTGCTACTAAGAATGCAATGAGGACAGTGATGGTGAAGACGTATCCAGACAGATTTTTAAATGCAGATACAAATTACAATGGAAAGTAATAAAACTGCAATAATACTTCTACGGGAAGTCAGACAAATTCAGGGCAAGGCAGTCTCTTGATCTGAAAATAACAACAACAATGGGGAAGAAAAGCTCAAATGTTCAAACATTTGTGCAGTACAAATGCAAATGCACACTGACTGAATTGTACCGAGGGCAGAATTTAGAGAACGCTCCAAGAAAGCGGAAAACAAAAGCGCAAGTAAGAATTACATTCTCAAACAAAAGACTAGAGTGACAGAGTGACGGAATGAGTCACCAGTTTTCAGCAAAAAAAAACAAAACAAACTCGCATGGCCAACTACAAGAACGACCTCATTCCAATTCATCTTAGTAACCATTATGCAAATTATTTTCAACCTGATAAAATGTAAACATAAATTTGGAACTCTGGTTTTGTTCACGTAATCTACAATGGGTAATTTCCCAATTGGGTTGCCTTGTACATTTCAGAAACATAACTGAAATAATAAAATAAAAAAACAGTTATACAGCCAATCTACATCACTTAATTTTATTCACAGTATCTATCATTTGAAAAGGGAACATTTCAATTGTGTTAACAGGAACTTGCATCATCTGAATTTCCTGAAGGTGTCCGCTACACGTGTGTGCGTGTGTGTGTGTGTGTGTGTGTGTGTGTGTGTGTGTGTGTGTGTGTGTGCTAAAAACACAATGAATAGCAAAATAAAAAAGAAAAAGATACACAAGCTATACAAGCTACCTCATTGTGAAAGCACCCCGATAAAGCACCATTGAAACAGCAGGACACGCCAGGACTTACTCGTAAAGGTGATGTTGAAGCCACGATCAGTGTACGTGTGATCAGTAAGAAACTCCAGCCTTGCTACGTGTCCACTTGTGGTGATGGGCGATGGCAGAACATCTCCAGAAAAGCTGCCCAAAATGGGTGACTCAGCCTTTCCCCCATCTTTTATGGACAGGAAGTCAAACTGCTTTTCCATGCTTAGGTCGTTGAAGGCCAGGTTGATCCTGCTCTCCGGCTTAGCAATGATCAGCCACACGCAGTGCATGTTGTTCCCATACTCCTGAGGGTAGTTTGGTGAGAGCAGAACTCCTGATGGTGTAGTGAAGTTGAAGAAGCAGGAGACTGAGAAAAAGGTGATTATTTCTTTAATTGCTTCCTTTTACTCCAGTAACATGAGTAATATTTAACATTTCGAAATACTTATTATGCTACTTGGTATTAAGGTCTTGTTGTCATAACTCAAGAATGGATTTTAAAAATCTATTCTAAATACCACCTTTTGTTGATAATAATGCAGAAATCTTTTAACAAGAAAATGTAAATGTAATAACACCAAATGACAGACTTGCTTAGACTAAACAAAGGTAATAAATATAACCATCAATCCAGCTTAGCTATTGTTAGCTAACTAGCATTAACCGATAGCTAATATAGCTAACATTAGGTGGCTGACATTAACCACTAGCGAACTTAGATATGTGGCAACTGCGAGGTATCTGTCGTTAGCTAATTATAACTGCTAGATAACTCAGCTAATGCATGCGATAATGTGATAACTATTAGCTGAAGTAAAACAAAAAAAAAACACTGTTAACCAAAATAGATAGCTAGCTAACATTAATCAAGTCATAACTGTTGGTCAGTAGTTAATTAACATTTATCAACATACCAACTTTTAGTTAGCTAACGTTCAGCTAGCTAAAGTCTTGGCCAGATACCTTCTATTAATGTTAGGTGGACGTTTGTTAGAGAGAATAAATTGTAAGAGATTTGCATTGAAGGTTTGCTGTTATTATGTGGATTGAATGTTGCAGAATAGATAAACTTAGAAGAGATAATATCTGTAGCTGTGTCACGATCTCAGAGGTAAAAGTTAAATAAGACCATTTCAACCAGCTACATACTCTTGTACTTCCAGAGGCACTTTTAAAGACAGATGCTAGTTTCTAGGTCTTTATCTCATCCTCCATTACTCTCAGCTAGGTCTAAAAATATCCTTTTTATAAATGTGGATGTGTATATGAAGGTCTCTTCATCACTGTGTAGCAACTGTAATAGTACTTTAATGAATTCTGCTTTTTTTTTTTTCCTCCTGCCTTTTACTCAACTTTCCACCTGTCCTAGAACATCAGGACTCATTTGCATGACCTAATTGCTGAAGCTGCAATTACTAACATTTTTCATTTGACACTAAAGACCAAATGCAGTGCAGTGGATGAATATTTCAATTGAATTTGAAAGTGTTACATGGACTAAATGAGAGTTTGTTCAAAAGTTCCTGATTGAAGGTCAGTTTTGTCAGATGTTTAAGTGCAAAGGCATTTGTTGACATTTGCATAGTAACTCATGGCACTCAGTAGGCAAATCGAACAGATGTAAGTGATTTGTGATGAAGTGGTAATTGAATTCATTAGGCTGCTTTTACACTACAGACATTTACATAGAAAATAAAGTGCTGGCCAGAACACCCTTAATATGAAAAAAAAGCAGCTCATAGACTATACACAGTGTAACCACAACAACGCTGTTAGCTAGATGTATTAACAACACAGATTGGACTGATTTCCCAAAACTTTGCTTAACTATGGCAAGGAGAAGGCATTGAGTTCTGCAATGAAAGATCGCCAACATGCCAGGATCTCCAATTGTCTTGAAAATCTTTCTCTCTCTAACAAGACCACCATCTGTTTAACATGTTTGCTTTCCTCGCTTGTTGCTCAAGCAATGACCTTATTGGTTGGGTGATAAGTGCTGGATGCCATGCTTTTTTTTTTTTTCTAAAAGGTTAAGCTTAAGAAAATTTTTTTTTTTTTAAATTGCAGGCATTCCACCATGAAAAAAAGCTGGATGTGACAATTTCCCATAGGTTTACATGCAAAATAAAACTTAGAATGAAAGAGAAACCGCAGCACTTACACACACAGCCGGGTTTCTTGGCTGACCACTGGTTGTTCTTTTGACAGGTAATGTTCTTCTTCCCCACCAGCTCAAAGGCAGGTAGGCATTCAAAATACAGTCTGTCCCCATGCCTGAAGCCTGTGCCTTCTCGCTTGCCGTAGGCTGGAATTCCAGGATCTCCACATCCTCCCTGGTCGATTTCTAATAAACATGGCAAAGAAATCAGTTGGAAAATGTCTTTACGAAGCAAAGAAGATCCGATCATAAAGCTGCGAATACAAAAAGTCAATAAAACACAATCCAAGCAACTGGCTCCATGAGAAGGAAAGCCTTCTTCTAGCACTTGAACTTGAGTAAAGGTCAAGAGAGTGAACTGTGCTTTGATAGAGACTACCCTTATAGTGCGATCCATTCTCACCAAAGAGGAAGTCAAGTGGAAATGATAACTTCTATAATGTCAGAGCAGGAAGATGGGAGGTGACAGACAGAGCATGAGTCAGGAGCAAAGAGGTGAGGAGAGTGAAATTATAGGCAGTCATGTCAAAATCTCTTTTGTGTACTCTGATTTTGCCTCCACACAGCTGCACTTGAGAGAGGGTTTTGTTTGTTTGTTTGTTTGTTTGTTTGTTTTAAATCACAAAACAGATGCAAGCAATGTGTCTAGTCAGGTCAACTAGGGTTTTTTTTTGCTCGCTGCATGCGAGGATTATGAATTCCTGTGCAGGAGATGCAGGATCTCATTAAGAATTTAACCTGAGCTTGCTCTTGATGCTGTATGAACAGAAGGACTGTTTTGTTTGGACAGGGCAGCATGTAATTATGTCCTGACTGCATCCTCATAAAGAATGTCTCAGCATGCACCTGATTTACAAACGCGAGGAAGTGGACGTGATCTATTCTAAGCCATTCTGTCAACATGCACAGCGAGCACGATCTACATTTATGCGACTTTCATTTGGGAAGGCGTCTCGGGAGTCAGCTTCCTAAGTGTTGCGCTTTGTCTCTCTCTCTATTTCTCTCTCTCTCTCTCCAAGAGCATGTCACATGCATGCAAACTGGCCATGTCATTATTGTTGTCTCTGACTGGCCCACACTCTTAATGAATTCCTTTTCTCACTCTCTCTTCTCCTCATCCTTCTACCTGTCTTGGCATGCCAGGCCTCATTTGTGAGCAGAAGGCAACAGCAGAATGGACGGAAGGCACTGGGAAATTAAAGACAGGAGAGAATTGCGTGTGAGAGTTTTGTCTCTATGGGGAAAAGAAATCAAAATAACACAATACTGAAACGTGTGTGTGAGGAGCTTCAGTGGGATTATTGGTTAATATGGATGTTCTTCTCCATCGCAATCCCCCCCTTCCTGCCCCCCCCACCACAGAGATTACTATGAGTTCACTAGAATCTGTTCAGTCTGCTTAGTCCTGCTTATAAGTACACAGGAAAAAATGCAGGGGAAAGTAATATGGGTGGGAATAATACGGAACTGCTGAAGCACCATGTTAGATATGCAAAGATGTTTAGGCTAAGCACTGGTGCTAAACCTTGTCTGCTTTGTCTACTATAGCTGTAGTAGCCAAAATCCTTACTCAATAATAATATGCTTACTTTAAGTAAGTAATGACTCAGGTAAAAGTGAAACAAGTCACAGAAACACCTACATGAGTAACAGTAAGAACCTGAATATGAACAAAGTTATTTGTAAATCGTTCTCAGGTGCATGTATACAAGAAATTGGTATTCATGGTATTCATGAAAATCTAGACAGCTCAGAAAAATGTTTCCTATGTGAACTCCTGAGTTTGTGTACATTTGCACATAAGGAGACTCACTAATCTAAACCCTGACCTTGGCTTCAAATTGTTACTTTAATTTCATATACAGATTACGGTGTCAAATTTAAATAGCGTATTCGTTTCAATGGAACACAGAAATGTACAAGTTCATATGAATATATTCATAGTAAATTTCATATTCCATATCGGTGGTTTCATAATTATTGGCTTGAAATAAAACAATCCAAAAACAAGTCCACAAATGAACTTAATCTAGGAAAAGTAAATGGGTATGGAAAACAGAGGACGAGTTAGTCTGTGCTTAGGAAGCGCTACTTTCAACATTAAGTCATCATTTTGTCATTAAATGTAAATCAGAATTGCCATAAATGCTCTTGGTACTTTATAGGTGGTTGGCATTATCAAGTATAAAGAAAATCAGCATTCTCAAAAATGTTGTTGCAAAAACAACACTTTGTCATGGTGATGGGATTAAAACTATTCAAAGAAATAAATAATAAATCACGGAAATGATTTTTACTCATATTGACACTTGTATTATAGCATACAGAAGGTGTACTGTATGTGAAATAATGTTATGCATAGATGTGAGCAGTTAGTTTTCTTTCAGACTAGCGCTTACAAATTCCTTTAAAATCACTTTGTAATTGTAATTATTATTCAAATGCATCAGAATGAACCAGGTCTTATTTTAGAGGATCTGAAAGCTGCTCAAAGGCTGTTAAAGAGGTTGGAGATAATTATAAATGCAAAGGGTGGATATACAAGTTATAAGATTATATATATGGTCTCTTTCGTAAGTATTGTAATGGGAGGGTAAACGCTTTGGCTTTTCTACACTCAAGACATTTGGGTTTGAGATCAAAAGATGAATGTTAGAAGGCAGATCGGAATTAGAGCTTTCATTTCTTATTTACACTTATATGATAGTTAAATAGAAATGTTAATTAGAAGTGGTACAAACCTTGGCACCTTTGGTGACAGACCACCCAATCTTTAGGTGAGCAAAAGTATTGAAACATTTAGTATTCATGTTAATAATATTATTATAACAAGTAAACACTTTTGGTAGCATATCCCTCACTTGCAATAAAAGCATCAAGGCAGCGGCCTACTGACATTGCCATCTGTTGCATTCTTATTTCTTACGATGCTTTTCCAGGCTTGCACTGCAGCTTCTTTC
>JAQQZR010000023.1:19749338-19779749 GCA_030068235.1 Notoglanidium macrostoma | reverse complement strand
TCTTGATCCCAGTCCAATGAACTTCCTAGATTAATCGAAAAATATCTCCGGCATTCGAGACAAATACGCAAGGGTATACTCGTCTATATTACTCGTCTAGAAATACTCGTCTAGAAATACGCAAGGGCGTACTCGTCTATACTCTAAGTGCTTCAAGTATGTGCAAACTATTAGTACTTTAAAAATTATTGCAAAGATTAATTGCATGAAATTGGCAGACACAAACAAGCAAGCACTGATGCCAGTTATGGACACTTGGACCAAAAAAAAAAAAAGAAGAAAAAGAAAAAAACACCTGTTATCCATTTCGCTTAACTAATCTTGAAAAGCTGTCAACGGTGGCAATAGACCCCTTTTTTCTTGTTCAATAAATGCAGCAAGACTACAATTGTTGAATAAGGACTTATAATGAAAGGCTTAGTAATTCCTACGTACTCCTCGTATGCTCTAATCTCGTGAATACGTAATTATAGGCATTGGTGCTGACAGTTGGCGCGTGGGCTGTAGAACACGTGTCCTTCAAACAGAACCTAGATTAACTGAGGCCACTTAGGCAGATCACTTGGCCTGCTGCTTTGAATTTGATGGAGACCCTATGGCAAAGTGCACAGGTCATGATGATTTGAAAACCACAAAGTTCCACCGTTTAAATGACTGTGACTCATTGAGCAATGTGACAGCCTCCTCTTACTCTCTGAAGTGACAGAACAAATCAGGCTTCCTGGGCAATGAGTTCAGTTCTGGGAATTAGAACTGAGGAGAAGAGCAGAGACACTGGCAAAAGCTTTGACCTTCACTTTCACATCACTCAACAACAAGCAGTGCCATTAAACTCACTCAGAGCTTCCTATAACTGGTGAGGCAGCTTTGAGCTAAGTGTAATCTATTTTATGTCATTTATGTGACTTATGGCTTTGAAAAAGTTTTATGACTTTGCAAACATTTAAAACTGTGTCGAGAGTGCAGGAAGGATTTGGTTAGGGGAAGCAAACAGTACTCGCTCTAACAAGAAGGGAAGAAATCCAGCCTGATTAATAAACTGTCTGTTTCGTGACATGCCACACCGCAGGTGTACGGAGCAGCTTGCATTAGAGCATGGCCGGAGCTCAAGAGCCGTCTGAAAATTCAGTTTGGTGAGGAACTGATTTCCATCGAGCCGCCATCCATAATGCATGAGCTGCCCTTTGGCTTCACAACAATCACTTGTTAAATCTTACGGAGAGTTTTTTCCCCCCCTTCACCTGAAAAAAATTGACTCTGAAAAAAATGTAAATAAACAGAAACATCCTCAGGTAGAAAAATGTATTCATTTGTTAATTTATCACAAACGGCACTTATTAATACACGGATAATAAATACAATCAATTCATTTATTCATTCACTCATTCATTCGTCGCTGCATCTTTACCTCTATTCTGGGTCGTGTCAACGGCCATGCTTTCTCTCCAAGAATAGGTCTTGCAAATCAGGAAAATAACAAATCCTCAAAAGGGATTTTATAAGTGAGAAGTATTTTATAAGAGGAAAGACATGCATTCACCTATGTAAAGAGGAATATTGGTGTCTACTCCAATAATAATAGCTGAACACTTTAAAAGAACTCTATTCAATCTCTTCATTCATCTCACTTTCTTTACATATTCTCCATCAGAGGTTATAGCACTCTATACGCTCAGCCGTTACTTCCACTTCAGGCCCTTTTTATCTTAGTTTGAAATGTGTTCACCCATGTATGCACACCATTATATATAACATAGTTTGTGCTGATGGAATGAAATCAAATAATCGAGATTATATTTCACCCAAAGTTGACAAAATGAAAGACGATGCTGGAAAGCCGAGCTATAAAATGAAAGGGGCTCTAATCGATTGGCCGTAAAACGTAAAAGGCTAATGAATAATAGATAAATTCAACTTTAAACAGAAGACACAGTCACATAACTAATCACATGGTTTCACCGCTAGTTTTTTCTTGTTGCGGAACATTTGAGAGACAATCACCCGACAAAGATACTGGTTGGCACCTGCTGGGGAAGGTATCTGATGAACCTTCAGTCTGGCATAAGTCATTACAGTACACACATATGCTGTATAACTGTAGTGTGCTAAAATGCACTCTGGCTAGCAAGAGAGCAAACAACAACCCAGATACATCATCAGTTGTGGCACACAAAGACCTGATAAACCAACACGCCAGATGATTAACCTGGATAAATATTTTAGCCTGGTGTGCCACAAAGAACCCAAAAAAAGAACAAGTATTTCAGAAAGCAATGAGAAAAGCAATGAATCTCTCTCACACACACATTCTTTTTCTCATGCTATATCTTTAATAACCGTGGCACCTTTCGTTACCCTTCTTCAGCGCACCTGTGTTAGCCGAAGATGAAAACAAATAAATGACTGAATACATAACAAGCATTCCTTTATCACACCAACCATTATGGCCCATTACACTGGATTTATAGTTAATGGGGGAAAAACAAATTAGTTTCCAAGGTCACTTGGATATGGTAATTGAGCCTCCCAAACGGATCCATAAAATATGGCCATAAAAAAGATCTATTGCTATCCAACACTACGTAGAACGGAATCATGGTTGGGTTTTAGGTCGATGAGCAAGGTGAGGGTCTCCGATATATGTTTGTGTTTGTATTAGTGTGGGAGGGATGCAAGTGAGAGAAAGATATAACGAAAGAACTTATTCATAATCTGGACTTCAAAATCATTGGGAATTGCTACTACTCTGGTTGAACTTCCTTGTAGACGATCGCAAGGATGGGCTCCGGACAAAATAATTACCAGTGATGCCTAGTCTTGATATTAGATGGAAGGCTAATATCTATCAGTAGCTTCACAATGAAATGATCAGGGTTGAGCTATGCATTACGTCATGAGGTCTAATTAAGGGCATAATAAGGATGATGTGGAGCAAACTGTCACACATACCTAAATAGCAGATACATGCCTGCAGGAGAAAAAAAAAAAGGCTTTCAAGTCCATAATGCTCTACTGGGTTCATGCCATGCTTTCTCTGAATAGTAGAAGAACATACTAAAAAAAGTTGAACCGAAAACACAAAACTTGAAGTACCTTCAGTCTAAAACAGCAAGTGACACTAATAAGAAGTCCTTGTACAAATATCTTTGGTTGTGGTGTCCAAACTCATTTTTGCTTGGTACAGATTTGGTTGGATGTTCTAAATGTAGCTGAATAGAAATGAAAAGAAAAAAACGAAACAAACAAAAACAAAACATCACGTTTTGATCAAATTCAGCTGCATTGTAGTATATTACAACTGTATCATCTTGATCTGAGTCTGGGAAATTTAACTGGCTGCTTCTGACCCTTTAAGAGCCTTAGAAATGGTTCTGAATGCAGGCCCAGTGCTTCACAAAATTGTGCTCGTTCTGTGGGATAAAAGAAGACCCTTGCAGAAATTGGAAAATGGAGATGATTGTATTGAGAAATGTACATGGAAAGTGTATACGGAACAGCTGTTAGAGTAGTCAGTGAGGTGCTGCATGGAGTTCTGTCTAGCCATGCCAAACTGAATCATGCTGGGCAGCTAGCCACTGCAACACAGTGCCCACTTATAACCATTTAACTGAAAAGGGAGAGGAAAATGAGAGACATAGATAGAGAGAAAGATAGAGAGAGTTTGGATTATAATTTTCCCTTTATGGGGTATTAAAATTAATATTGAGGAAATAAAAAAAAAGTTAAACAATTACGTCATATAACATAGAAGCATATATGATAAAAAAGGACAGGGGAAAAAAAAAGAAAACTGCTATCAACTTAATTCGGTATTAGAAAAGTGGAAAATGACAAATAAGCCACCAGAGGACCGGCATCCCATCTGGGGTGAATTCTCCCAGCTTGTCCTGTGTTACTCCAATGCAACCCTGACCAGGAAAACGCTTTTACTGAAGATGAATGAATTGTAAGTCACCATTTTCATTATCACCTTTATAGGCAGGATTTCACCAAGCTACCACATGCAGCTACTACCACATCCACTTCTCTCTGCCTTGACATCTAGCTCGTCCTCCTTTCTCAAATGTCTCATTTTGCTTTTCGCTCCCGATTGTGTAAGGTCCGAGCCGTGTTTACTCTGATTGCCATAAATGTGTTTTGACTCTCGCTTGGCCTGTTGTTTGCTCTTCATCCATCTTTGTGCTTGACTGTTGCTCCCACCTCAACCCTGATATTGGATTATGATTTGGATCTGTACGTAAATGCTCCTGCATATGAATCTCCTGATTTCGGTATCTTGCAACCTCATAAAAAGTTTAGCAGGACTAGAACATGTTTTCACATTGCTGAATACTTTGGCTCAAATTTGAATAATTGAAAGGGGGGCAAAATCACCTAAAGATGAGAACCAGACAGAATAGGCTTTTCATCCATGTACACTAGACAAAAAGGTGAAACAAAGATTCAATCACCAAACAGAAAGAAGAGCCTTCATTTCATTAAACACAAGCGTGAAGGTGCACAAGATCTATCGGATGCTTGTAAAGGTCCTACTAGCAGCCTAGGGGAAGAGCTACTACCAATAATCTCTCTCACCAAAATGCTATCTGCCCAGCCAACATGCCCAGCCTAGACCTACAGTGGTAAAGGATAAGCAGCATCTCTCATCCTCTTTCTACTCCTCCAAAGGAGGGCTAAGTGTGAGTATTTAGGAAAGACATAGTGAAATCCCTGTCTTCACTGACCAATAGCAGATGGGTAATTTAGAATTTCATGATAAATGGTGGGCAATGACTTACATGACTCTATTGTAATCTAATCCAGTATTGGAATCCATCCTGATCCAGTTCTTCCAACACAGGGCTTCCAAATCAGTGTGCACAAAATGACCCAGCTTTGTGTACTCAGCAACCCTTGGAGAGAGCACAGACTCACAAAATGAAAGCCTTGATTGTAAAAGAGGGCTATAAAACAAAGACTCCGCCAACAGTGACAGCTCAGGAAATGTGTCAGACATCCTAAAAAAAAACCTTCCTTGCTTCCAGATTGATCTGCAAAATGGGGTGGGTCTCCTGTACTTTTTTGAGAAAAAATTGTTTGTCACTTTCCATTCTACCCACTCTCCAAAATCTGCACTACCAATCCCCTTCCAGACAAAAGATTTGTGATGCAAAAGCCAGGTCTAGTCATCTTCTTAGACTTGATATGCACAAGGTGTTACCCCCCTTTTGTACAGGGAGGTATAGTACAGCTGCTTAAAGCCATGCTGGCCTGAAGCTTTTCAGTCTAGATAGTTTGGTGTACCCTCCCAGTTCTGTTTTTGAAAATCCACCTCATTTCATATTCCCTGATAATTGTGGGAGCCAGTCCACCAGTGCCTCATTTTTATCCCAAATGACTTCTGATATATCTGAAGAGCCTCAGATAGATCTTAAATGTCCTGCCTATGATTAATGGAAACTGAAACATAATCAGCAAGAATTGAAATGACAATCCTTTGGACCCTGAAACACTCCTTGAACTTGAAATCCAGCTAATTATGTCTCTAGAAAGAATAAATAAATAAATAAATAAATAAATCAGACACTTTCCTAATGTTCAATCTATCCAAATGTCCCCACAAGGCCAAAATTGTCAGGTCTTTCTATCCTTGCGAGGACACTTGGTCCTCATAAGGTTATAAAAACATGACACACACACACACACACACACACACACACAAGGCACATTAGTAGGTTATGGCATATTTAACTCAACCTGCTATAAAAATGATTGGCAAGACATTAATATGCAAGCTCTTTTCTATGTGTTTACCACTCACCAATATCAGCTTTTGTTCTGCTTGACTGACTTCCTGTGTGCTAAGCAAATCTTAGCTAGCATATTAAGGCTATAGTCACCTTCAATGTGACACTTTACTACTCCCAATTAGTAAAAGTGCCTGGATTGGGGAAAATCAGCTTAGAATTATAGCACACTTTATTTGGAGTGTTTGGTTGATTAATATATTTGTGCAGCATGCCTGGCATATCCGGTGCGCTTCTGTAAATAATGTGGCCACAACAAGAATGCTTGATAAATGTTAATAATGTTAATGCAACAATGACCAAAAACAGCACACCAAATCAGTAACATGCCCTCACTATCAGGGACACTTGGGACAGGGCCCAGTGCGTGTTTGCGTTTGGGGGAGAGCTGAAAAAAAGAAAGTTTTATTTTGGTTATACAGATAATGGCAGTCATAAATAAACTAATATTTGTAGAAAAAATAGGCTGAAAGACTGAACTTTCCATCCATCAAATATATTGGAAGCTCGCTGGGGGCTTATCTCCCTTCCCATATCATTTAGTCTGCCTCACACATAGACTCATTATTTTATCAAAGATTCATTATTTATATATGGTTAACAGTTTTCTTTCAGAACACAGCTGAGATGATCGAGCTTAGGGTTTAATATTCATATCGACACAGTCTCTTAGGAAAATGTTCACGTACAAACGACGTGCAATAAATATCAACATTCTGTCACAAGCACCTGATGTATATTAACATATCAAGCTTGTGCTAGACTTCTGACAAATGCATTAATTACACATCAGACTTGAACTGCGGCCATGGCTACCGAGCTACATTGGTACAAAATGTAAAAGTGAAAAATGCATTTGTGTGCATAGAATTAGTTAATAAAGCCATTTTTTGCTAACACTCATAGAGTGTTACAAGAATATAGCAGTAAAACCATCAATAATAATGGTAATTGGGTAAACTAATTTAAAGACACAGCAATTAATAAGGCGAAATTTGTCATACATACAATATAATTTAAGAAAAATAAATCTAAGTATGAAATATATGAGATAAACATATTTTCTTGGTCAGAAGAAACCACTTTGTGTTGATAATCACTCTGATAATCAGGTTCATAAGTGCCCACAGTGTACACATGAACAGGTTCAGTGCTATGCTGCTGCTTACAATGCGCAATACACAGCTACTATAGCAATTAGCAGAGCAGTTTAATAGACCAGCTCTTCAGCCCTAGTCATCTGAGTATGAATCTCCGTCATTTATTGTGTGATCCCCAGTTATTTGGTATGTATTCAATGCCCATACAAAAGTATACCCTGCTCATTCTTTTAACCCTTTCCTACTATTCATAGACTGACCCTTTTCCATGGCAAATTTTGAACCCCCTCAACAGATGGATCCCCCTTGGCTGTGCCATGTCAACACATTCCCTCTTGTGGTTCTCACTGGGAAAGCCGGACAGATCGCTGGGACAGGATGCTCTGGCCCATGACTGGCCTTATCACCTATTATAAGCCGGTTTGTGGCCTGGAGATGGCCGGCAAGACCTTAATTTCCACTACAGCTCTCACTGGTGGTTGGAACACCTTGGCAAATTCCTCCCCAAGCAGATCTTCTCATGTCATCCTCAGCCAGGACACCTGCGTCTGTGGATCTGGCATCTTGAGCTCAACAGAGGACTCAAAACAAGCAGTCCAGGAAACAATCCTGAGCCCCTAGCACACAGCCCTTGTATATCTTAGTTGGAATCTGTTCGGAAAATGGCGTTTACCTCATCATTAGAGCCGGCACTTTACCAGATTCTCAAGATCAAGACTTTTCTTCAGGGACTGCTAGATAGTAGCAAATGTCAGTCTAGGCTAAAAGTGCAGGTGGCAGCCATTGCAATGCATCTTGGATGGAATCTCTCTGGGATCTGACAAGCTTATTGGTGCCTTTCTAAAAGGGGCTAGGTGAAAATGGGTATCTGTGAAAACTGCCTTTTTGCTAGCAATCACCATGCCTAAAAAAAAACAAAAAAAAACCCATAATAAAATAAAAAAATATAGCTGCATGCTTTGGTGATAGGTTTGCTAGCATTGGTGGCTACATGACTGGGGTGACCTTGTGGTTTGAATCTGTGCTTTTTTTTGCCTAAGGTCATATAAACCAACTAAATGTATTAGTTGGTCAATTAATCTTACAGCTTTCAGTGAAGGTGAGCCTACAGTGCATTCCGAGCTGTGTCTAATACATGCTCTTTAGACAGTGTTATTTAGACCAGATGGTGGCCATTTATGCCTCAGATCAACAATCATCAGCCACAGAGGAAAATCAGGGGAGGCTTTTTGTCTAAGCAAATATGTGGGCTGGAAGCCCAGCCCCTACTTTGACATGCCACCCTACATCTCCTCATCATAAATATTATGCACTGGTGTTGTGAGCCACTCGAGGTCTTCCATTGCAACCTTGGAAAACTTCACGGACCTTGCTTTGTGAACAGGAGCATTGCCATGGTGGGAAATGTTTGGGTTTGTTCCCTTAGTTCCAGTAAAGGGCAATTTTAATACTACAGCTTGCAAAGGAATCCAACAAAATTACTTCCAACTTTGTGATAACATTTTGGGGGAAACACACCTATGGGTGTGATGGTCACGTGCCACAAACTTTACTGTAGCATATAAAAAATATCATAGTGTGTGGACTTCCAACAAATTTCAATGTTTACAATTCATAAGAAAAGTTATAAAGGATTAGAATTCTAACAGGAGACATGGTAGCTAAGTGGATTCTTATTATTATCTTTATTCTTCATTTTAAAATAATCATTAAATGAGGATCATAAGGGCGCATGTATTGTACCAATATTGTAACTACCACGGGAACAAAGTACAATGGTTTATGTATTCATTACAGTATAATTTCTAGAGACATTCAGACTCATTCCAAGCATTAACTTCAAGCAGTTCAGCCTCTGTGTATCAAGAGGATGAAAGGCTATTTCTCAAAACAATTACAAGGAATCATCAGGAAATAAATATACTTTCTGACTTTTGTATGCCGTGCTGTGAAATCATGCTGAGACAGCTGTAATCTCCCTGCTGAAGTAATATGAGCTCTCCTTGATTGATGCTCCTCTTTGCCTGTCTCCTTGACCATCCCTGACACTGTATCTATTCTCCAGAGTTTAGAAGTGATGATGGAGGAAGAAGAAAGTGTTTGCCTGCACAGGGTCGTTTCCTCGGAATCATTATTCTGCAGTGCTACCAGAGTCTTTTGCATGGTAAAGTGGCCATTGACACTCTTGTTCTCGCTGCTTCAGCTTCAGATGCTGGTTTTTCATGTCTCCGTTCTTTGTGCTATTTCAGAAGCCTACAGTAAGGCTGCCTCTTCTGGGACTTGGCATGGGTTTGTGTTTACACTCTGAGCTAACCCAGCCCAGCTCTCAGTGGATGAGAAGAACTGCAGCAAAAGGAGAGTAACTTCAGATCACAAACTACAGGAAACATGCAGATTCCACCTGCATTCCTGTTTGTATCCCTCCGGCCTCGGCTCCGACTGAGTGAAGATAACTTGTTTGTTTACTTGTGAGCAAGCACAGAGGGGAGCCAGGCAGGCAAAACTCACAAACACAACTCTGCCTCGCACAAAAGCCCAGGCTCACCAGAAGACTGACAATTATAGCGTGTGCATAGTAATTTTCCTACTTAGTGCGCGTTTCATATTTGGGGTGACTGATTCTGCTCTGTCACCTCCCTGTGATGTGCTACTGTTATTAAGATGGATTTGGGATGACATGCTGGATTGAGGGGATCTCTCACAGTGCAACCTGCTGAGGAACAGCTGGGCCTGGTAGAATGAGCATTTAATGTTCCTGAAGCTCTCAAAACCTTGGCTGTGATGATAAATGGCGAGGACATGACGCAAATGTCAGATGAAAAGAGGGCGGGGTGGAAAGACATTAACCTGCTGTTTACACAGGTTAGCCCATCCTAACATGCTATCAAAGTCCTGCAAATGTCTTCTTACAAACCGGCACTGCATGATTGAGCCACATTTCATCTCTTTGTCAATATACACAGCACTTAGAATGATCTTTTCCAACTATAACACTATTTCCACACACTCATGAAATAAAACTAGGCTGTAATGAGGTGTCTCTTTATATTTTGTGCCCCATCAATACCAACAAAGAGAATCACAAACAAATAAAGTATATCATCATATAGACCACGCTTCACTTTCAGAGCCCCGGAGCATGTGTTATTCTTCACACTGAGTCAAGAACTAAAAAAAAAAAAGCAATCTGGGATACCAGAACCTCATTAAAAAGTACATAAGGCTTTGTGCAGTGTGTGATTGTGCTAAATAGGTCATGAACTACCAGCTTTGTGTTAGCATCTATTCCATAAGAGCAGTAACGAGAAACACAGCTTAACTTGTCATAACACACATGGTCATGCTGTTTTCGTTTGGGTTAGTCTTTTAGCTCATTTTATATAGAAATTCACATATAGAAAATCATTATATAGCCATATAAATTAAACAGTAATTTCGGTAACTCTGTGATTGATCATGTCGTTCTTTTTTCCTCGTCCTCGTTCGGTTTTTCATACATTTATATATTAGGGACACCTTATCTTTTATTTCTTACTCTGAGGAGCAGGAGAAATAGCTTAGATGAATCAACTGAAGTGCATATTAAAACAATCAATCACACAGAATATAGCAACTGCATGAATACACTGTGAGAGAGACGGAATAAATGGATGTGTGCGTAAACACCTACGGAAGAGAGAAAAAGAGTCAGGGAAATAAAATGAAGAGTCAGGTGTGGCTGTGTGCAGAATATCACTTAGTTACTGTAAAGTCTGCGATGCAGTTAGTAGTGTGATATAGCAGCTATAGGACAGTAACAGACTATATATAGATCTCTTTACAACAATCATTCTTCCTCAGTATCTGCTTTGTTGTGATCAGAATCCAGAGCCCATCCCAGATGGGGTGAGTCCATTGCAGTACACTATGCACACATACTGTACATTCACACACTCATTCACACATGGGGCAATTTAGTCCAGCCAATCTGCCTACCTGCTTGTTTTTGGGAGGTTGGAAGAAATCAGAGAAACCAAGGACAGTAAGGAGAATAACCTAGGCTCGGGATCAAACTGCAAGCAACGCTACCTGCTGTGCCGTTTACAATAATCAAGTATGTGTAATCAGAGTTACATTTGAAAATGCATGTAATCAGATGACAGTTACTTTTTATAGATTACTTGTTTATTTATCACCTCTGACAACATCGGTTGTTTACTGTTTGCCTGTTCAGGTGAACAAGATCATTGTAGAGATGGTACGCAGTGCCATCAGTGGTGGCAGAAGGTCATACATCAGAGATGGTGAAAAGAAAATAGCAGCACAATCAAAAGCAGCCTCAGCACATGATGGTGGACCAGGACCCGGACACCTTCGCCTTACGGACCACCAAGGAACAGCACTATGATGCAGCTACCTGTGCCACAGGAAGGCCACATGCTGGAGGCATATGAGCAGAGGACGAAGAAATACGATGGTCTGATCAGTGGATTGCAAAGATAAAGACGGAGGTGTTTCGATGTGGAGGTACTGGGTACTTTCTCCTCTTTGTCGATCACAGAAACACAAACCAACCGTAGACAAATGTGAGCTCAAGTACACACATTGATTAATTAGTGGATGTGTTATTTTTACTTTCATTAAACCAGTACGATGTAATACTACACTGAAGTCTGTGAATCCATATGAACCAGTTTTGATCAAAAAGTAGCCGAAAGTAATCCAAAACTAATCAGATTAAACTTTTTAAATCATCTAAAAGATTGCATCACTGATTAAATCTTAAGTCATGCAATTTCTAAGTAATCTCATCAGTAATCCACCCAATACTGATTAGAAGGCTATTACATTATCCGGCAATCTGACTCACCAGTATATAATGGGGGGAAAATTAAGGCATTCACGAAAAAGAAAAATAGTAAATAAATAAATAAATAAAACTAATAGGTACCTATAGGTCTCTTTAACTGATCACAATTTGGTATATAATGCAGTCTTTACCCACATTAGGCATTCAATATGCATAATGCATGAGGAGCAGAAAACCATTTCTTAACATAGATGAATAGGTGGTTCTTTCTATTTTCACCCTAGCCCTTCTTGGTGCTTCATAATGATCCTCATCCCTCACTGCTTAACATTTTCCTGCTTAATTAAAACATACCTATATCCTGCTTACTTTTTACAGCTTTGGCTATGTACTAAAGCACTGAGGCTAGTGTTTCCTCTCTAAACTCTCCTACCTATGGAGAGCTGGCAGCGAGTAAGTGGTAATCATTCTCTTTATGGATGTTATCTGGAAATGGCAAATGAATTTGGAAATGATTGACCTGATAATGTTCCATAACTTATATTACACAGAAGAGCTACGTATTGTAGACAGCGAACCTTCACTTCATGTGCTTTTGTTTTTGCTGCCATGTGCATTTGTTTGTCTCTGTCCAGTCCTGTGATTGGTCTGCTACCAGTAGTACCCACCTGTTCTGTGCTGTAGTCTGACTAGCTTTTCTGTATACGCCGTGTTTCTATCCAGCATTGGAAAGCCTACCTGGTTTTGAACCTTCTCCATTTTTTACACCTTTTGACAATGACTCATCACTACAATGGAAAAGTGCTTCTCCTTCAAAAGGATCGCAAGGCAAAAAGTGAACGGCATGTGCCATCAGTGACATACTTTTGGTGTAAAAAAAAAAAAAAAAAGCGGGGGGGCGCACAGAATGCAATAAAATACCTACACTTGACACATGCTGTTTCTCTATTCATAAAGATATGCTTTCACACTCCAGCTGATTGAAATGCCACCATCAGCACCATTTGCAGATTCCTCTGAGGCTTCGCAAGTGGACAACTGGAAAAGTTAAAAGCACTCTCCTCCGTACCTACACACACGTAAGCACAAAATGCAGCCTTTTAACAGCCAGACGGCATCAAGGTAAAATTAGTTTGCCGAAAGCATGGCAACAGCATTGTTAGTGAGCACTACAGAGATTTCCCTAAAGGCTTTTCCTCCATTAAAACTTGCTGACAGCTTTGTTATCCGTAACACCACCACCACCACCATGCAGCAGCCCCCCATTCAATCCTCCCCTCCCAATCTCATCGTACATTGACGTTGCCAGCAGGACAAAAACATTACAGCTATTGCCAAGATGTTTCCCTTTACACCACTAAGGCTCTGATATCCGTGCTTAGCCATCTGTCTGCATTCAATCAGCCTGACAAAGCCTTTCACTCAGCAAGCTACAGGTACCTTCCGTTACAGAGAACACACCTTTTGATTTGACTTTATTTTGAGTCTGAATGCCAGAGGAGGCATGCGAATATTGTGTATAGTATCACGAGTCAGTCTTACATGCAATGCTCACAATTGACTTGGATGCTAAAGCAAAAGATGTACTACTGTGGGATAATATTCAGGACAGTAAATGGTTCCAAATATGCATCTTTTTGGCAAAATAACTACCAAACATGGTTAGTACGTGAACACGAATTGGCTTAATTGCCTGAACGGTGTCAAATTCATTAATATTTATGTCTCTATATGTGATTTACACCTACTTCATGGGCTCCTTGGTGGCACAATGTAAAAGCATTCGCCCAGAGACCAGGAGAACGCAACTGGCCATTCTGTCTGGGTTGGAGGGATGACATGAATCCTCTGTCAATCATAGTGGCACTAGCCAATCTTTGGTGCCTATAAACTCATATAGGCAGAAGATATGCAGTTACCTCCTACCTCCTACGCATATTCAAGGTTGTGACGTAGCATGAGCAGGAATTTAAACAATGTAGTGGCATAACATGACATATTGACTTAACAAAGTTACTGCTCACTCCTGCGCATGACCTCAGAAATCTTTGATTACACCTCGTATGAATGAATGAATGAATGAACAACTGGCATCAAAGAGAAATCTCAGAGCCATTGTTGCAGAAAAAGATAATATCTTGCACAACCCTGCTCTTAAACCAAGATGAGTTTGGAGACTTCAAAGATCTGAGGAGCATTTGTGAATCATTTACGAAACAATATTACGCTTCTCCATTTTTAATGGTACAGAGGGATGCGATACAAATGACAGCAATATGAAAATGAGCATCAGTTAATTAGACCAAGATTAGAAAACACCAGCCTTGTTTTTAATGTTAGTTCCAATTTCTGCAGAAGCATGCTTTGAGGAAATGGCATGGAAATGGAAGAAGCGTGCTGAGGTACACTTCCATTCCATTCATTTTACATCTTTTAAAGTCACTTCATTATACGAGACGGGGGGAAAAAACTATTGTAATAGCCACTGAATAATGATCCATGGGAATCAAATAAAGGCTCAGAGTGTTCAGTTTGCTGTGCTGTTGTAATGACATGAAGAGAAGAGAACAACTGAAAGAGAGCATAAGCACAGGATGTAGCATCACATTTGCTTAATTACAACTCTCAGAAGAACATGTGCAAGTTTGTGTGTGTGTGTTTTTGCATGTTTGCACTGGAACACTCATGATTAGCCTAAGTGGTAATATACGCAGTGCATCCGCAGTGAGACACAAATGAGAAAAAAATTGTGCTTTGCTATTGCTTTCCAACTTCCCATGCATGGCGAATGGTTAAAGGAATCCATCCTTCTGGAGCTCAATGGCTCTGCTTTTATCCACACACCTCCTCATCATGATTAATGCTGAATTCATGGCAAAACTCACCCGTGTCCATCTGAACATTAAAAGGAGACTGTAGTGTGATTTCAATATTGCAAATGTTAGTTCAACACCAGAGAACTTCATTTCACGAGCAGTGATCTGTAGGGTTTCCACATACCGAGCTATCTTTAGATTCATTACGAAACAGCCCAGACAGCTAATTCAAGGGAACAAAAAGAAATCATTCATAAAAAACAGTTACAACCTCTACGCATGGCCAGACATAATTTAATCAGATCTAATGCAGATGCTATTGATTATTTATGCAATGCTAACTGAACCATGTCAGTGTTATTGTAAGACTGCTGAACTCAAATGATCCATGTCTGGATTTAGGGCACTTAAACCAAATGGTCACTGACTCGTATTAAAAAAAGAGCTAGATAAAACATCAGCACCATAGTCAAATCAGCACCACTGTGTAATCATCCACTTTATTTATGTTCATGTTCAGCGCTTACTAGCATAAGGAGGAATTAAATTTACAGCATTTAGCAGATGGCTTTATCCTGAATGACTTACAGAAGTGCTTTGTATTCAAAGCACTCAAAGACATCAAACACATAGCACGCCGTCAAAAACATATCAGCACGTTAGCACAGCTCAGGGTCTAAAACGCGCGCTCAATATAAAACCATAGTAGAGGGAAGTTAGTACAAGTTGGAATGTTTTAGTCAATCTGAAAATTGACACTTCAGATTTTTGTTTCGATAAAGCTTTCAATAGGGAGAGGAAGGGGGGGGGGGGACCCCTCTGCTTTAACGTTGCCTCTGAGTTAACTCTACTTTTAAGAGCTCTACAAAAAAAGAAATCAAAATGGAACTGAGTGTAGTAATCCTCACACTCCTGTCAGTCAGATTTATTTAAGTACTCAAGTCTGAGTGGCTTAGTTATTAAAGGTCTACAGAAAAAAAAGAAAAATAAAGGCCCTCTTACGAGAAATTAATGCCACGATATATTACTGGGCTCCAGATTTACTTGGGGCTCCTTTTTCTATCATTCGCCATATTCCAGCGGGAATCAAACCCCGCATGGTGGAAGTTAAGCGGCTGAAGTGCCTTTGGTGTCCTAACAACTGTTATTTTCACACTCTCCAAACGGTCTGATCTGTAGCCAACAAGTGCAGCCACGAACCCTAAAGCATGTGGTAAAAGTACACCAGAGTTGATAGGTGTTTATTTTAGATGGATAATTAGGCATCTGGTGTGAGAAACACAGGTAGAGGTTGAACTTTGTGGATGGTTATCCAAGCAAGAGGGCAGAATGAAGTGCTAACGGTCTTTCTTTTATTTATTTATTTCTTTGTTTACTTTTCCCTGGATCTGCGCTGCACTTTTTGAAGCAAGAGCAAAATCACTGGGTGAATGTCAATGATTTTCATGTGGATGACTGAAAATGATTACACCTCTGGGGGTTTATTATCATAGCTGCGAAACAAACAGGCCCAGATTTAGTAATATCTCAAATAAAGTGAGTGGTAACTTGCGTGTGCAATCTATGTGCAGTTAGATACATATAACAACGCATGAATTAAGGGGAGGGAACAATATTTAGATGAGATTTATGAGTGTGCTAATTGTTCTCCATAACAGTTGTGCGTTTGGATCATAAAAAGACCCTTAAAGAGTGAATCTGAAACTTACAGTAAAATACAGTATAATTCTGTTGGTATATATTGCATATAAAGAGTCAAGTTCGCCAAGATTTTTTAAATAAACCTACCAGCCTATTTCCTTATTTTCACAGGCTCTTTAAAGTCTATTAGCATTTATGTTGCAAATGTGCACTGAATACTGAATAGAAATATTTATGGTAAAATAGTGATAAATTATTATGTATCTTCTTCTAAACCAGCCCTTTGGTCCGATTAATTTGAAGTAATATCAAGTTTTAGTCAAATCGATTTAAGATTGTCAAAGAATTTGCATAGATGCTGTTTTGATTTTGATTCCCCAAATCACCTCAAAACACCCGAAAGTAAAGTTATAAAAGTAAAGTAAAGTATATTCTGTATATATATATAACTGTTGTGAGATCGGACTGATCTCACAGTCCGATTTCATATTCATGAAATCGAACATATTAAATGGACAAGACCTGGTGTTTTGTTAACTTGAAAGATAACATTATTGAAAGGTCACATCATTTTAAAAAAATGAGTAATCTCTGGACCATCATGCGGTCTTAAACATTATTATGGTATAACACAAATACAGATTTATAGTAATCGTACTATTAAGCATAGCTAATACATGGTAAGATTGGTCAGGACGTTGAATCAGGACATTAGAAGAAAAGGCTAGACTTAAAAAATAATAATCGGTGGTATATTATTCAATACAATTCAATAGTTTATAATTCAATAAATTATTATGAGGTTATTTAAACAAAATGGGTTGGTATGTTCTACATATATTCTTAAAATTATTTGAACATAAATCTGTATGGGTTTGTTCAAACACAAACATTTTATGTTGGTTTGAAATGATCCGAATCATTAATTACAATCTGCTCTTTTGCACATGTGCGAATCTAACCGGATACGCGGGCTTCTGCAGCGGAACAGGCGCCATTTTCTTTTTTCTGCATTTTTCATGCTTCTGCTTCATGCTTCGGCTTCTTTTTTGTCATTTTCTGACGTTTTGCCCTTTTGACATTTTAACACTTTGAAAGAGAACTTTTCTAATTTTCCTGTTAAAACATACATCAACTACTGTATAAAGATTATTCATACTACAAAAAGTTATTCATGGCTGGAAACTTAAACATGATTATAACACGAATAACCTGACAGCAATTTTTTTTTTTTTTTTTTCTTAATTTAAATATTTTTCACATAAAGATGTTTAGGGGGATATTAGTCCCATATTAGTCCTTTTTGCTTGTAAGATTTAAGCTTATATGTATTAGGTCACTTTAGTGAGAACCTGGAAGGTTAAACCAACACAAGCCATGTATATAAAATTTACACATTTACTTTGTGCTAGAATTAATTACATTGAATGGAAATAGGTGTCATAAAAAATTAAGTAGATAAAACAACAAAAAAATTGAGCGGCTGCTTTTGTTGGGCCAAAGCTCAGCTATTAGAACCAACAGAAAAACAGCACTTCAGCGCTTCAGCTCAGCAACTTTCACTCAGGCCTTCTTTACAGAGATGAAAGTGAGCCGCATGATGGATAAAAGGAACAAGACATAGCAGCAAATAAATTAAATCAACCTGGTTGTTAGATCTTTTTCTCAACCCAACAAAAAAGCCTTTAAAAACAGGATGTTTTGGAGAAGGATGGAGGTGGAGGGAGATTTAAAGGCTTAAATTAAAATGAAAGCACACTTCTGCAGGAGGAGTGGAGGTGAATAAGCCAGTTTGGCATCATTCCCACCCTGCTCTGGTCCTGACCCATCTGAGCACTTCACTGAAAAAGAGCCTCCTGATCCATGCGCAATTCATCATCCACTTTTACAGACCTCCTATTTATAGTGTGTCTCTGAGAAAGAAAAAAAAAAAGACCTCACCATTTTTATTACCGCCAATAAAACACGTTACTAAACTAAAAGTTTAGTGTTAAATAAAGTATATTTATGTCAAAACGTACTAACTTTTTGATCAAGCCAGCGGTAGAATCTGTTGTGTTAGAGTAAATCTGTTCCATACAGAAGAGCCTTTGTGTAAAGTGTAATTATTCTGTCATAACACAACAGCTGTTGGTGACTAAACTTGCTGCAAGTCTGCAGGTTTCTATATTAGAGACAAAGCCTCAATACATTTTTTGCTGTTCCTCTTTGCCACTATGAAAGACAATGGGATGCTTCATAGAATTAACAGTGACCTCCATTTGCCCTCAATTACTCTGCCTTCCACATGCTGACTGTTTCCCATTGAGAAAAGTCATCAAATTGTGGGCCGCCTCCTGGACGCGGACTCAGCAAAGTATTTCAGTGGACAGACCCAACTACCTGAAAAAAATACTGTACCAGAGCTGAAAAAAATTGGCCACTGTTCAGCTACTCTGGTTTTCTAACCATGAACCATCAGTGCTTCTGTAATAGAGCCTCGGTTGTGGGTTAGCCAATCATATTCATTTACGTAAATGATTTTATTTAGGGAACTGAATTCTCAAAGTATATTTTGTTTGTTTATTTGCAGGATAAATATGGATCATAACAGATACAGGAAATCTCTCTAGAGATGTACTAGATTTCAAATAAGTACGTGGTAATTACTTTCTTTTTTTGCAGGAAAGACACATCGATGGCACACACACAAACCTGTTGCTGAATCACCCAAATTATGATTCATGTAGAGTCCAAATTTAAAAACATTTGTCATAATTTGTCAGAATGTCGTGTATGGAAGCTGGCAGACTGCTGTTTGCAGAACTAGCTTTTACTAGGGAATAGCTAGTACAGCTAGCATTCGCTGAAGACTAAATAAACCAGTGGACCAAAAACTTGACAAGGTGCTTGTGTATAATCTGAACCAAATAAAAAAAAAGAATCTACATTATAAAACTATACCTAGATACAGTATATAGATCAGTGTGAGGTGTTTCTTCATTAAACCATGGATCTCTGTGACTATTACATATTTCTAAGAAGTAAAAAAGGATAACAAACACAGAAATCAGAGACGTTCAACACCAGTGAAAAGCAACAGGACAGCAAATTAAATGTCAGATGTTCACGCACACAAACACTATCATCTATACGCATACTGCGCACTAGCACAAATGCATTCCTGCAGCTTGCAATGGCATGCCTCCAGCCAGATGGATCAAAGTTAACATGACCTAACCAGAGTCAGCAATATGGCAGCACTCCACTCCATGGGTAACTGAGGCTTTGAATTCATGGAGCATAAGTTTGTGGCTCTGCTTACATACATGTCACAGTACAGTCTGAGCTGAGTAACATGGCTAGACTAACCTCAATATCCTCCAGCCGCTGTGGTTCTATTGGCCTGGAGGTTTTTTTATTGTTAATTTATTTATGTATGTGTATGCTTAGGCGCAGTGGTAGCTCAACAGTTAAGGTGCTGGGTTACTGATTAAAAGGTTGGGGGATTGAGCCTGGCTGCCACTGTTGGACCCTTAGGACTCTTAGTCAATGCCATTAACCCTACCTGCTCAACCCTATCCACATCAACCTAACACACAGGCGGGGAAAAGATCTAGATAACAATTTGTGTGTCCTAATACCAGGCTGCCTACTGAGAACATGAAGGTACTTACGGCCTTAGTAGGATAGCATGCGTATCTATTCTGCTTTGTCTCCTGGAGCCTAAGTCCCTTCTAATCCCTTCTTTAATTTTCCTCTCTCTTGATTTCCTAATCAGCACATCTAATTAAAAGAGTTCCAGGAATCCCTGGTAGCCTGATCCCTATCTGCCTGCTCTACACCAACCACATCACATGGGTTAGTTGGCAGTATGTAAAGCCCTCTTGTCACTGCTGGGGAGTGAAGAAAGACAAATTGGTCAACAAGTCAATCAATAAACGACACAAATCTTCCTAGTGTGGTAGAAAAAGCCCAGCAAAATCTTCCCTCTGAACACACCCAGCACTCAATCTACACACACATACAGTACGCACACACACACACACACACACACACACACACACACACACACACACACACACACACACACACACACACACACACAATACTTCCTTATTCTTAATCCTTGCTCCAACATACCAAATAACCTTTTGAGTCCTGGAGCATGCACTTAAGAAATGAAGAATTTTTTTAATTGCACACATTTATTATAAAGTTCAAAAAAGTTTCATTATAAATAGAAAAAGAATCTGGGACAGTATACAGGAATATATGTAAGGACTATGACTCAGACACTTCCAAGTCCAAAAAAGAAGAACCGCAGGGAGAAATACAGATAAAAATCTATAGCCAAAAGTATATAGACACCTGACCATAACACCCATATGAGGATCTTCTGCGAACTGCTACCAAAAGCGAACAATTGTCTAGAATATCATTCCCACGGTAGAATATCATATCATACCCAAACCGGTTCCAGCATGATCATGTCTCTGTGCCCAAAGTGACGTCCGTGAAGACAAGGTTGGAGTGGAAGAACTGGAGTGTCCTGCACAGAGTCCTGACCTCAAAACACTGAACACCTTTGGGATGAGCTGGAACACTGACTGCACCCCAGACCTCCTCACCCAACATCAGTGCCTGACCTCACTAATGCTCTCGTGGTTGATGAGCAAATCCCCACAGCCACACTCTAAAGTTTAGTGCACACCAGAAGAGTGGAGGTTATTATAACAGCAGAGGCAAGAATAAATCTAGAACGGGATGTTCAACAAACACATATGAGTGTGACTGTCAGGCGTCCACAAACCTTTGGCCATATAGTGTACCCCGTAGCCTACGTCAGTCCACCAGTAACCTACAGGGATACACCAATCCCTCTTTCCTTTCTCAGTAAAAATACTGAGGATTTGTTGGTGACTAATTCCAATACTGTTCATTTTGTAAATGATCCTACTCCCTGCAAGCCTGCAAGGTAATGCACAACATAAGAGTCCAAAGTTCACAATTTCAAAAAGTTCAAATTGCGAGTCAAGCCTTCTCACCCAACATCATGCTTTTATAGCTAAATTTGCAAAAATCACCACAACTACAGTTCAGAATCTAGCGTAAAACCTTCTCAGAAGAGTGGAGGCTGTTACGGCAGCAAAGGAGTAATAACTCAATATTAATGCCTATGGTTTTGCAACAGGATGTTCAGTGGTCGGGGGTCCACTTGCTTTTGGCCATATAGTGTAATTAAGATTCTGGTTGACCTCCAAATCTAGACTAATTAATGCTGGTGAAGCGAACAGACCTTGTACTAACAGAGAAGAAGCAGAAAGGCAGGGATGTTTCATTGGTGACCTCGACGCTTAATTGTGAGGTTGCCATATAAAAGCAGTGATGTGCACTACATAGGACTATGGTAATAATTCTGGTGTTAACCGCACTTGGTAGTGCCAGTGAAGTTGTGTTACACTGGAATTTCTGTATTATGTACAGTCATGTTGTAGCAACAAATAGACTATTGTCAACAATGTTACAACTACAGCGAAGAAAAATATGCTATACCAATGTGGTGTATTTTTGATTCTTGTTTTCAAATTGATTCTCTCTATCGCTCTCTCTCTCTCTCTCGTAGCCACCATTACACTCTCTTATATTTCTAGGATGCAGGTGGCAATCCTAGGCACTAGCAACTTCTGTTGGAGGACCAGAACAGAACAACATAAATAATGCTGTTTGACATCTGCTGTGGAGAGTCATGTTGGGCTTCTGAAAAGACAAATGTGAGGTGGTTGATACTGATGGTCAGGTGCTCCAGTACTCACCTGCAATCACCGGCTATAAGAAATATTTAATCATGTCTGCAACCTGCTTACATAGTTTCTTTTCTACCTATCAAAATTCTGGAAAAAAACCCATAAAAATACTACTATTGCCTTTGAACATCTCTCATTTTCATGGGATATATGAGGTTGCACACATAAAATCCCTTTATTACCATTTATTACAGTGGGGAAAACTAAAAGAAAAATGAGACAGGAGATTGCTTGCAAGAGAGTGCATGAGTATATTGTCTACTGGACAAGATATTTGAAAGGATTGCAAGAAAGTTCTTCCTAAGAGTCAACCAGGAACTCAGTTTTGTCCAGTGTCATTGGAATCACGTGTAATAATCAGACGAGCCCAAACTTTTTGGCCATTGGCCGTGAATACTATTGGAGGGAAAGAAAATGTATCCATTATAATATATGGTGGTGGATCTTTGGGAAATATTTTGTGACTGGTGGTCCAGGAGCTCATGGAAAGACTGATAGCATCAGAAGTTTCACATAATACCAGAATATCTGGTTGCCTCAGGTCATTAATATTTAGACCTTTCAGCATAATCATCACCCCAAACATGCATCCAACTCAACATGAAGTTTGCAAAAATGCTTTGCAATGCTGATCTATTTCCTTTTCCTTATTGAACCTATGGTCTGAACTGAAGCAGATGTCTACATGCTTAAACCTATGAGCGTAAAAGGGATTGACATTTTCTGCATGGAGAAATGGATTAAGACGATTCAGCAAGTGTCTTTAGGGTAAGCTTTATCAAATATTATCTAGAAGGGAGCCATATTTTGCAGAAAAAAACACAACTTAATAAATAATTTTAGGCTTGAAAAACAAAAAGAGCTAAAATGACACTATAGGTCATCCCATACAGTATGTTACGCCACTGCATATGTTGCAGTTTTGTTAATTTTCAAAAGGTTGCCAATAATTCCTTAACTATATATTAATACCCTGAAACAGCATATCTGAAACTGACGTTTCTGTTATGAATGAGTCAGCCATATTGCGAGCAGTCCGTGTTGCATGCAATGCTGACTCGGAGGGAATGCTGCTTTCAGGATAAGGATGTTGATCCGTGACTAGTGGAACTCAATGATGTAGAGAAAGACAGGAATGTACTGATACACAAGCGGAAAATCACGCCATTGGACCTCATAGTGATTCACTGAGCGAAAAATGATATGCATAAGTGACATAAAAAAAAAAAAAAGCTATAGCACATTGGCGCAGTGGGTAGTGTTGCTGCCTCACCATGGGTAACTGGTTTTATTCTAAACTATACTGAGGGAGAGTTATATTATTCAGAAATAGAAAGAGCAAAACGAAAATATTTTCCCATGTTCCATTACTCCTCTTATCAGCATTTCTCATTATGAACAATTTACTAACAGCAACAAATCCATGGATTTAAAAAAATTTATAAAAATTTGAAAATAATTAGTGCCTGAGCAAGATGTTTCATGGAATCAAATTTGCATCTATCTTCACCTTTTCATTCAAACAAACATAATTTGATAAATAAATCTGTAAATCTAAGCCTAAATTTCTCTTGTATCGTGTAACTGGTTTGCTTAGTACATCCTTTTATTGTGAGTAAGGGTAACAGTTCTAGTTTGTAACGTACACAGGACCAATAATAATGCAGAGCTGGAGAATTCTTTTCAACTGGGTAATATCCTCAGCTGGTACGCTTTAATAGAGGATTAGCCATAATCATTTTCAGAAAAAGCATTATGCTTATGCATGACTATTCTAATGTGCCACACACTCGGTTTCATATTGTGCTATAAACAATGCCTTAAGGCAAACAGGAAGAGGATTACATTGTACAGGCTCTATATAAGGCATAAAAACAGTAGAAAGTACAGCAAAGGTCATACATGAAAAGAAAACCACGGACCGCAAATGAAAAAGGTCCAATGCAAAGCTGCAAAATTGCATAATAGTTGTTAAGTGTCAGCTTCAATATCAAAACAGGAAAAATTCCGATCTTATAGTGAAGGTCATGAGTCCTTCATAGCTAAACAGTGCATCCGAATGCTACAAGTAACGCTTGTGAAATAGTCACTCAAAGCTGAGAGGCTTCATGTTCATAAAGTGTCCTTGTTTATCATTATACAGGACAAAAACTGCACTGCAGCAAACATGCTTACACAAACACTTACATTAGGCAGCCATACTCTCAATCCATAACCACAGTACATTGCAGCGTGGGCCTGTTGCTGTGCAAGCAGTGATTGTTGAGCTAAATGGACCAAAGAGGCCAATAGCGTAAGTATGAGGCCAGAATCAATAGCTTCACAGCTCACCTTCACACCATGAGGCAATGATTATCTGCTCCACAAATCTTACATTATTTGCATGCACAAATGGCCTGTGCTACACATTTTAGCATAAACCAATTCTTCCTACTGCACTGATAGACAATACAGTGCAAAAGCAAAACTCAAAATTATGGCGCCAAATTTTGGATTCCAGTGAACAAACTGTCAAGTTAGCCAGATGCATTCATAGCAACAGATGCTGACAATGCACCACACTCTGGTAGTTTTAAAACAAGGAGATGCTGGGTCGCTACACTCCAAGTCCAGCTAAGCAAAGTTCATCCATGCAATTTTGATGGATAGTGTGGTGTGAATTGAGACAGTAAGCCAAGGCAGGTCTAAATAAAACCTGACTCGCACAACGAGACTTTGAGGAGTGCCTCAGGGTAAAGAAAAAGACAGCTATTGATTTCGCAATGTCCTGGATGAGAGGACAAAATATAATTTCAAGCCTAAGTCTGCTGCTTCAGCAGGTGATGAAAAGAGGAAGTGATAGAGAAAGGGAAGGAAGGAGACGGAGAAGACAGGAGCTAGGAGAGCAACTTGTGTCCAGCACTTTATTAACAATTCTCCGTGCAAGACTGGGAGCCATTCACTTGAACATTGATACTAATTTATCACAATCTATCACAATAATTTCTAGCATGACAGCAGATGTCAGTTGTCAGATGTACAACGTTAGCTAATTGCTGAAGACCGTCCCTCAATAAACACCACAAGTACCAAAAAAAGTATTTAAATGTTGCTTGGGAATGGGAAAAATAAAGGGATTTCCCTGGTTACAAATAATAAACTGCTAAGGACCATGCTAGCCATTAGTAACTAGAGAAGGGAAACCTTATACTCTAGTAGTATCTTTTCAGAGTTGTTTATAATATACTTCTTCCCTTGTTTCACAGAACCTTGACCTTAACCACACTGAACACCTTTAGGATGAACTGGAATGCTGACTGTGTGCCATCTGAGACCTCAATAATGCCCTGGTGGCTGAATGAGCAAATCCCCACAGCCACGCAACAAAACCTAGATGAAAGCCTTCCCAAAAGAGTGGAAGTTATTATAACAGTTTATTATAAAGAGAGGACTAAATCTGGAATGGGGTGTTCAAATGTGTGTTTATGTGTCCATGTACTTTTGGGGATATATATAGTATCTGTTGTTTGTCACAAGCCTCAGGATCTTGAAAGTTGCAGGCTGACTGACTCTTCCATGTATATGCATTTCTACACACCGGTTTCTGATGGAAAATACACGTTTTAACACAGCCTGTTGATTAACAATGGGTTTTTGGAAGAAAATAGTCACTAATTTGCTCTCTGTTTTATTTCAGGAGACAAGATATTTCTGTAAGTTGCTCAGCATGTTCTGGAAGAGCTATAGAGGTGGTCATTTTCAATGTCAGTCAAAATGGTGCCTTTCTATACAAGCAACTGCGTCTTGGCCACGTTTTGTGATAAAATGTGCCAGACTCCCATGCAAAAATTAGAGGACTTTTGAGACTATGCAGCAGGGGTTATCAATTACATTTGATGAACACACACACACACACACACACACACACACACACACACACACACACTCATACTCATTCATGTTCCTACCTCGTGGGTAATCCTATCCTATATCCCACTGCTCTGCATTACACTCACATTAACAATGTTAATTACAATGGTTGAAAATAATAAAGGATTTATAATGGGTACCACCTTTCAGTGGAAGATTATTACATTACATTGTTTGAAGTTCGAAGAATATTAGATATGTGAGTCATGTGCCCTACCTAGGGTATAATATCTTGTACACATTACATTTTTTTTTTGTTGCTGTTGTTTTTCTAAGCTTTTTCAGTTTAATAGCTAATGATAGAACTGTTTTGGCTGCGCATAAATTCATACGGGAAATATACTGTAATAAGACTCCTACTTTCAGAGTATCAGAGATCTCCAATATGCAGGTGTACATTTTAGAAGGTCTATTTGAAAAGACGGTACTTAAAAGCTTTTTTAAGCATTATTCTGCACAGACGGGCTTGCTCTGCATTGAAAGAGATGAACCGAAAGTCCAGTGTTAGCTTTTCATTACAACCACTCAAAGTTTATGTCATAATGTCACTCTTTAACCTTTTATTTAATGTCATAAACACTCTATAACATCTTAGCTGTCAAGCTAACCTGTCATACATCGATTCATAAATTAACAACAAATTACATACCAGATTAATCATATTAACACAGTGTATACAGTATTTTATTGATGCTAATGTATGTGACGTGGCCTTGGAAAACATTTCACAAGATGACATTTTATAGACCATTGGCCATTATATGGGGTTCAGGAATCCGCACATATTCCGAAGTTAACAGATCTGAACCACAAACAAATGTATTAACATTTTAAAATATGGCTATCCTGAAGTATGACCATGAACAAATTGCCAATCTTTAGACTAATATGGTATTTAGAAGCCCTGTCCTTCTAGCAGTAAATCCATGTTTAATAATAATAATAATAATAATAATAATATTATGTCATGACATAATCTTTCACCCGGAAATGACCCTCACAGATCATTAAACTATATATTACATTTTGAGACCTCAATTACACTGTTGTCATCACAGTATTATCTCAGCTGGAATCACCTGAACCTGGTTTATACCAATCTAAGGCTACAGGAAGCAAAGGCCCTACCTAACTCTGCATAAATATCTACACGAATGCAATCTATTCTTCATAAATAGATGCTGTGTCTCAATCTGGACACTTCTGATAGTACACGTCCATGTTGTACACTGTGCACGCTATATACTTACTTGCACAGGGCATGAATTCCGACAAGGTAGTGTTGTCTCAAATCCAACACGGCAAGTTGTGAACTGATGGGAAATTATCATCACAAAATGCGTCTGTGATTATCGCTCACTGCGCTGAATCATTACAGACTGCAAAATGAACATTACATGCAAACTCCACACAGAAAGGTACCCTGGGTGACCCGGGGGATCGAACCCAGGACCTTCTTGCTGTGAGGCGACAGTGCTAACCACCGCACCACCGTGCCGCCCAAGCTAAATTTCCTTTATTTAAATATCAATTTCTCTCAGCATTCAAACAATTCATGTGTGTTGCTGATAATTTGACCAAAAAGGGTTTGCCACAGTGATATCTGTAGTGTATCCCCAGATCCCCATATATATTTAGTAAATTATAAATAGGATATCAGACAAAGCATTAACATAGAATTTGCTTGATTACTATTTTTAAGTGAACTGCGTTGGCACACTTTCTGCAATGAGACAAGGGGAAGACACTGAAACATCCTACAGGAGAAAATAGCCTTGCCTTTCGAAAGAGTATTCCAAGAAATATGCACAAAAATAAACAGGAACGTATAAAATGAGGAAGAGCTTAAGAAGAGAAAGGGCAATGATGCCAGTGGAGGATGCTGGCCTGCTTTACTCATTTGATATAATTATCTGAACCGTAGAAAAGTTAACATTTGCAACATTTTCTCTTGGCTGTCCATGCACCAAGAAAATTTGTTCACCATTTGTCTTGGCTGTGCTTCATCCCATTTTATAAATGAAGAGTCTGAAGTGGTATAGAACAGGAATCTGCACTCACGGCAAATGACTTTGGAATGAAACTCTTTCATCAGATAATTAGGGAGGGCAGAGCGCATCCAGATGTTTTATGGCATCTCAATAAGCAGGGTAGCGAATGAGAGAGAGAGGGTTGGGGCGATGATAGATTAGATGAGTCACAGACAGAATATAAGACAGGAGAGAGAGCAGGGAGAAAGAACCTGACAGTAACATAAAGTGTGTCCAGAAGATGCAGAAGCCAGGTGTCTTGATGCCTGTGTTGTCTCATAATGCAGTGTCTTGAAAGGCAGAGTCTCGACAGCTACAGCTATAAGGAAACAGTTTGAAACGGACTTCGAAAGCAGCATTCATCACTGCAGTCCCAAAATACCAGAATATGCTAACAGGTACTAACCTCAAAACATCTATTAAGCTGGACTGAAAACTGGGGAGGAAAATATCTTGTGACTGCACCAGCTAGGATTATTGATATTTATGACAGTGAAGCCTTTTGTCTCAGAAAGCAGCATTCCATGCAGACGTTCACTGCGGACATCACAGTGTGTCGTGCCTTTCTATGTCCAAATAGAAACAGAACAGAAGGCAGTATTTGTTACATTTTGGATACACCATGAGTGAGTGAGTGAGAGAGCGAGAGCGAGAGAGAGAAAGCGACTGTGTATGTATGTGACTGGTGACGGTAAAATTTGATATTAAAATCAAGCTTAACTTCGCTCAAGCAACTTTACCAACAGTGCCAATAGCATGTTTAGAAATGACTAATAATTACTTTATAATATAATAAAACACATCATGTTTAAAACAATCTATCATAAAACAAATTGTATTAAAAATGTGTGTTCAGATATGTGTTTGCCTACGTATGTTGCATTCTGGTCATAATTTATACTATCTTATGGTTATATGTAAAAGTGGTTGTTTAAGATAACGTGAATTGCTGTTTCCTATGTCCATATCTGTGTGTATTTGTACTTAGAAATTGCTAGAATTTAAAGCTTGCTGGGATTGCCGTTGACTTTCTTTTAGAAATGCTGCATAATCATTTGCTAAGCAGTTAGAACCGAGAAAGATCCAGAACCTGCGAGAATACGGCACGTCACTTAGGAGTGGCGCTCGAAAACTACGTGGAAGAAAAATAAAGACAATCTTCTTGAAATACCCACAACACGTAATGACACTGACATTACCTTCGTCAAACTACCGAAACAACACACGAAGTACCTTTTGTACTTCTGTTGTCTTATATGTAGCACCTTGATCCTTGAGAAACGTTGTCTCGTTTCACTGTACATTGTATCACATGTATATGTTGAAATGACAATAAAAGCCACTTGACTTGACTTGACTATTTAACATGGAAAAAGCAAAGGAGTGGCACCTGATGGCCACCGTATGTTGTAATACATTATTGGAAAGGGAGGGGTAACAGAGGGGCATTCAGGTGGTTGCAATCAACTGAATCCTAGATAGTGGACCTTTAATGTTAATGTGCTTAAGAACTTATTTTACATGGCAGATGATCTACATAACGAGGTCAGTTACAATTGGGTTAAACATTGGGCTGTTTTTAACAAATCACAAATATGGTCAAGCTTCCTGTAAGGAGAAGTTTTTCATGTTTCTTTATGTTCTTGTCTTGTATGTTTGATGTGTGCACGTTATGTTAACTGTACCATAAGAATTTCATTCTTTTCATATACTCTGCATGCTTATACTTGCTTGATTTTTGTCTTATTAACTTCCTGAGAGAGGAAAAAAAAAGAAAGGTTGCTGAGGGAATGGCTGTTTATAGCTGCTATAACGTAAGTGATGACAGGAACCAACTTGTTTCTCAGACATTCCACAACATTAAATGCTACTATAAATTCAAAGCATGGCATGTCGTTCATTAATAAATCAAAAATCTTTGGCAAATCACTGTGATATAATCAGAATTAAACTCTTTGGGATATGCTGTTGAAGGAAAATGATCGACTTCGAGGTTTCATTGCACCACTCCACTGTGGATTAAATTTCATTCCGTAATGTTCAACTGTACGTTTAATGACAGAAAACAGACAGCCGGCATGAGAAATCAGGTTAAGAAACTGTTTAAGAAAAACTGCCATAATGCTCTGATGCACTGTAACTGATATCAACAACCAAAATAAACTACTGCATCATCCTAAGAAAAACACTGGGCCTACTGTATCCCCGTCCTGCACTTTTTAATTTTTACTCTGCTTCCACGTCAATTCAGGACGGCTCGAATTAGCCGATTAACTGGATCAGACATGTTCGCACAAATGACATAGAGCAAAGCCTGGGATTGTGCTTCGATTTCTAGAGCCTGTTTTCTGCAATGAAATCAGACAAAATCACAAATTTCAAATAAAAATGTTTAAAAATTTGGAGATTCGAATAATTATTTCAAATTCTCTGAATTGGCGGCACGGTGGTGCAGTGGTTAGCACTGTCGCCTCACAGCAAGACGGTCCTGGGTTCGATCCCCGGATCACCCAGGGTGCCTTTCTGTGTGGAGTTTGCATGTTCTCCCCGTGCA
>JAQQZR010000023.1:19735135-19746890 GCA_030068235.1 Notoglanidium macrostoma | reverse complement strand
GTCTCGTTTCACTGTACATTGTATCACATGTATATGTTGAAATGACAATAAAAGCCACTTGACTTGACTTGACTTGATACAAAGCCAGTGACGTTATCTGACATGTTAACTGCTGCAATAAAATGTTGCTTAAAAACAACCTGACCCCTTTTTCCTTGCTATCTCATAACCTTGCACAGATTGTGTATCTGTACTAATTGCATAAAAGACATCATTTACTCATCTATTTCTATGCAGAGACTTTCCGGCTTCTCTAAACAACCTCTGACTTTTGGCTGTTGACTATGTGATATTGATATTTGCACTATATGAAAGTTTAGTTTTCATAAACTTTTCATAAACCAATCAAATTCCGAGGTATCAAGTCCTGCTAACCAAATATGTTTCCCCTTTGATATCCATCATGCTGTAGAAGAAAAACATGTTCAAAAGCCCCGAACAATCATCTTCTGCAGATCTATACGGGAGACATGTGATTATACTTCACGAAGGCTTTTGACGGATGGTTAATATCATAGAATGACAGGTGCATGGAGAAACAGGATCAAGCCAATAAAAATAACAATAAAAGAAGAAGCACAGGTAAGAGTGAGAGCAGGAAGTAGTTTGTCAGCAGCCAATAACAATGCCAGAGTAGACTGCAGTCACTCTCAGAGGAACATGGAGATGAATGAGTGTATAGAGCTCTGAAGGTATGTGACGATCTTGAACAAATGTGCTGTCAGTGAATAATTGTCACTGCATATGCATGTCAAATGATCAGCAACACTATACATTCCCGAAGATCACATAAAGAAAAATAAGACGTTTATACAAAACTATTAATGCTCATATAGTACTGAAGGTATAAACATATATAATTGTTGTTTTACTTTTTATCTATACCTCGCAGCTAGAGGTAATCAGTAGATATTGTTCACCATACTTCAATCAAAGTCAACATTAAACAATGCATCTAACAGTTGAATTGAGACAAAAAGGAAGAAGGGAAAAAAAAAGAAAAGTGCTGACAATATTGCGCATGCACGCTCACTGCGGCTCGAGGCTGTTATCTTCTCTCTATCTTGATGCCTTACGTAGAGTAGAAGAGGAGGCTATGACAACGATGGTTTGTCTTAGGTCAGGAATAAAATGTAAAAAGATTCAAAAAGGGCCACGGAAGTTCATTGGCTCAATTGTCAGCAGTTAACATCTCAGTGGAGTTAGAGACGTCGTAAATGTCAGAATAACATCTGCAGCGGTGGTAATATGTTGCAATTACAAGCCTTTATTAAGAAGAAGCCTCCTCTACACTCAGTCCTGAAAGCTATTTAATTTTCCTTGATGTTTGAAGACATCTCGGCGAATTCGTTCGACAAAAAGTTGCCGTAGACTTTCACTCGCCGTCGTACAATTAGGCGCAGTCGTTTTTTACAATCATGTCCTTTTAGGAAATCGGTCCTTTGACAATATCCTCTGCTCAGAGATTTCAAAATGTGTCAGGGATTATTACTCCTACACACGAACTCTGAGCCAAGCAGCTAGCACGTTCTTGCAGTGTCCTCATTCTGCGCTTTCTCGTTCAAATTTTATTTATAGAATTAAGATTAACTCCTTCATTAACTCCTAAGATTGATTATTTTTGCCCCTCTTGCTGCATACGCCCTCTAGTGGGCGTAATAAATTTGCATCATATGTCAAAGGCCTCTGTTACCAGAACACTCTACTCCTAGAAGTTGACTTTTGTTAACAACCTCTTATTTGTTGACTCCTACACTGGAAGAGTTAAGGAAACTTGGCTGAGCAGTACATTCTGGTTGCCTACAGTATTTTGTGGGTGTTACTCAAGATCATTAAAGCAAGATTAAGGATGGTGCTATGGAGCAGGGCTCTCTGGACTGATATGTGTCTAATTCAGCTGCTGTGTCAGCAGTGTCTGTCCGCCGCTGATCAAATCTTAAATGAGTACGAAACTCAGCCTTTGGGCAACATTAAGAGAGTCCTAATCCACTAAAAGGCAACTCCAAATAAAATAATAGACAAGACGGATAACTCAGAGGTAGCTGAACAGAGAATAGAGTCAAGCCTGAGATGGAAATAATCCTGACACCATGATGCCAACACCGTCATGCTTCATTTTGGGGATGGTATTCTCAGGGTGATGTTGCCAAATGTAGGCATAAAGGTCAGATATCATCCAGAACTTGTAAGTATAGACATTTTTATAATCTTCTCAACACTCTTCCATACAGCCCAGCTTTTTAGAGTGTCTGGGCTACGGATGCTTCTGAACACTCATTTAAGCCATGGATTTATCCAGTCCTTAAGAGTTCCTTTACGAAATGTGGAAAGTTTCACTATATTTGATGCTTTCTCTCTGCTTTTTAAATGCCAGCGATACATCACCAGGCAATAGCTGGATGAAATTGATTTCAGCATAAGGTCTATTGAACAGCATTAGTTCTACATGGGAAGCAGAGGTAATTTGTTCATTTACAAGTATTGCTCTTTTTCTTATTCGTTTTTTTTTTGTTGTTTGTTTGTTTTTTGTTTTTATTTCAATGTTGGTATTTTTCTTCTTCAGTCCAAAGCACTGAAAATAACAACATAACAAATAAACCTAATTCAAAGGTAATAACTCAGAACTGGTCTGATCATGTTAATGGCAACTGGATATACACCTTTGTTGCCTCTTGCACTGGAAAATGTGTTTTTGACTGATGCTAAACGCAGTGTTTAGCCATTTTTGTGTGCAAATCCAGGAATTGCTTGGATATTTCTGAAAGGCCTCAAATGATACATGGGTTCTTTTTAAAATGCTTTTTTTTTTAAAATGCTGTTGCCGTAACGCTTTTGGTGAGCTGCCATTCGAAAGGAAAAGCAATTAGGTAATGAACAAATTTAAATAAAGTTTCATTGCATATCATTTCTGTTCTTTTGTCATAAGTAATAGGAAAATTATTCAGCAGGTAATTAAACATATACAGTGTGTGTGTGTGTGTGTGTGTGTGTGTGTGTGTGTGTGTGTGCGCATGTGTTCCTGTATCTGTCTATCTCTCTATCTATCTGTCTATCTATCTTTCACACACACACACACACATGTACACACACACACACACACACACACACACACACAGACAAACAAAGTATATATTTCTTGTTCAAAAGAAATCCTCATACCTATTTAAGGAAAAAAAGAGGAAACCCTTCCCCATCTGTGCCTTTAATTGGCTCTGCATCATAGTAGATGACATGCCTCATGTGCAGTTCCCTTCAGCATTTGGTGCATATTCATAAGTTAATTGCCCATGATCTGGCATGGGCAATAAGCGTTGACTTCTATGTATGTATGTATGTATGTAAATGTACATTATATTTTATTTAATTTGTATTATATGCTTTTCTCCCTGCAAACTCCAGAGCATTTGAAGGTCGAATTACCCTGGCATGTCATTACCTCTCTACCCTTCCCTCCGTCTGCTTGCTCGCCTCTCTCAGCTAATTGTGTGCTTAATTAAAGGCCCTGCTGTGACCCTATGTGTGGTGACAGGGAGAAGACAGGAGGGCTAAGAGAAGGATATAAGGAGCTCAGGGCTACATATCTGTCGATCACAATAAGAGATCTCCCAGTTTTACATTCACACTGTCTGCATTTATTCTGTGTGTTGAGTGTGCGTACATATTATGCATATTATGGCTGTTGACGTATTCACAGGTTTACTGTCTGTTTCAACATTAACACAACAATTAATAACATTTATAACTCATATGAGTCATGCCAATATCACAAATTTGAAAGCATGGGTCCACGGTTAATTCTGACTACAAAATACACCAACGATACCACAACGAGACGACGTCGTAAGCTATTGCTCAACACACATCACTCGCAGATTTAACAGTGCATCTTTAAAAATACTCCTTCTATTTAAAATTTTTTTCTTTGGCTAACGTCAAAGGCCCCGGGGTTCCCACTGAACGGCTACTGTAATCATAGTCATATCCCAAGAAAGTGGAATTGTGACCTCTTGGAGTTTGTAGTATCCTAATGAATGTGCAGCTGCTCAGAAGCAAAGCAGAAGGACACATGATTGAGCCATTTCCAAAAAAAAAACACATTGAAATGGAGATATTTCTGCTGGCAATGTTAATTTATGTGCAGGTAAGTAGCACATAAAACTCTGAATCATATTGAAAAAGAAAGCAGAAAGTCCAAGGTCCAAACTCTGCCTAGTTGGCAGGGCCACTTCTGAGTCCTTTCTCTCCCCTTTTCTCTAGATCTCTCTGCTCATCATACAACCACTCACGGAAATGACACTGCAATCTGAACTCATTTACTAATCAGCCTTTCTTCCTGACACTGTCCCCTCAATCACTTACTGTACTCATGTGCATGACTGTGTATCTCTCTTTGTCTTTTAAGTTCTGTCTCAGGTTTCAGTACGTCTATTGGCATGGGAGTCCGAGCTGTGCATCACTTTCAGTGGAGCTCACCATAACACACAGAAGACTTAATCAACACAACTTACATAAAACCTGCTCAGCAAGCTCTGCATTAAAAAGCACTATGAATACAACATACAGAAAATAATGCAGGGTTTCACACATACAGTGTCTGGCAGGTATTCTAGCCACTTTTCCAAATCGTTAGTGTTGCAACTTTGAACTGAAATTAACTTTTTTAAATTTTTTCAACTTGTCTCAATGAATGACTCATGGAAGATTTTTTTTTTGTTTGTTTTTTAATGTGGCAGGAAATCTGTGAACCTGAAGGAAAATATAGGCAGCAAAGCTACCCACCGCACCTCCATGCAGCCAACCATTAATACAAATGATTTTAACATTAGATTAAAATCGGCATTTACTTCACCAAGATATTCGTTTAACATTTGTTCTTAGAAATTTCTGTGTTCAATCGCAATGTTCTAGCTTCAGAAGAATTCAATAAACCGACAGCTTTCTATACGAATCCTGGACAAGTCTCCGACATGAAGTATGCCATCTGACTGTATTTTTATTAAGGTTATTCTAGCACCATGGCTGCAAATCAGAGGCGGACTTGCTTTGTCACATATGGGTGCACAATGAAATCTGCATCCCTCCCATCTACGACATAAACAAGATGAAATTCTACATATAAACCTTTGTTGCCATGAGAAACCATGGCTTTCACACAAGAGTATCAACACAGATCTAAAAACAGTTACTGAGAAATTTGAATTGTTGTTCTATCAATGTTTTCAGTTACTCGTAAAAAAGAGAGCAAGCAGCGCAGCACCTCACTAATTGCTCAAGCTCAGTTATAAACAGCTCGAGGCGGCTGAAGGAGTACCCAATATGGCAACCTGACGCAGCAATTTGAAACACCTAACCCTAATGTGCTTTGAGCTTATTATTCACATCACTGAACTGAATGGTGACCTGGTGTTTTTCAGAAGACAGAGGTAAAACATACTTAAAGGTAATCAGTTAACTCACATAAAACAAGCTCTATGAAAGACAAAATACAGGAAATAAGCTCAGTCAACACATCATCAATACAACACGCTCAATCAGCACAATAAGCTTGTGTAATCGTTGACATGGTGAAGTTTTCGGTGAAAGGAAATGTCTGTGATATAGGAGGAATAAACGCTTTTGGGATTTTAGGAAAATAACGAACTTCTCTTGGACCTCAAAACAGCACCATGCCATTGGTTACGTTCCTATATCGGTGTGCCCTGTCATGTTTTATTACTCCCATTCCAAAAAATAAATAAACCAAAACCAACAAACAAATAAATCTCAACAGAAAAGAAAATTGAAAATATAATAGAAAACATAATGCAAAGTTCTCCTCTTACAATATCCTTATCCTTGGACCAGGCTGTCTGCATTTTCACTGCCATTTCTAATGTAATTTCATGACACGGTATGCAGAGAACCACATCTTTTTTTAAAAAAGTTCTTCATATGAATGTGTTTTGTGTACGGCATTTATCATGCACCCGATGCACATCTAGAAGTGGTGAATGTCTGGTTGGATGGATAAACACACTCACCACTGTGCAGATCCATCTGTACCACTGACTTCCAGGACATCGTAGTCTTCTTCTAGCTGGAAGTCGGTGAAAACGAGAGCGATGGTGTCACCTGGCTCAGCCAGCACTGTCCATGTACAGTCAGCATTGTTGTTATACTCCTGTGGGTAGTTTGGACTTGTGATGACGCCGCTCTGTCCTCGCAGCGTTCCCCCACAGCCGTCGTCTGCTGCAAATGCATGCACACACACGCGATAGGAGAGTGATTAATTCCATGACAATCTGTTTGATTAGCTCTGTAACAGCAGAATGGATAAGATGAATTCAAATAAGGAACTATACCACATTGTTGCTAGCAGGAGGGTTGATGTAACCCGCTGAAACATGTGGTTAATTAACAGAGATGAATTCGGATTTTGGTTAATTCGTGCTCGCAATGTGGCTCCCTCTTAAATATTGTTTTAAGATGACAATCTTCCCAACTGCTACGTACGCTTATGCACTGCTATGGAAATCAAGCCCCTCTGGCTCTTCTCAGTGTCTTCAGTATGAGATACCTCTCCATCTTGTGTTCTCTCTTTGTCTCTGTATCTCTCTGTCTGTCTGTCTGGAAGCTAGTCTTTGAGCTCAGGATAATGAAACTGCTTTTTTGAGAGAAGGTGAAATGGCAGTGTAAATCTCCCTCCCTCTCTCCCATCTCTCACCCCATTCCCTCCCACTGCCGCTCCCTCCATCCCTCCTTGGGGAAAATCAAAGGGATCAAAACTTTCTGACAGTGAGAAAACTTGAGCCTGAGGATCTGACCTCCTTTTTCAGTAGCACAAATCCCCCATTCACCTACACACCCGCCAGTCTCTCCCTCCTGGCATGTGATAGTAGGTGAGCTCAGACAGGACTGACTCTATTTTCAGACTACTGTCCAGCTTGAAGACCTGTGACGATTGGCAAATCTCAAATTAAAATAGAGAGAGAGAGAGCAAGAGAGCAAGAGAGAGAGAGAGAGAGAGAGAGAGGATAGACTTATGAATGGTGCAAGGTTGGGGTGGCAGCAAAAATCATTAAACAGAAAAAAAATAATAACCAAGTATTTACTTAGCTAGCTAAATAATGGAAAAGCTTAGTTAGTGTGACAGCAAAATGAAACTTCTGTTATTTCAGACATCCTTCACTGCATAACACGGGGTTTAATGCCTCATTTTTTTCTCTTTTAACACTTACTTACACCTTGAATTTTTTAATTTTTTAACTGAAATTTGGTTAAATCTCCCAACGTGAGCCAAAATTAACAAAAAAGAAAAAAAAAAAAATAAATCAATAGAAAAATAAGTTACACTCATTGTTGCACAGCTGCTGCACATATTTGTATATAGGTTCTGTCCATGAGCAATTTTAACCCACGTGTATTGAATGAATAACTGGTTCAAAATGGGGGAAAAATATAAAAAATAAAAAAAAGTCCTTGAATGACCTGAATTGGGACAAGTTGGGATAATGCTCAAGGAGTGTCTTGAGACTCTCTTGAGAGGACATGCCTACTACGTTAAGCGATACCCTGGGATTCCCACTGTAGACTTTATATAGGGAATCTTGCAAAACTGAAAATGGAAATTAACATATGCTGGGATTTCCACCACAACATATTGTATTGTAAGTAGAGTCGCAGTCGAATTAAACTCAGGACTCTACCCACTGTGCCACCATGCTCATAATGTAGGGGGTTTTTTGTTTGTTAATTTTTTTTTTTTTTACCAATTAACACAATTATGTGAAACCATTATACATATAAGCAGGGCCATGGGATCGTAACATTCTCATCATCCCATTGTATCGAGAGTATTTTAGCGTTGATGCATGTTCATAAACTGAGCTCTAATTTGCATTCCCATGATTCCCCGTAGATGCCCAATACGGTGATTTTGAATGTAAATGTTCATGTTTTGTTAGATTTAGGAGTTACTGTTAGCTAATTAATGTGTTGTGTGTTTGTCTGTGTCAATGTATGTTATACTGCCATGTTGGTTCATGCTTGTTTTGTGTAAGTTAGTGTTCCCCTTTTAGCAGAATCCTGGTGTGATTAGTCACGCTGCCAGTTTTCCTCCCCCTAGGCGGTTCTATGGCTAACCACCAAGTCTAGGTTGTTTTACTTGTTTGTTACAGTAACAAAAGGGCTACATGGTTTATAGATGCATACAGGTTTTTAAATAAAAATAAAATCATTCAATTTAATCTGGCAACCCTGCTTTCTACACAGCCAGCTCTTGTGCAGGTTTATGCATGCTTTAGACAAATCCTACTTTCATTGGTCTGATATAAAGAGATCCTGATGAAGACCAGGGTATAAAGCTGAACAATTTTGCATGCTTCCTGCTGTGTTTATATGGGTTTCTTCTGGGTTGTCCAGTTTCCTCCAACCCTTCCAAATTATGCAGTGAGGTTAAATGGCTACTCTAAATTCCCATTTCAATCTAAATGTAAAGCCTAAAACCGCCTTGCACTCAGGGTTCCCGAAATAAGCTCCTGCACCATCGTGACTCCGACCAGGATAAAGCGTTTACTGAAAACGAATGAATGAATAAAATATTGATAGCAATCATTTCATACAATAAATGACTCAAAACGTGATGGAAGATTTACAAGCTGGATCATTTTTAACCTCTGAAATCGAGCCCTACGTGTTCAGCAGGGATGAAATCTGGATAGAGATCGGAATGAAGTTTTGGCTGGAGTGGATGTTGCAGCAGGAGACCATGTCTCTGAAACATGGTACGTAGCACAGCTCAGGTCGGCATTTGTCTGGTGTGTTTGTGTGTGTGCCAGGTAGGCTGAAGGATGGTGGATTTCTGGCAGCCATGATGTAGGACCTTCACATACTGCCTGAAAATAGCAGTGTGTTCTGACACACACCCACGCATAAGGAGAAAAAAAAATAACTGTCTATACATCACATCCCGCGTTTGAAACATAAACATGTCCCTCCTTTTTAAATGCCTCTATTCTAGCACCATCACTGCAGCCAAGGATCCTGAGAAGGGGCAGGGTCTATAAGCTTTTTCCTCAGCATGTAAAGAAATGACGCATAATGAGGTCTTTTCTGGCTTACGAGAGAAAGAGGGAGAATAAAGGTGTACTGTAGTAGAATAAATCATAGTATCATTGCTGACCACTTCAGATAGATCATATGACTGTGTCTATGTTAATATAAAGGTAAGTGATCTTAGTTGTCTTCCCAGGACATTGATCTCCTCTAGTCATGGTTTCATGGGATTCATTAGCAATGGCTTGCTAATCATATGAGTCCTTTCCAGGGATTAGAAAAAACGCAGAACTGGGGCCCTGAGCCCTGCCAATCATCCAGAAGACCTGTCAGTCTACACACTCTCTTGGGAACGAACCATGAAGAGAAGGTTGAGAAAAAAGGTCTGGTTTTCTAGCTCTTTCACACTTGCTCATTATGGGACAGCGTTCAACCTCCCACACAATTCATTATCCTCTGATGAGGCGTGATCTGACTGATCCGATATTTGCTTCTGCCTATGAAAATGCATCATTCCTAAAAGTCATTATAGTTCATACGATGGAAAACATGATCATTAGACAGCCCAAGCATAAAAAGCAGAAAATAACTCTTGTTCTATGTATTTAGAGTTGCCATGATATCAATAAGTAAATGACCAATCCGGGGAAGTTAGTGAATTAATTAAGGGAGTTAATCACAGAGTTTTATTCATTAACTCTCCGAGGTCCCTCACCCCCAAAAGTTCTATATTCTTCTGCACCGATGCTCACAATCTGCTCGCTAAAGTGGCCTTATGAACACAGTGTGCAGATCCTGTCCCTTACAAAAAAGAGCTTTGACTCGGCTCGCCTGCCTCTCCACAGCGCTTTCCTTCGGCTTTGCAGCTACCATGGCAACGTGGCAAGGAGAGAGAAAGAGAGGCGCAAACCAGCACCCCTAGACCTGACAGCAAGGATTGCAGAAGGGAAAAAAAGAGTCAGATTTCCTTAGAGAAGTGATCTGGTCTGATCCTCGTAAGGCTATCTTTTTCTCTCCTGTCTCCCCGATGGAAAGATCACTCTGGCCGCGCTGCCGGGGTGGGAAGCTGGCAGCCTGCTTTAACGTTTAGAAAGAAGAATGCTGAACATGCTCCCATTGATACACTGTGATCTGTGATGGAGAAGAACCCAGAATGGAGAAGAAATCTGAATGTACACGTTCACATATTTGAAGAATGAATCATCTCAGTGTAAAGGACTATTTATAGATCAACTATTAACAGAGTAGAGAACTGCTTACGTGCAATAGTGAAGACAATCAGACAATCATTGTAAGCCAATTATTAGAACAACTGCTGGAAGTAAAGAGGCGAGGCAAGCTTATTATTCTCTGACTTTACACAGAAAAGCAGTCAGGCCTCCTGCCCTCTTCTGGCCAACAACATTTAGTGACCACTCGTACTAAAGCATGGAAACAGAGGACTGAAGCAGAGCGAGGAAGAGAAAGTAAGACGGATGGCACACAGTCATCAAGAATATGTAATGAGTCATTTGAAAATTTGTAATTTAAATTTAAGTTCTTAATAAGTAAATAAATAAAATAAAGCTAACAACAACTATAATAAAGTACGATCCCTACCACCATGATTCTGGAAATGCTGAGTTATAATTTAATAATAATTATTATAATGATAAATTGATATAAAAAACCAAAAGGCAGAAATGCCAGCTACGTTACCTAATAGATGTGCATTGAAAACACTTTTAAAATTGTTAGTATGTATCTTCTAAATAATAATAATAATAATAATAATAATAATCAGTATAATTTTCTAACAAATTTGTTTATTTGTCTGAAGTCCCAGTGCGGCATGGTTGTATAGTGGTTAGCACTGTCGTCTCACAGCAAGAAGCTTCTGGGTTTAAACCTGCAGTCCGACTGGGGCCTTTCTACGTGGAGTTTGCATGTTCTCCCTGTGCCTGTGTGGGTTTCCTCCAGGCACCGACTTACTCCTACAGCCTGAATACATGCAGATTAAGTTAACTGGCTGCTCTAAATGGTTGTTCATTTCTATGTTATCCCTGCGATACTGGTGACCTGGATTGGCTCCAGCTACCCCGTGCCCCTGACAGAAAAGCAGGAGATAATGGCTAGATGTTCTATTTCCCAAAATATTAACAAGGTAATGTCCAAGCAATGTTTTTTTTTTTCAATCTTTATCTGTCTAGTTTCAGTAAGCCTTTGCCCAATGCAGCCTCAGATTGCTGTTCTTGGTTGACAGGACAGGAACTTTCCTGCTTTTCTGCTCACTATGGTTGTAAAGAGTCATTATTTGAAGCAGTCTCTTGCTGCAGCCTTCCTGTCAGTTTGAACCGGTCTATCAGTCATGTTGACTGTATTTATTTGAACTAAGTCAGGGGTTTCGCAGCAATGGGGGTGAATACTTAAGCGATCGCAACTTTTATTACAATTTTTTATTCGCGAATAACTTTGAAACCTATACTGATATATATCTGCACATTCAAGCTTTTAAACAGAATCACACGATTCCAATTAGTCACTGCGTAAAATGTTAGTTCGTACACAATTGGCATGTAATTAATCATGGGACGATGGCATTTTATGGCTTTTATGTGTGTGAATGCATTGCTGCACAAATCCAGTAGAGAACAGCAGGGACAGGAGTATGAGGGGCCGTTTAGGAAATAAATCAGACTTTTGTTACACACACACATATGAAACGCTCACACACACACATATG
>JAQQZR010000023.1:19712357-19735035 GCA_030068235.1 Notoglanidium macrostoma | reverse complement strand
TGTGAGCATTTCATATGTGTGTGTGTGAGCGTTTCATATGTGTGTGTGTGAGCATGAGCGTTTCATATGTGTGTGTGTAACAAAAGTCTGATTTATTTCCTAAACGGCCCCTCATACAGGAGAGTCACCAGCTTTGAATCAGTTAGAAAAACAATTGCCAAAGCAGAGGGAAGAGAAAACAAAACACAGATGAGTGTGAGATGTGAAAGGCAGCTTGGGAGAATGGGTGAACACAACCCAAAACCTAGAAAGGGTCCATAATCTCATGGGCCGCCTGCAGGGCTTGGAGGATTGTGGGGGGTCCCTTTCTGGCTCTGCATGGCTGAGCATGTGGGACTGGACGTGGGTTTCCTGACTCCTACAGCCTGGGCACAGATGGCATTGCTTTATACCAGCCTGTTCGAAGAACACACACAGCCCAGAGACCACCACCACCAGCAGCCATTGTCACACACCACTCACACGTGTAAGGAGCCAACTCCCAGACTTCAAACTGAAATAAGTCACAGGAAATGAAGTATGAATATCAGAGGTGGGTAGAGTAACAAAACACTCACTTTCAGCACAAGCGATTGTGATCATGACGATGGTGATCAGTTCAAATAAAAAATTGAAAATAAATATTTAATCACAGTACAGTCGAATCCTTAAATCTGACAAATCAAAAGGTGTTGGAGCTGAAGTCATGGCTCGGTGCAAGCCATGAGGTCTTCCACACCAACCTTGGCTATCCATGTCTTCATGGACCTCACTTTGTGCACAGGTGCACTGTCATGCTTGAACAGGTTTGGGCAAGTTCCAGAAAAGGGATGTCTTAATGCTACAGCATACAAGGATATCCTATACAACAGTATACTTCCCATTTTGTGGAAACATACACAGATACATACATACAAAGATTGGAGAAGGTTTACATACTAGTGTAATGATCAAGTGTCCAGATGCTTTTCATCATAAAGCATACACAAGTTGGACAAATCACTAGCCTTAGACGCTTGGGATGATCAGCTTTTTATAACGGGTATTGCCTGGAGGAGTGTATGTATAATAAACTGCTCCTTCCATGAAAAACGAAGAGAAACAAAAACCCTACTCCATATTGCTTTAACAAAACTGATCGGTATCTGAAATGAACGTCCAAAATTAATACGAACCAGAGGGTTCATGCATTTATTCCTTATGTTGTAAGTGTAGATGGTGTTCCTCATGCCTGGACTTAAGAAATAACTAACGAAAAATTCACTAAACTGCTCCTTATTAAAACTGCTCATAAATGTAAACCTTCTTTAAAAAGTTAGAAACATAACAGCGTATATACCTGTGTGTCATGAGTACATAAGCGATTATGATAAGATGATGTATACAGTGATATATGATGTATGTGTATTCTCAAGATGTATCTGTATACTTATACAGTATTAAAAAAATTGATATGTGGCCTCCGGACACTGATGTGCTCTGATTCAGATGTATACAGCCAATAATAGAGGGTCTGAAACTTGCTCAAAGTATATCTTCTGTGTCACAGTACTGACAAAGCATCTGCCCACGCCGCTCCACCCTGGCAAGTGTCAACACAGTGGGTGCCTTTGCTCCCTCTCAACCAGGACAAATGGCTGCATGCAGCCCCTTCGCTGATAAACATCAGGGTGCCCGTCTGATAAAAACATGTCCTAAACTCCTCTCATGTCTCTCTCACGCGGCTCACACTCACCTCTGCAATAGGGCAAGGGGAAGTCCCAAGCAGCCGTGCCTGAAGACGTGGCCAGACATGAAAGCACGGCGTGGCCTTCCAGAACAAAGCCCTGGCTGCAGCTGTAGCGGATCTTATCCCCGATGTTAAAAGTGGAGCCCTGCTGGAGGCCATTCTGCAGCTGCCCAGGGTTGCCACATGTGTAGCTAGGAAGAGCTGTCAGAGAAAGACAGAAGTTAGATTAATACACAACCTTCAGCTGTCTCCATTCCAAAAACAATCAGACCTTCATTTGTGAAGGACACTAACAGAAACTAATTAACAGCAGTAGAGGCGAAGCAGGTGGCCAATTTACACCAGATACACAGAGTGTAAATCAAAGACACAAATGCCACAGTGTTACCAATGCACCGCTTTCATCCCTGTCTAATGTGTTGGAATGTTCTACAGTTTTTAAGGATGTAATGTGGGAAACATAAGTGGGGCTCACATTCTTGCAGGGAACACAAATAGTCCACGCTTAGCCAAATTAACGCAACCCCCTCACTCATCACATAACTCATTAGTCTTAACACTTTTTTTTTTTTTTTCACTTTTTCTAAGAATGACACATTTGTCTCAAATATGTAGCTACATAATAGATTGGCGACCTGCCCAGGGTGTATCCTGCTTCTTGCCCAAAGTCAGTTTGGATTGGCTCCAGCTCCCCTGTGACCTTACAGATAGATAACGGATGGGTGAAAAAATGGCTGGGTGTAGCTACAAAACTACAGAAGGTGTAATCTGTCTTGTTTTAAGAAAGAAGATATCACGGGGAAGCAAAATCTTAATTTTATCATGAAAGCAGAATCTTCTGACTTGTTCTCATTTATTTACCCACAGTAATCATGCTAATCATCAGAAACTTTTAAGCTCCTCCAACACACAGCTAGAAAGAATCCCAAATTTCTTTCTGGGCACTATGCATGCCGTGGCTCAGTGAGTAAATGCTCTCTGTTACTGAGCAGAAGGTTGGGGCTTGAAGCCCCAGCACTACCAAACAGCTACTGTTGGGTCTTGAGCAAGAGCCTTAACCCTCTTTACTCCAGGGGTGCTGTGTCATAGCTCACCCTGTGCTCTGATTCCAACTTCCTAACAACCTGGGATATGTGAAGAAAAGAATTTCACCGTACTGTTATTTATATGCAACAAATAAAGAAGCACACTTAATACTCAGCAGAATAATCACTAGGACATAGTCAAATATATCTTAGAAAATTTACTCTAGTAAAATTGCAATGATTCCAAATAAGAAAAAAAGAAAATACAAAACTTTATGTTTTTAGCTCAAGGTCTCAACTCAGCATGATATTTTAACCATACTTATGTTAAAGTCCTAGAAGTAGCACAGTGAAATAATATTGCCTGTGTACAAATGAAACAACTTGGTCACTTTACTTCCTGTCAAATTCCCCCCTTCTCCTAATTCCTTTAATGCATGGGAGAAGGGTTGTTCTTTGGTTGTTATTTTAAAATATATATATATATTTTTTTTAGTACATCCATTTCCATGAATATTGTTTGCATTTCTAATAACTGGTGGCAAGCAGATATTAGAGAGAGAGAGAGAGAGAGAGAGAGAGAGAGAGAGAGCCTGAGATTGGTTATACAGGATAGGAGCAGGATGAGAATAATGTGAGACAAGGCAAAGGGTAGAAAGGTCAGTTCGTTAAGAGGATTCATATAAAAGTGCAAAAGGCTATTATTCAGTAGCCCTCACTGGATTTTCCATGATCTTTTGAATGCTATTATAGGGATTATAATGGGAAAACTTTATTTTGACGTTGTGTGAATAGGGAACAATGAAAACAGGAAATTCGAAACAAACAGGACATACATCTTAAATTGCAACATGAAATTGACGATAGTGTGTGATCTGATGTTAAACTAAAGAGAAGGTAAGGAGAAGGTAATACAATCTGTACAGCATGAACAGATGCATATGATATATTAAGTGCTGGTTGTGGTTTTGGAGTTCTGCTCCTTGAAATACATGTATTTTGTTGTTATGTTTCTTTTAAATAAACCAATAGATTATCCAATAATTATTGTACTAATCTAAATTATGAGCTTAATATTTTAATATATACGTAAAGTTAAACTGTACTCCTGGGGTCAGTGGTATTTATTAAACGGTTAAACTGGATTCTTGTTACAAAAAGTCTTAAAACCCCTGATCTTAAACTGAACTAACTGAAAACTGACAGGCCATTGACTGTTCTGCTCAAAACCATCAGGTTAAGGGTGATGGGTAACACAAATAGAAAATAAAGTACTAAAATGTTCTGCCACATGTCACCCTTATCTTTTACACCTTTACTGTAGTCTTTCACCTGGGACAGTTAATATGGTGTACTTTAAAACTCATTTTCCCAAGGTCTAAAGGTACACTGAATTCACTTTTTTCCCACTTTTTTCTTCACTTTCTTCCACAGGGAGAAAAAAAGAGAGAGAAAAAACATACAAAAGACGCATCCCTTAGGGTCGCACTCCAGTGAGAAGCAGTGGTAGCGATTACATCTTCTCTTTCAGAGAATGTGGAAAATATGATACAAATAAATTGAGTTCATATTAATCCCTAAGAGAGCTAGCTTTCAATAGACAAAGCCCTTGATATATCGTTCCATGACCCCTTTTCTCTTTCTTTGATTCTTCTACTCTTTTAACACTTTTTTTTTTTTTCAACTTTTAAGATTTCCATCTTGTCGGTTAAAACATAAAGATGATATACTCAGTGCAGAGATAAGCATCATCATATTTCCACCACGTTGCCTTAGGCATGCATTCCTCTGATTAAGCTCCAAACCTATTTCCTACTTCACAGTATCCACTGCTGTTACATAAAGCTCACTATAAAATGCTCTTCACACCTTTATTTTGCACCTGACCAAGGGGAACGTGCTGCCTCAAAGAGCTGTGTGATACATTTGGTACGATATAACCCTTGTTTGGACCATATGTGTCATCATGATGTGTAAGTGTGCGGGTATTAGCGGAGCCATGAGAAGCAGGGAGGTGGTGGCATGTAGCTCCCTGTTCTCCCATAATGCATACTACATGCAGTCTCCCTGCAGAGCAGACCTGTCAGAAAGGATCAGCCCTAGCGAGAGGTGCAAAGAGCAAGCTGAGGATTTATAAAGTACTGGGGGAAAATGTCAAGCTAACTTGTCCACAGTCTAAAGAGAAAAAGAGAGAGAGAGAGGAGTTACACAGTTTACCAGTTACTGGGTTGATTAGTTCTAGGCGACGGATTAATCAGTTAGGAACTTGATGTATGAGCGAAATGTCTGAATGTGAGAGAAAGTGGAAACTGATGACATTGCCGACAACAACTCATTCAATGCTAATCAACGGCGACTACGCTGAAGCTGTATGTGGTGAAAAATGGTTTAAGCGGCAAACTACACCAGTGAATAGGCAGATAATTGGCTAAAAATCCAATTTCCAAACTGTTCTCTCACATAACAGATGGAGATTAATTAACAGCATCAGAAATCAACAACACAGAGGGAAAACAGGTGCTCAGGTGGTGCACTGACATTAAAAGCACAAAGAACATCACATATAATAACACTGATATTAGTATGTCCTCTAAACCACGGAATTGGAAAAATGGCCTTGTTCAAGAAACCAACTGTGGACTTGAACTCACAATATTCTTTAGAGAAAAAAAAAAAAACCCGTTAAAGATCTCTTTCTGATATCTCAAAAGGTTTAATAGTGATTCTCATCTGCGTTTCATTTAGGTCTCAACTTTGTCGCAAACGTTTCTCCTAAATTTGCTTATTGAGAAATAGAATGTCACAAAAAGGGAAATGCGATCATTCTGAGTAAAACGGGCCACACTTGACCTCAGAACTATGTACATCTGAGATCGCCTGGGCACAAGGCAATGCCTTACTGCACATTAAAGTCAAGTTAAAAATGATATTGGTATCATAATGGATTGTTAAGATGTTGGACTAGTGATCGGAAGGTTGTGAGTTCAAATCCCATCACTACCAAGGGCCCTTGAGCAAAGCCCTTAACTCTCAACTGCTCACTTGCATAAAATGAGGCATACGTAAGTCACTCCGGATAAGGGTGTCTGCCAAATGTCATAAAAGTTTGAGTAGAACAGAAATCACGTTTTCAAATACAACTTGATAAAAATGGAATTTTGAAAATAATATGGAGGAAAGTACTTTCTGCCATCTTCCACATACATCAGCTTACAAACGTAAGCAACTGGCTAGTGTCGCTGTGGTCGACAGGAGAGAGAGCACGTCATCCCAGGTGTGCATTTTTATTTCCATTTAATCTTACTGCTGTATAGGAGTAACTGTAGTGAAAATAAGAGGATATCTTTGTAGATTGTTTTCCCTGGTCACATGATGGTTATAATTTTTCAAGCCCAAATTTATGCAACAGGGATAGCTTGTTCAGGGGATTGCTTCAACGTAGGAATCACTGATTCCGTTTCTTTTCTAACACTTTGATCAAAGAAGAGCCAAGCTCGATCTTCTTGAATTCAGTGATGGGAGTAACTAATGCACAAGAGTTGCATTTACACTGTGGCCAAGCCTATTTACAGCAAATACACAAAATAGAGCCAAGACAATAGCCCAGTGTTACTCTCTCGTTTCAGTCCAGTGCGTCTGAGCCTTGTGGAGTCAGATTAAACACTCTGTGTGAGCTAGATAAATGGGAGCGTATGTGCTGGGAAAGAACAAGAATGCCTCGCATTAATGCTTCCAGCACACACTCTACTCTGAGTGTTAGAAGTGACATTGTAAAAGCGATCTCAACACACAAGCACATTAGGTCAATAAGCAGTTTCTGCTCTGTTGCGCATCAATCTGATCAATGCATCAGACTTGCACATCTACAAGGCAATTGCACGGAAGACTCATCGCCTACTGTATCTACACAGCTGAGAGGACATGCAGTGCTTTGGGCTTAGGATAAAGAGCGAAGAAAACAACCAACAGTACTTTGTGTTAAAGCCTTATATTGATTTACAACTCTGGAGTGATCCCTTAACTGGAGTGAGCTGATAATCATTTGCCACGATATGGTTATCCTGAACTATAAAATGATTGCCGGAGGGAGGACAGTAATTATTTCATTTTAAAATATACCCAAGATCATATTATGTTTATTTCCAATCCTTTGCAGATTTTCTCTAGAAAATGAAATTTTCCTGATTATTCATGATCACCGACAGTTGGAGTGTATTTCCTGAATCGAGTGCAGTTTATAAAGCCATGGAGTAAGATGTGTCGAGACAGCCACAATTTGCACTCAATTCAAAAGCATTGATCTAAAATTAATGTCCAATTTACTAAAGCCATAGCGAATTATGCTAACGGAGCTTGGGAACGTCTATTAACTGCACTCCGAGTCAATCACAGAGCTGTAAAAAAGAAAGCTTAGGATGAAAGAGAAAGTGCAAGTTCGGTAATGGCAATCAATTTAATTTAAGAAAGTTCTTTTAAAATATGATGTGTAAAATGTCTTTTGAATACCAATTTTACCACAAAACAACAACAACACCTACTACTACTACTACTACAGAATGTCATACAAATAGTGCATAATTATCAAATGTGCCCAATTTTCTTTGCAGTTGACAAGTTCAGTTGTTGTTTTGGGTTTTTTTTTTCTTTACCAAATGTGAGGTCAGGTTTGTTAGATGTGTGAAAGAAAAGCAATATTTCTTCTTCTTCTTCTTATTATTATTATTATCATTACTCAGACTTCCCACTTTTTTGTGCAACCCTGCCTCACATGCCTACAGTATGTGCAAGTGGGAGAAACACAATTTTCACGCTGTCATGTGCACGGCACAGAAACGAGGAGTTTATGCTTGTATGCTGGTTCCGTTCATAACATGCAAGCTTTTTATGGACAGCTTTTGTTGCCTGGTCCTGATTGTGTGACTGTTCTTTTCATCAAAACATCTCAAGTTTTCCTTAAAAGTGATCATGATTAAAAAAAAAAAAAAAAAAAAAAAAAAAAAAAAAGGTAGGGAGGCATTGTATGGAGAAACTCAGCTTTGTTCAGCCAACTGTGTAAATGGTATCACAAGAGGAAAGCGTGTGAAGGGATACGGAGCTTAGATTCAACTTTGCATTCTATTCCTTTTTAGTTCGCATCCTAAGGGCATGAAATGAATCTGCCCAGATAACTTTGTCAGGAAAAATACATAAAATTTGTTCATTATTAAATTATGTATTACAAAATATATTAATTGTGGAATGTATTATTTATTTAATTATTCACAACCATTTAAAGTATACATGCTGTAATTATATAGAACAGTACATTCACCTTTCCACATAAGGATGCTAAACTTAACAAGTGATTCTGGTAAGTTCATGTTACATGACATTACAGTACAGTTTTGGAATAAAACAGTATTCTTCCTGCTAAGCATTACTCTGTAGAAGGTCTCACAGGGGTGGGCTTTTTCTCATAAGAGATAAAACAGCTTATCTTCGGGCAAAGCTCCTGCCAACTAAAAAATATGCAGGCTGTGGAATAACAGTGCTTACTGAGTAATTGTATGGCCGTATTTCAGGACAGTGAATAAAATGATGACACTTAAATAATAGAATTCTAAAAATAGGATATGCACTTTTGACGTATCACGATAGCAGGGTCTTCTAAGAAGAACGTATGAATTGCGTTCCCTACGTGTGAAAAATGAATGGATTTCAATTTCTTGTGAAAACAAATGAATCATACACACTTCGAAAATAACACCGCATGTCATTCATGTGAGAAATTAACCTGTGAAAACGTATGAATTCTGTGAGAAAAATCATCTGGAAAAATAAAAACTACGTCGTGTGTGAAGTTTGTGAAACTTGCATGTTACAGCTCAGCCGTTTGTGCCATGGGTTAAAATGATAATACTCAACCTCTTACGATGCGACAAGTCAACACTATTCCTAATATTTTGAACTCTAGTGTGTTCTCTCTCAGGTAAGATTACTGAATTTGTCCCAACGCTTAGCTGTCAGCAGAAAATCAGCTGTTAGTGTAGCCTAGGCGTCGGCAGAACACATGCGTAATTAAGGAGCCCACTGCACCTGAGACTTAGCGAAGGAGAACACTGTCAGTAACATTATCCGCCTTTAATTGGTTGAACAGCTGCCCAGAGACACACTGCTTTGATTCTTCATCCATTCATTACGATTTTTCTTTCTTTTTCTCCTTACAAGCTGTGCTGTTATAAGCCACCTACTGTGTAGTTACGAAGTCAACTGATTACATGCATGGCTGGCTCATAATCACATTTATTTGTGATGATACCAACATGCACGCACAGGCAAACTCACGCATGGGAAGCGGTGTGTAGAACTGATCATTCTGCGAGACAGGTGAAAACAGAAGTCAGTTAGAAATATTTGCACTTCTTTTAAAACTACACCATGCTGCTTACACACTTGAAATTCCTCAGATACTCCCTAAAGGCAAAAAAGAAAACCTCAGAAGGGATGTAAATATAGGCAGTTTTATATATGAACTTCCATTGCTGTATCATATGTAAGCGCAGCTGGTATAAATATGCTAGCAAGGCTAAACTCCTTCAAAGATAAAAAGGCAGGTATGGTTTGATTTTTTTGCATCCGTCAATGTTAAAAATACTGAGAGTGGTTTGAATTAGTAAGGCTTGGGCTCCATTTCAGACTGTAGATTCGTGCAGTGACATTCATCTTAGGTGATCATTCGGGCTGATATTTTTCTGTCGTCCTGTAACAAAACAAACGGCACAAAAGGACAAATGACATAACTGGAATTACGTACTTGCCACATTGCCCCTTTTTAAAAAATCACGCCTACTTCTGAATTTAAGTTTTAATGTAATAGTTTGCTCCATTTCACTTTGATTATGTCACCAATGAGAACTCATGATATAAAGCATCACTCAACCCTGATAGTCTCATTGTTGAGCTACGGAGGAATATTAGATTTTAGCTTCCCATCTAACTGATTATTCAGAAGCTGAAAAAACAGACAGGCTCATAATAAAGTAGGAAAATAAGAAGAAATAACGGAAAGACTCGGAGAAGCCGACATGAGTGCACTGTTGATATATGTCATCTACTATCTCAGCTGAACTTCTCAAAAGAGCTTACGAAGGAGAGCAGGTTCCTCATTCTCTCGAAACTGGAATGGAATCCTGCCGATAGCCTTCCTTTTACAGGAAGTTAACTAAACAATCTTACTGCTATTCTTTTCTTATACATTCACTAAACAGTGGGTGGATGAACACCGGGCATGAGGCTGGAACACACCAAAAGAACCATTTAGATAAGCCAGTTGGTGGTAACAGGGTGGCATGATGATGCAACATGGTGTTCTGTCCATGTAGGGTTCCTCCCACTGTTTTTATATTTGTTAAATATTACAGTTGGTTAAGAACACCACATGGTTTTATAATAAATATGGACACTCATGTTCCATCATGATCATCATTTTAGTATGTATTTTTTATGCATTATCATAAGTTTAGTTTTAGTATTAAGCCTACCTGGCACCTGCGCACCAGTGGTGGGATGCAGAGACCCTCATTGCTGTGTGACAATGAGGGAACTACTTGTGAAGTGTGACTGGAGCTTTGTGGGGCTTTGTATAAAGTGCATGCATGTCAGGAGTTTTGAAATTTTCAAACATTTGGCACGGCAAAATTCTTGTGCCAGAGGCGCAACTTATGCGCAACCTGTTCGCAACAATTGTGCATCTGTGAGTTTCACTGCTTGCCAAACGTGCCTTTTATGGCGATGTAAACACCTGTGGAAGGCAGTGGCACATTCACTTCGCATAGGTTCCGTATAGCACGCAGAGGCAAGAAGTGGCCCGACTCTTTTTTCTGTCAGAGACTCTTTTTTCTCTCTGATGGTCAACAGTCATGATGACTGCAACACATATAAACACTTTTGAATTTGTTCTGAAGCTTGTGAATTCAGCATGTTTTTCTATCAGCCAACACTGACTGAAGCTTTTTGATCCAAAGGGTTTTAACGCGTGGACCGTCGCACCCCACATTCCTGCACGTGACTTCATGCATATGCCACTGTGTGTCCTGGCATTGCCAGGCATGACATCCATTGCAACTATGGCGTATTAATGATTGCCATGGCGTGCCATTGCATGTCTTAGATGTGTCACATGTTTGTGACAGATGCGTGCCTAGTTCGTAACTTATGTATGACAGATGGCATGACATGGTGCAAACCATGCTAAACTAACATCGTCATGATAACAGCAGTGTCATGCCCCTTTTTCGGCACATCACAACACAGGCTTGTCCGTGACCGAAATTCATGCGGGTGTCAGGCTTTTCCACTTACTAAAAACTGTAGTTACGTTTTAGTCACTCTTTTTATTTTGTTTTATTCAAGATTTAGTCAGTGGAACTCTTTAGTCTAAATTTAGTCGATGTTTTAGTTCTAATTCTGAATAAACACTTTCATGTTACTTCTTGTTGGCTCGTTAGTTATCAAGTGAAGACGTGTACGCAGTCATACTGATGACCACTATTTTTACATGATGTTACCAAAGCATTCAAACCAAAGCTGTGCACGTCCTTACTCATACACCTGATGGACTATTTTTCATTTACATTGTCGTTGGCTTTTGTTGGTATTAACTTCTTAACACTTATTAGGGATCATTGCTAATGTACTATGCATTATAAACACAGGTATAATGATTTACGCTATATCTATGCGCTTCATAAAAAAGTGTTACCAGCGAATCCACTTCTAGGCAATAAGTTATTTATTTATTTAACTATCTATTTGTTTATTTAGTGGGAAGCTGGAGAAAGTAGGATATCGCCATGCGTACGGGAAGAAATTGAAAAACTCTAAAAGTTGAAAAAATAGTTGATAAACTCTACAGAGGGTAATCCAAACGTATCCGGAAGTAATCTAACCACAGAGCCTGGAGCTGTGATGCATGCACTGCTGTGGTGTTCGTGCTGGAAAAAACATTTCCGGAACTGCATTAATCAAAGAATTTTAAACGTAACATGGAACCCTGTGAACACAACGCTGAAATGCGATGGAAGTCGCCATTTTATATATATATATATATCCCAGGTTACAGAAATAACCCCAAATAGCCCTAGCAGCTCTGCCTTGTTTCATTTTCCCTGAAAAGAAACCCAAATGAGGCAGCTTTTTTGTTGCTTATTATTGCAGTTTCATTTTGCAGGCCAATCGCTCTAAAATTACAAACCGCTCCTTTAATCCTTTGAGGCGAAAGTCCTATTAAATTAATTATCCTCTGCTTGAACCTGTTTGAAGAAAGAAACAACAGAAGAGGACGCAGCTAAAATATGAGTTCCTTGTGGTCACCCATAGCACGTTTGATCCACAGACGAAGTCTAAACAAGCCTGCTTTTTAACACCATTTCTTCACTTGTGGCTTTAGAGAGTTAACAAGCAGCCAGGAATGAAAGGTTTATTAAATTCTCTGTTTATTCTTGCTTCTGAATAACACCGTTGCACATCCAACAAAATTCTACAGGAGGTGAGCATCTTCAGCCATATAAACAGACCTTGGATCTCAAAAGACACAGAATTACCTGATTTAATCTCCGACATGGTGTGAAAGACCTAAACAAATAAACAGAGAGAGCTGATATGTGCTCCTCTCCTCTCTGCTGCCCGCTTGGTTGCCAGGGAAACAGACCTAAGCTCACCTGGGAACCTGCTGGACGAGTGGATGAGCTAGAAAAACCATGCGAGGAGTGTGTGGAATGGAGTGTGGAGTACGTGTGGGTACGTGTAGATGTGAGTGTGTGTGGTGTGAGCCCCTTCAGCTTCTGCCATTTCACACTTTAAAGCATCTTATGAGGCTTGACTGAAACTTTGCCATGTTTAAGAGGGTTAGCATCCCCTACAAGGCCCACACAGACCACCTTTTGCACCATGTATGTACATTTTAGGATTTCTATTCAGCTGGGCTAGAGAATAACTCCTTTTCATCTAAATGCTCTATATTTATGTAGGTTCTAAAAAAAGAAATTAGGCCTGGAAGTGGAAGTGAGAGAGCAGCTGCTTGGTTTCAGTTTTTAAGAGTCATATTTATTTAACTGACATGATCTCTGTGGAAAAATAAATGATAAAAAGTATATAAAATATATATATTTTTTTAGAATTCAGCGTGACATACGACGGATTTCTACTGATTAAAATGTATCATGCTAAGATCTTTAGAGTTTTATTCTTAATCCATCATGTTACTGGAAGTATATGATATCAGAATTACAATGTCATTATCTTGCGTTCCTTGATCTACACTTCTCAATTCCCAGTGCCGGCATTCATTTTTGTTTTTTCATCATTGTCTTTGTCCTTGCCTTCTTATCGGTTTGTTGCTTCCTTCCCTAATACTGCTCACCACTTTCTATTGTACTAGTGTCCGAAACTTAAGTGCTAGCTTTCAAAACTCTTCCAGTAATGTCATATAAACGTGTGTGTGTGTGTGTGTGTGTGTGTGTGTGTGTGTGTGTGTGTTGGGCGGGTTTTTATATTTTGGTGAAGACAAGATGTCCCCATAAGGATAGCAATATTTAACAGTTTCTGGGCAAAAACTGTATATATATTTTTTTTTATTAAAATTTTATTTAAAACTTTTAATTTTGGTTGGTGAGGTCAAGGTCAAGTTTAGATTTAAGTTTAGGCATAGCATTAACTAGCTGTCCTCACATGAATAGTAAGTGTGTGTGTGTGTGTGTGTGTGTGTGTGCGTGCGTGTGTGTGAGAGAGATATGCAAAGATCCTCAGGGAGCAGCAACAGTAAACTACCCTATGTGGCCGTGTGAAATCAGTCCGAGCCTAACAGGGTTCAAAGCCCGAATCAGAGTTAGTGGCTCCTAAATTGCACACAACGGCTGTCATGCATGAGACGAATCTTAAACGGGAAGTGGGGCATATAAGGTTAGGAGCCAAGTTATTGAATAGAATATCAGAAATAGCAAAATGAGAAACGGGGAGGCAGAGAAAGGCTTGGGGCCTTCTGGTCAGGAAAAACAAGTTAATGAAATTCTTTTGAAAAAGATTGTGCTTGCACTGAAAAAAGCCCCATGACTGTGAACTGGAGGATCTGCAAAGAAATAGGAAATCTGTGAAGATTTGTAGTAATATTCCATTTCCCTGCCAATTCGATGCTGACATTTTATGCTGCTCTGATTTACTTACACCTACAACCATCACTCTTTCAACAAGATAATGCATTGCAAAAAGGAGTGGATAACAAACCTACGAAGGTCATGCGTGCACCTGTGGCGAGAACACAGCAGAGACATTTCTCTTCCGAACATCCGACCCCTGCAGCTGTTACAATCTCCTCCTGCTTCTAGCGATATTGTATTGCCCCATGGATGAAGCGGAAAAACAAAGCACATGCAAAACTTTGACGTTATGTAGCTCTGAGCTAAACACCTCAATCTCCTCCTCTAGCTTTCCGACCAAATCTCAGGGATCATCTTAAAGTCCCAATGTCATAACAGAACTAGAACACTGAGCCGAGAGGAAGCAACCTGATGTACCATGAGATCTACATATGAATAATAAAATCTGAACACATCCCACAAATGTCTATACAGTTCCAGTCCCCAAAGCCATGTGTTCATTTCTCTCTCACATATGCACACAATGATATGCAAATCAGATGTGCAAACATCTGGAGCTCAGTCATTTAACACTTGGAATGGCAGAATCACTGCATTGTGGCCAAACATGCTCAGATGTGAGCACACTTATCTTAGCCTAGGAAAAAAAAAAACGAAGCTTTTATTCAAATTGGCCAAAAGTATACAGCCAGTGTTAAGAACCTTATACAAACAGACTTCAGAAGGTTTTGGAAGTTAAGGACTGCTATTCAGAGAAGTAGTAATGTATAAGAAAGGGTGAAAATTAGTGAAAGACCGGCTAAACCAGTGACTGCATATGTACACATTTCAGTAAACCTTGTCTCGGAGGTTCATCGGCCCGGCGAGAGTTAATGGGAACCTGCCCAATGTTTGCTGGTGCTGGATAACACATTTGGCAACCCAAATTTAGAAAAATACAGGCTCACACTTATTATTTAGCAAAGAAAAAAGCAAGGAAGTGTGAATGTAAGTATTGGAAGTACGCTACAGGAACAATCAACTGAATCCTTCATAGTGGACCTTTAACTAACAGTTTTATTCTTAAAATGTTAGCTAGCTTGTTAATAAGTCTGACAAGCTACTATAGATAAATGCTTACCTGTAACAATACAAACCGCTGTAACTAAATTCAAAGCTGGCGTAGCGGCAGATCGGTTAAAGTGATATAGTATAAGATTTGTTAGGAATTTATATTGACTCTTTGCAGCTCTCTGAGAAAGGTAGTGACGTAGTCTTCGATAATGAAGTGAGTTGAGAGTAGAGATTTTTCTTCTGCAATGTAGTAAGTATAAAGTTGAAAGTACAAGGCGAAAGAGGAACAGGTTAGATATCAATTTTTTAAGCAGATACAGAAACGTTGTACTTTCTTACTTCCCGCCCCTGCAGCCAGGCTTTACTTGTGATGGTGTGTCATGAGAAAAGGTCCATGTTTAAAGTTTCATCCTAATCCTACAACAGCCGACCACCATACGTGGATTTTTATTTTATAGTCAGTGGTTATTTGTGTGGGACCGGGGCTATGGAGTGGAGTTAAATCAATTAGCACTGAGGCATACAAAATAAAGACAAACGCTGATTGAGCAGCTACCCAAACTCAAGAACCTCGGAGGGATGTTTGGTAAACAAAGCCCTAATCTGGCTGATTAATGCCACATCAGTCTCTAACTAAAGTAAGTAAACATCCAACTTGATCTACAAGTACACAGAGCGACAAGATGCATTGACTGAACTCTGCAATTTTAAACGTACCGAGTTCAAGCTCTGAAAACGGTCTTAATTGCTGTTTTTTTCCCTTCTTTTTTTTTTGCTTTATGTCTATGCTACAGACTCTTATGCACTGACTATTGGGGAGAAAATGAGGGCTGATTGATCTTACCATGTGATGAATGGTATCGCAGCGTTAAGGTAGAGATTTTCCCAAGCCATCAGCACCAGGGTAAAGGCTGATTTATATCAATTAGGCCTATGGCCTGCTACTCTTGTTCTGTGCAATTAGTAGCAATAGTGTTCCTCAAGCCAGTTTGCTGTAGAAAGGCCATGCTGTCTATCCAGCTTGGACAGCAGTGCTAACCTGTGCCTCAGGAGAGGAACATGCTCTGGGAAGGAATGGACTGTGGCCAGGGAAGGCAGCATGGGCCCGTCATGGACGGACGTCTTAGAGAGTAGGCCGTCAGAAGGTTTGGCTAATGTGGCAGACTTGTCATCTGAATTCAGTTGCTTAACACCACATGATTGCCTTCCACTGCTATTCCAGGAGGTGTGGCGATTAGCTGGAACAGTGCATGCTGGAATAAGAATGGCGGATTGTCAGAGCTGCCAATGCCCCTACTGACAGCATCTCAGCAGGACCATGGGTCACACGAGGATGCATGTCTTTTGTTTTCTAATAAACACATATGATTCCTGCTTATGAATTAATGATGTTTATTTGCATGAGCTAATAAGCCTCATAAATCCCAGTCTGGCTCTTTGTTTTCAGCCTTGCTCTCTCTCTCTCAGACTGCTGATTCTCGGCATATTGGATGGAAACCTTCTCGTTCTTCTGAGTCACATTCACACGGATGCTGGCGTATCCATAAATCTAGGAATTGTAGATGCTGCATTAGCAAGGGCAAAGAATCTTCTGAAGTGTCCTCTTCGGTCAAATTGGCTGTAAATCATGTTACGCGCAAACTGATTTTTTAAACATTAACGGCTTTATTACATGTAATTTATTACTGTGAACATATCAGATTTTATGTAATCCTCAATTTAACGCATATCATCGGGACAGTAATCTTCAATTCAACTTCAATTGATTTCAGATGTATGTCTCAGCTCAACTCAAAAGAGGCAGCGCTCCTGAAGAATTGTTTTGAAAGAGAGTTCGGCACTAAATTTTGGTGAAGGAATTTGTGCATGTGCCAATCGTAGCCCATACCGGCGTCTAGATTTCATATATATATATATATATATCATTGGGTGTATCTGTGTGGTATTATTTTTTTCCCTGGCACACACAGCAGGCAGGGGCAGGTGTAGGATCAGCGCGGGAGCACAGAAAGCAAAAGAGCTCTGATCTTCATCCCTGTAAATCCCCCTCCTGCTGCACTCAGCATCAACAGAAAAGCACAGCGGCCCCATGCTCAAAGAGTCTCTGCTGGATCCACGACTCTCCTGTCGCTTCTTCACCAGCTGCAGATCTCTAAAGTGCCAACTGCTCACATTTCCTCAGCCATCTCTATGTGCTCATTCTTTCAGTCTACAATCATCCTGGACCTCTCACACTGCTGCAACACTCCTCATATGATTAAGGTCATTTCATCGCTGTCCCTGTTAAATGTGCATCTCAAAAAATTCTAGTTTGGGGGGAACAAGAACTGATGGACCAATCAGCCAGCCAATGGACATTAACACAGTAGTTACAGTAAGTAAACTGTGTTATTTCCCAGCATTCTATTGGCCATTTATACTGTATATCACTTGCAAAGTGCAGATGGCAGTTTTTGCTGGCTGACATTGAATATATTGCATAAGTGAAAATGTGAAAAGTGGTGATATGTGTTTTTCATCTGGTAGCAATGACACACTCTCAGCTTATACGACAAAAAGCCCCAGTTTGGATCGAACTGACAGAAATGTACTTTTGCCATTCAGTGGCAAAAAATGTATAAAAGTGTGTACATTTCCATTTCTCACATGTATTTTACATTGGATTTTAATGGGGATTAATCAGGAAGATATTCACTACGTTATAAGTTTGAATCTCGTCGATGCCGTATATACAATCGGGTACAAAAATAAAGTCAAAGAAGGACGTATGAATGATTCAGAAATCATAAAAAGACACTTTAGGTAACTCATTCCGATGAAACTGATCATTGAATGAAGCTGAACAGTCCAGGGTGTAATTATCGACATGGAAGAGAGAAGACGTAGGTTATAAATAAAAACAGTTCTTTGCTAGACTCATTTGTTCACAATACTTTCATGGCAAATGTGAACACTCATCTCTGTGAAATACTGCTTAAAGGCACAAGTTTGAATGATTTACGCCAGAACATTACTGGCGAAGCTATACTGCTAACATTCTTTTTTTGGGTTTGAAAACACTACATACGACATTACATTGGGCATTTAAAGCCTCTCTGGTTTCTCATAGGCAACGAGAACACAGCCAATTCAGTGCTCATTTCATTCAGCTTAGCGGTGCAGAGGAGGTCCAGATGCAACCGCACCTACGGCAGCAGAGCGCCGGACTAATCCAGACCCAACACTGCTATAATCCACACAAAACAGTTCGCTGGCATGGTAGAAGAGACTAAGTCATCATACAGCACAGCTAATCCTGATCTGTGATACAGAGCTGAGAGACAACGATAACATCCACAGCTAATGAGCAGACAAAAAGGCCTGCTGAGTCTGTGTACTTCCTCAAAAGTGAACAGAAAATGGTGTAAAACAGGAATGCACAATAGCTTAAAGTGCCCATGAAATGAAAATATGTGTTTCAGAGCTTTTTGTACCTGTCCCTTAGTATTATGGACACCCAAACCATAGTGTTTTCAGGGATAGGTTTTTTTTTTTTTTTTCCGTTTGTTTTTTGAAAAAAGCTTTTAAAAATGTTGCTGACTCATCCTGCACTAGTGTATTGTTTATACAATTGAACGCTCTATGAATAGTATATGTCCCTTCTGCAGAGTAATACTGCCTACTGTAGGTGGATCGTGCTCTACATTAACAGCTTTTCAACAGCAAAAATGGTCCATCCGTGCATTTTTGGCTTTGCGTCTTCCTGCACACTATTCCCTTTTCCAACTGTCACTTGGTTGAGAAAAAAATAGTTGAAGAGGACGGAATTTGGAGTTATATAAGTGACAGCCACTTTTTCTGACATTTCACCAATTTGGGGCTGTTCAATGCTGGAATGGCTTGACTAAGACTCAGGCTAAGAATGTTTAGTCTAATTTAATGTTTAGTAATGTTTGGAAAGTTTGCCTCATCAGGGGTGTGTCATACAGTATATCGAATGCTACTGACTTGTTGTATAAATCAGGCAAGTATTTCAGCATGTGGTCAATCTGACTTCCTGTTTCCCAAGAGAATGGCTGTTTCCTGTTACCTTTAACATAAGAATGGAAAAAGGAGGACAATGTAAAGTGACACATAGCTTTAGTGAAGGGCTTTCAGTCTATTTGCAGCAACCTGGGATTGAGGTGGAGAATGGCAGCGCTCTATTACCAAGGCTAATGACTATGTTGGAAGAATCAGCTCTCTACACAACACACCCAACACCCTGTCAATCCAGCCTCCCCCATGGGCAGTGCACGGACAGACCTCTCCATACAGACACAGAAGTGATGTACCCCTCCATTACTCTAAACGTACAAAACATGCACCTCTCCACTTATCCAACAATACAATACAAGCCAAACAAAACTCAATCCACCCTCGCACATACAGCAACATGGTAACATGGCATTCTGTCACTCTAACAAGGGCGCACAACAGGTGGTGCCATGTTTGATAATGACATAGAACAAGAAATCTCCCAACCGCACCACATGTTACTGCAAGCAAAACGTATATTGCAAAGGCTAATCACTACTAAATACATGAAAGACTTATGGAGAACCTTACTAATTGGGAAAACAGCTTAACAGCGTTAATGGATGTTATATACAATTTAATATCCGCTCTATACACACGCAGTTGTATTTACAATATGGGCTGTAATTGTGCAGGAGTGAGCTTGGCACCATGTAGCTATGTTACTAATGTGGCTGCACGTGAGCCGCATTTGTCAACGTTCTCCCCCAGTTGCCAGAAGTGAACATGTGTACGTGCTGAATTGAATGGACTAAGAGAAGGTGTGGCATTCAAAATGTGTGAGAACAGCAGTGTTTTCTACTGACATCACGCCAAAATTCTTTTCATGACCGCTTATGAGGAATCCAAATCTTAGCCCGAGCTCAAAATATTTCTTTCCTGAACGATCCTTGTCTCACTTTTTATAGCCCGGTTTAGTGACCGCACGCTGTTTCAACTCTATCGCCATCAACATCAGTGGGTTACTTTGTTTGCATCTGAGTGAACGGTGCTATCAGTACAAAATTTGAACATCTCAGTTGAAGCCAGACACAGCTCATAGAGAATGATATAATTTTACAACAAATAAGATGTTATTAAAAAAAATGTTGGATATTGCTGCAGCTGAATTCTGGCAAAAAGGGACAATAAATATTTATTACAATAAATAGAAATAGAAATACAAAACCACTAATATAGTTCACCAAAATGGCATGAAATGAAATACTTTTAAGGCTTTTTGTAAGATCCAATTAGATGATGAGTCACGCGGTAATTAAAAAAAGAAAAACAGTCTGGTTGAAGTCTGAAACCTTGCTAGCTGAATGTAATTTCCTCGCAAAGTGAATGTCAGACTTTGATCAAGTTGTTGGATAGCTACCTACTGGACATTAACCAAATTATTTCATTTTGTATTCAGATACAAGCTGTTAAAATGTCTGTGATGCGCCTGTCCCGCAGTCAGAATAAAACTGCATTTCTGCCTTTCCTCTTTTGGTGGTAGACATGTTTTAAAATGCTGTAGCTTTCCTTTTGCTTAAGATACATGCAACAGCATGCCTAACTGCACTTTACTGAAATGAATGAACTCCGTCCCGTTCTACAAAAACACCACTCTTCATTAATAACAATGGGAAAAAAAAACCTTTATTTTCGTCCTTGCATTTTCCCAACAATTAGTAAAAATAGAGTCATTTGTAGCAGCACTGTAACTCATCCGTTACATTAGCAGCAAACACATAAACTAACTAATCAAACGTAGACGTCAGCTGCTGGCAGCGTATCCACACAGTTACTTCTGCAGCCACGTGCAACTGGATTATTAAATTAACATTTTGAATTCTGTATATTGAGTGCAATGATCACAACACCTACTCAAAGAGGTCAGTGTATTGACAGAACCTCATTATACAGTGACAATCAAGCTTCATGGCATTTCTGATATAAAATATTGATATTGATGCAGGCGGCACTGCGTCAACATGTACACCTTTGAGATCTGAAATAGTATACTATGCTAAATCAATATTTTGAGCCTAGGCCTCCATGGGTAATTAAATGAAACACCACAGAACATTTGCATAATTGCAATATACAAATGTTTATCCACTGGGATATATGCAGTGGCGAGGATCATTCAGTCACACAGTGTTTCTCCGGGTCTCAGCATCCCGAAGTGCCGAAGCTACAGCACATTAAAAAAAATTATAAAAATCTCATGCATATAGCAGCAGGGGCTGTGTTATCTCACCGGTTAAAGTTCTCTTAAAGGCTCTTAACCCCGAACAGCTTAGCCACCTCTGCTGAAATAAATAAGTAATAAATAAATATAAGTAAAGAAGACTGTGTTCAAAATATGAGTTCATCCAGCATGCTATTACACGTTACTAAATTATGAATGCCTCAAATAGAGTTGCTGCTTTTTAGTCTTTTATAGACTTTAACTTTATGAAATCCACAGGAATGCCGGAAATCCCTGATTTCCATTTTAAACCGTTATTTAAGACTCAGAAATGACATCTCAGCAAGCGAAAAAAAAACTGTATTATTCTACCGGCAGATCATTTTTGCCTATTTCAAGCATTTAGTTGAAAAAGAAAAACATTTAAAAAGAAAGCAAAATTCCATGCCAATAAAAACGTCACAGTGACACAAATTAGCTTAATAATATATATTAGGTCGCATTTTGTTTTCTTTTTTATATAAATCTGAAACGTTTCCTGAACTGAAATAAGGTTCTCTTTTACATATGAAAAGGGAGAAAAATGCATTTGAAATCATTTCAGTCCAATTAGAACAAAAGATGCTCCCATTATTTCTACAAATTTATCTTATTGAAATTGTAACCTTAACTTGTTGAAAAATTGAACAGAATTCTACGTTTAATTAATTTAACAGAATTCTAAGTCTCTACCTCATCGCATGAGGTAAAAGTTACTCTATGCTAACTGTAGTGGGGAAATAAATCACTTATTATTTTGTCCTGCGTCTTCTCCTGCAGTTTTTGGGAGACAGCGTTCGGAAGTCAAGTCAAGTGGCTTTTATTGTCATTTCAACCACATACATGCAATACAGTGTACAGTCAGACGACACAGTGTTTCTCCAGGACCAAGGTGCTACATACAAGCTTTTAACGCTGGGGGGGAATCTGGACTCCGATAATAAATACAGAGACGTTGGAAAGTATTTTGGTTGTTAGGGGCCGGCTCGCCGGCATCAGGCCACACCAAAAACTGGAGGCCTGGTCTCCATAGCAACCCGAAGACGCAAAGCATTTCCAATAGGTCTTTCTTACAGGTCGGGTTTTTTTTTGATGCACTAGTTCTCGTTTTCCGGTCATTTATTTTTCCCCATCGAAATGAAGTGAGTTTCGGAATCGAAGTCTTCCTGCTCAGTAATGCTTCATCAGAGAGTCAACAAGAATGAACATGACACCTTGGGACACCTCATCCAACACATACATGAAATCAGCTATGACCCACGCTTGTCTTTTTTTATGACCCACGCTTCCGTCCATCATGAACCACACTCATCTTTTTTGATGCACAATCACTGCACATTTTCTTGCAGAACTGCATCTTTAGTTAATTTAATCAGTTTTGTGGGCTAAATTTCTTCAAGGTTATTTAGACATTTTAAAACGTTGACTACTTGAGTGTGTGTGTGTGTGTGTGTGTGTGTGTGTGTGTGTGTGTGTGTGTGTGTGTGTGTGTGTGTGTGTGTGT
>JAQQZR010000023.1:19695568-19707707 GCA_030068235.1 Notoglanidium macrostoma | reverse complement strand
TTTTTTTACACTTTTTTGTTTACCACATAATTCAGTATATGCCATACGTGTTGCTTCATAGTTTGGATGTATTCAGTAATGTTTTACAACGTAGAAAGCAAAAAAAATAAAGAACAACCTATGAAAAAGAGTAGGTGTGTATAAACCTTTGACTGGTAGTGTGTATATATATATATATTAAAACCAGAAGACGACTGTCCCGAGTGTAGCTCCTCATTCTTCCTGGTTCATTATGATTCACGACTCATAACTGCCAGTCCATCAGACATACAAAACGTCTGAAGAACTCTTTTGAAAAATTCAGGACATGATTGAGTCAAAGTGCAAAAACATCTCTTTAACCAGACAAAGGCACATGACCAAGCATTAGCTACTGTTTTCATACATGCATTTGAAGATGAACTTACTATAAAAAAAAAAAAAAAAAAGCAGAAAAGAAAAACAACCATGGGTTCGCAGTCCCTTAACAACAAAAGACATGAGAGACCGAAGCAACTTATACCTCGAAACAGCCATGATAATAATGTTTATAATGAAATACATATTTTTCAATATAATAGCAAGTAACCTGGTGACAACATGTTCTCATGCAGATCCAGAGAAAGCAAGCATGCAGAAAACTCATCCCTTGTACACATCCCTTCCCTCCAGCTGGAGTTTTAGATCAGTGAGTGCTAAAACCACCAGACACCAGAAATGATTCTTTCCGCATGCAATGAACACTTAATTGCCTCACAAACATGATCACTGTGTCACTGCCAGTATTGTGTTTAATATACAAGACGTAATAACTTTTCCGTGTAGTATTGATTGATTATTAACATTCTCTGTTCCAGAGGCTACGGGGACACTGATGGCTCCAAAAGGTAAGCTTCTGGGTTACTGATCAGAAGGTCAGGGGTTCATTCTTCAGCAGTGCCAATCTGCCACTATTAGGCCCTTGAGCAATGCCCTTAACTCTGTTTGCCCCTGGGGTGCCATATCATGGCTGACACTGCACTCTGACCCCAACTTCCTAACAAGCTGGCATATACAAGAAAGATTTTCACTTTGCTATAAGGAATAAGTGACCAAGACTTCTTCTTCTAAGAGTTGCTAATGTATACAATATCCACTTCTGCTCAGAGCAAACATGCCAAAAAGCTACATTATCATTGTTCTCTATGTTCTGGTCTTTACTCGTCATGTCTATAAGCGCAAGAGCTCAAATTCCTTGTACTTGGCCGATAGAGCATGGTCCGGGTTCAAGTTACACCAATGCTGCTTAATATCATGGCAAAGATGGATGCATGTTGCTCTCCAAATTTCTACTGCACATCTTAATCAGTATCAGCAAACTAATTAAAAGTAACTTCAGACACTTTACACATGCTAAACCTGTCATGCATCAGCACATATTTCATCAGCATCAGTTGAGAAACATTTTAAAAGAAGGCTGAAAGCATGACTGAGCTCTCCAGAATTGTGAAAAAAAGAAAACAATCAAGAAGTAATTAACTGTCAGGCACGTTTAGTCCTGTCAGACACCAGTGTCCACTTCCTAATCGCAGCTACAATCTGCCAGAACTGTGACAGTGAGAGAGGAAATAAATAAATAATGGTGCAACTGTAAAAGTGCAGGCACATATTATCATATTAAAAGTCCATTCATGGGTCACCGATAATGAAAGCCATTGATATAGCAGGCTATGTACAGAAGAGCCCGTGATGTTTACCACTTAGCTCTGAGCGCACTTCATTACAAGCAGAGAGGCTTGATTAAAAAGAACACAGCATCCAATTAAATGCATTATCACAAAGAACATGAAGAACAACAGACTGAAGGTTAGCTTTCAAATTGCTCCTGGAGTTTCAATGGAACTGCCTGTTTCATGCCAAAGCCATCAGATAAAGACTGTTAGTAATAAAGGCAGTGTGAATTTCTCTGAAAGGGAACATGAAGTTATTGCTTTTTTTTAGCTACATTTCAAATGTCTTCTTGGCATTAATGTTAATACCTCTTTCTCACATAGCCGGATCGTTTCGACGGATGATGTAGGTAGAAAAATGTTTTTTTGTTTCTGGGGGTCGTCGGGCAGGATCTGACAGCATTCTGTAAACATCGATGAGTGCCATGTCATTTCCTTGACAGCCGGGGGGGCGTGGCTTAAATCTGTGACATCATTCAAAAATGTAAAACTTGCTGGAAATTTTTTTTACCGATGAATTTGACTGTAACAACCATCTTAATCTTTACGTGGCTTAATTTGTCGCTATCCGTTTAAACCGTACACACTGCTTTCATTGCTGAAAGATGTTATACATCGTCGCCATCACCCATCTGCTGTCAGCTGCAGAAACTGACCGTGAATCTACCTGCATTTCTTTCTTTCTTTCTTTCTTTTTAATTCACTGACAAATTCTGACCTTGTAGATTTGTGTGATAACTGCTGAAATACTGCCGTACTTTACCACATAGCAGGATACAGTCTTCTCCATGGATTAGTCTTATATGGTTGTTTTACTTCTATTTTCCTTATTATTATTATTATTATTATTATTTTGTTAATGCCAGAATCAGTATCAGAGTTTTGCTTTGCGACTGTCACCCTCCCAGCCTACACACTCACTGTCATCGTCACTTAATTATTGACTCACCTGGACTCAATCTCACACACACACACACACACACACACACACACACACACACTCACACACACACACGCACACACACTATAATAGAACCCAACACTCTGCTGACATGAGGTATTGCTCTATACTCTTTTCCTGAAGTGCAATGCCCAGGTGTCTGCCACCTGATTTATTATTAAATGTTTATATTTATATTGCCCTTATTGTATTTATGTATGTATGTTTTTTTTTTTCTTTCTAGTTGAAAACCACTACTTGATTTATCAGGGTATAATAATTTTCTTTCATATACTTTAAAGTGTCTTTGTAGTTTGTCTAAACTTAATTAACAGTATTTATGAAAAAAACAAAAAACTTTAATTACTTTTAATTAGATATGGAGTTAAAAAAATTCATTTGTAATTGTTCACCTGATCCACCTTGAAAAGTACTATTGTTCATAAATTATTCTTGCCACTAAAAGGCGCATTAGCGGTTCAGTCTCTGGACTGCATTTTTGTTGTTACTGTTTGTTGTTGTTGTTGTTGTTTTGATATTGTGTATAAAAGAGACCCTGAAAAAAATTTCAAGTCTAGAATTTTTTTCTAAATATTAGAATGCATAACACATCACTTCTTTTTCTTTCATATTCACATTTCAGATACAGCCAAAATCTTTCTTCTTGCTGGAATCACTCTGCGCTTGTACATATTCAGCCACTTGGGTTTTTCCTGTTCGAAACAGTAGTTTTACTGTCTAATAGTTACCTTAACAAAAGTACTGGGTCATGCTATATTTCTTTCTTTCGTCATTGAATTACAATCTACACTTTGTGTGTGTGTGTGTGTGTGTGTGTGTGTGTGTGTGTTCTGGTCAGATACAGTTCCTGCATTAGCCACAAATACACGGGAAAGAAAAGACTTCCTATGTCTGCTCAGACAGGCCAACAGCTTAAAGCTGCAACTCCTTACTAGTCAAGTTTCAGGATTCTTCTTTAAATTAGCTTTTTTTCCCCTGCATATTAGCTGAAGGGTTATGGAGTCATGGGTGAGAAGAGATCATGGGGGGTCACGGGGGTCAGCTAGTGCATTCTCAGCATCACACTCGGACATCTCGTGTTCACAAAGATTTCATAGATGAAGCAAACATTTTAATAAACTGACAGTTACCTACATGTCTACAATATCTGTTAGTCAAGCATTCAACCACACCACAGGTTTAAATAAAGTATTTCAGTCTCACCTAAACGTGCTCTTTTTCATTTTTTTCCCTCACATTTCTCCATAATGATGCAAATTATAAAATGCTGAATAAACTCAAATTCTGGACTATTAAATAGCTTCACCATCTCGACCACCTTTAATTAGATAGGCATTTCTTTCAGACTGATCTCAGTGGATTTATGCTATTGCAGTGTAGGTGTAGACAGTAATTATAAGCTATCAATAAGATTTTGAACATATTATTAGGCTGAATGTAAGCGCAGCTAGAGGGAATATCATTCAAATTTAATTAAATAAAGAAGTGACAGCAATAGTTGATAAGATCACAAAGCGGGGTGAAAATGAGTGAACATTTCACATGGTATATGGAAGATCTGAGTCTTCATTAAAAATGCAGTTTCATGAAAAGCAAACATATCAGACTTCTACATGGAGCGGCTTTGGTCCTGTGCATCATCTTTGATCAATAGTGTGTCAAAATCAGATGTAGCATTTGTATGTAGGGCAGACATTCAGTGGTGACTCTACAAACGGTTCAGCGTCTGCTGACTTCATGTCCAATCTGCTGGTAGTGCTCTTGTGCTAATCCATAATGAGTAAGTTGTCTACTTATTTCGGTCAGATATTGTTGGCCACAAGAGCAAAACAATTAACATAGGACTTCCACAGAACTACATGTAAAACACTTTCTGTACTACCTCTTTATTGTGAAACCTATCAAAACATTCATTCATGTATCCATCTGTTGATCCATCCATCCACCAATCCATTATCCATTAAGGATCCCAGGATGGATGGAGTCAATCCCAGCTGACTTCAGGTGAGAGGCGGGGTACACCGTGGCAGGTTCCCAATCTACCGCAGGGGTAATACAGAGACAAACATCCATTCACATCTATGGGCAATTTAGAGTACTGAATTGACCTTGGCCATGTCCACACTAATATGTTTTAAAACTTGGCATGTCAGGAAAATCAGTGTTGGTACATTTAGTACTCCAGAGTTTCCGAGCTGGGAAACCTTTTAGTGTGGATGAGGGGAAAATGTAGGCTTTTGAGAACAATGATGCAGACACCCACGTTCACTTCCTAATTGGGGTCTAATTAGTCACGATGTATCCTTCCCCAATTCGTCACACTCCTGTCACGTGACCCTTTTCCGGAAGTAAAGAAACAACATCAGCCTCAACTGCCAGTGCTGAATGCAGCATGGATAACGAATTACAAGCATTGCTGACCTTGTTGACTTTGCTAGCAGCTGTTGTGCAGTTAAAGGCTGCATTTTATAATGCAACAACTGCCTACATACCCAAGAGGCAAGCTATTATTTGAGTGCTCTACAGCTACGCAACCAACTGCAACGTAGACAATCTGCTTCCTGTTCATACAGGCATGCGCATGCCCAGTGCACGTGAATGACTCAAAAAAATAGAAAGGCAGTCTTTTGGACTAAAGGATATCTCAAATCATGATCTTTGTATAATAAGGTTTAATCTGGATGAAGAGCTGTTTTGATATATGGGACATCGGAGTATTGATATTCCTGCTAACAAAACTCCAAAGTAATGAAGTGTACAATTACAGCTCAACAAAGTTTACTTCAAATTTACATTATTCCAATTCTGAGAGATTAGAAAGAACATTTTTAAACAATGTCCAAACATAGACAGGACCTAAGTGTTGCCTTAGATTATATGCACTTTAGTTTTATAAGGTTCAATCGAATTGTTCCTTATTAAACGTATTAAACCTATTTCTTGATCTAATAACATCACATACTGTATACATTTTTTTGGACCCAGCCTCATACGAAAAAAAAAATGTTTGCATGCAATTTGTTTTCACCACCATTGAATAGCAATGTTCTGGCACAGCATACATGACATAGCAGTGTATCAAACTGTCACTCAAATGCTTCGCATGTCATGTAATGCACCAACGGAATTTAACCAAGGACATTTGAAGGCTATGCTGTTTGAATCACGGTCAGGCTCGCAAGTCACATGGTAACGTTATGGAAATACAAGGAATTTCAAAGTGCAAATAGTTTTTAGGTAAAATAGTTTTCTTATTCTGTACATTCTCTAGGCTTCTGGGAATACAGAGACTTCCCATCTTTTGAAAATACTCTTGTTACCATACCTCATTACCATGTGACTTGCAAGCCTGATTGTGTTTGTAGAGGAGAGAAGTTTCATGCACAACATGTGTCTAATCATATGCTGTGAAAAGCACGTGAAGTAGGTTATGAATTTGACTATAGCAGCCGTAGCTGTAATCATGACGTAATTAATAATCAATCTTATTCAAACAGCACAGTGGAAGCGGTAGCCATGGTTAAATTATGTTGGTGCAGAACATGGCATATAGAGAATTTGAGTAATGATTCGATGTATTGATATTCAACATGCTGCAAATATGTTGCATGTAAACTTTTTTTTTTTTTCCTGTGACACTGTGGTTGATTTTTCTGAATGTGTTATTTAAGATTTTTCAAATCTGAAGTTTCTAAACATATTTACCTTGAGATTTCCTTGTAGAACATCTAACCACAGTGAAATACATAAGAACATATGTGTTTCTGTTTAACTACACAGGCACATTGTAATGTCAGGACTCGGACATAATATGGTTGCCCTGCACTTCATTACCCATCAGCCCTACCATCAGACTACTACAGATCACCTGGCACTGTCACATGGTTTTTCTCTGCTCTCATCTGATTCCCACTGATACCCTATTTTACACTTTAGTTGCTAAGTTTCTATTCTATATAGCCTGTTGCGTGTATGTTATTGCTCTGAGTATGATTCTTGTTTTGACTTTGCCTTAAAAAGCTTACACTTGCATCCGTCTCTACCTCTTACTAACACACAGCAAACAAGTCTATCCATAATATGTCCATCATATTCAAAGCTAACGTTATCTGATGTTAGTCACAATATTAGGATTCTAATATTCTAGGATTTTAGAATATTTATATGCTATAAAATCAGCAAGTACAGCAGACCTATACTGTACCTGCTTTTATACACTTTCTATAAATCGCAAATGCACACAATAAAAAGAAAAAACAGCTGACGCTCAAGTCTGTTTTTACCTCTCAAAGTGTAAATAAAACGTGGATATTGATTGGCCCACAAGGCCTTCGTTGTTGTGTTCATCCTATGTTCATCCTGGATGATAAACGCAGATTATCTCTTTGGAGATAGAGATTTTTTTTTCAAATACATCACACAAGTACCTTATACATAAATAAAGCATCTCCCGCTGAGGAAGGCCAGATAGAACCTTATAATACTAAGATCACAAAATATGTCTCCATATATATGAGAATAAGAAAGTACAAGAAAGCATTTGAAAACAACATCTTTCAATAATATCAGCTTTTGTTTGAATCACTCGGGAGAAGGTCAGGCCAAGTGCATACTGTTTACCAGATCTTTCTAGTTAAAAATAAGGTCATGTTTTCTTTTCCTAGATTGATTTCCTTTTCGACAACTCATTCTAAACGCTCTCTTAGATAAAAACAGCCTGAAGACTGGTCCATTATGTGCCTTGGAGATACAATACTCCTCCTTAGTACAAACGACTGATCATAATTAACTGCCGAAGTGTTCTTAAAAAAAAAACAAAACCTAGAGAATATAAACTAGAATAATGCAATTATTTCTGGTAGGTTGCTTTATTTTTAGGCTGGCAGTTAAGCTACTCTGGTGTATAAGTGCTGTTACACATTAAAAGTTTGGGAAAAAGTACGAACTTTTTGAACATTAATATGTTTCTTACGACAGAGTCACAATAATCTGTAAGTTGTAATTGCTTTTGCTTCAGTTTCACGTTCTACAAAATTAATAACCTCCAGCTTTAATGACGGCCAGACATGTTGATTTGTTTCGGTATAGATTTAGAAGGTATGCTGCTGCTTGCCTGATAAAACTTTATGCATTTTTTCATGCAACAGTAGCTCAATTGGTCAGAAATCCAGTGACTGTGCGATCCAGGAAGTAGGAGTCCGTGATTAGGTGTGTGTTCCAGTCTGTTGGAACGTATTGCAGCATATTTTATTTGGCCGGCATTTTAAAATTTCTGAGATAAGGACTGTCCCAATTTGCAGGCAGCTACACACTGCGGTGGTGTTCAGCTCTGGGGACGGGTTGATTCCATCCTCCTAATGTCAAAGACGGCAGCTCGTAAGAACAAGGTAAAGCAGCACACATTGGGGGCAACAAAGTTACAGACTGGCAGAGAGTGAAAACGGCTCTCCACTGACCAGGCTGATCATCAACTTCCTGGAATGACACTTAACTAGCATAGGATGACATCAAGTGACCTACAAAAAGAATGGCAAATGGCACCTGGGGTTAGGTGCACAGCAAGGATGGTTCGAAACAGGCTCCTCTGGGTGGGGTTAAAGTCATGCAAAGCTAGAAAAAAGCCCTTCATCAATGAGAAGTAAAGAAGCAAAGCTAACCCGAGGTTTGCTAAAGTCCATAAGGATTGGACCATAGAGGACATCTTTTATGATAAGTCCAATTTTCAGCTTTTTCCATCAACTGGTCATCTAACGGTTAGACAGAGACCTGGAGAGGCCTACAAGCAACAGTGTCTTACACAATGTGAAATTTGGTAGAGTATCGGTGATGATCTGGGGGTGCTTCAGAAAGACTGGAATGGGATGGGCAGATTTTCTTTGTGAAGGAAGCATGAATCAAGCCATGTACAAGGTTATCCTGGAAGAAAACTTGCTTCCTTCTGCTCTGACAATGTTGCGTAACTCTGAGGACTTCCAGCAGGACAATGCTCCATGCCACATAGCCGGGTCAATCAAGGGGTGGATGGAGGACCACAGTATCAAGACCCTGCAATGGCGAGCCCAATCTCCAGACCTGAACCCCACTGAAAAACTTTGGCATGTGATCAAGAGGAAGATGGATGGTCACAAGCCATCAAACAAAGCTGAGCTGATTGAATTTTTGTGCACGGAGTGGCATAAAGTCTCACAAGAGCAACGTGAAAGACTGGTGGAGAGCATGCCAAGACGCGTGAAATCTGTGACTAAATGTCAGGGTAATTGCACCAGATACTGATTTCCGAACTCTTCCTAAGTTCAAACATTAGTATAGTTTTTAAAATTGTATGATCTTGATTTCTACGTATTATTCAAGGTATGAAAACACTGCGTCTTTTTTTTTGTTGTTTTGACCAGTTGTCGTCTTCTGCAATTAAATGCTCTAAGCGACAATATTTTTATGTGGAATTCGATGGAAATCTCAGTAGTTTATGAAATAAAACAAAAAAATGTTCATGTTCCTCAAACACATACCTATAAATAGTAAAACAAGAGAAACTGAATTTTGCATTGGTCTCTTAATTTTTTTCCAAAGCTGTATGAATAGAAGAAAGAAATGGGATTTTTATTTATTATTAAACAGGAAAGCATGCCCGAAAGATTCAGAGGGCATTTGGTTAGGACCAATAAAAACTAGGATGGATTGCAACCATGCAACTTCAATTAGATTTCAATGGAGCGACTTAAAATGTACTCAATTGGCTTAGAAATAAACAAGTTGGTCCTAAATGAGATTTATGTCCTATACATAGCATACAAACAGTAAAAACATTCCACTCTATTTTTTTTTTTATTCTGAAAAACAAGAAGCCTGGATATGAGAAAAACCACCACAACATCGAAAGCATGTGCCTGACAAGAAAGGATTCAGCTCCAAACAAAGACCCAATGGCGTGCGTCCCGCTGCACGAAAATTGCTTACTACGACCAGGCCTTGATGTCAGGACTGTGTGTGCGGGGAACAGTACTTTTGGAAGGCTTCCCAGGCTGCTGTGATGACGTACCACTCACAGTGATGTATAATTAGCCCTCTTCATCCATTCTGCATCTAAGTACAGGACTGCAGGAGACACACTAGCCTATCGCTAACCTCAAGAGACGCCTAACAGCGATTTTTACGTTGTAAATTGTGAAATCTCTCTCTCTTAACATAATCTCTTTTCCACAAAAGGGCATTAATGTCTTATGTGGGAACTATGGGAGGATTAGCATGCACATTTCCATTTTTGTGCCGTAGCAATAATGATAAATATACTGTTAGACTATAGTTTCACCAAGGTACTGTTGCTAAGAAAGGAGAATATATAAAGACTCCAGACTGCAGCTAGTGTTCAGATCCCCAACTCACCCCAACAACCAGACCCCCCCATCCCCATCCCTCATAACCCTTTCCCCAACACACACAAAAACACACTGAAAAAGGCCGATGGCCAATTAGAGGAAATGCCAGTCCCTAACATCATGTTTTATGATAAAATATTACAATGTGGAGAAGACAGAAAGAGCATGGAAAGACCTTTTGAAAGAGTGGCATAATCTCGCAGCTCAATGGAGCAACTAACATGCCGGCAATGAAAGTACAAAGTATTTAAACTAGAGTATTTTTTTAACGATTATTCCTCCTGCAGTTGACTTTGAACAGGCCACTTCAGTAGGAGTGGGTCAGGAACTCCATGTGACCATGTGGGCTGAAAGTCTTACCCATAGCTTAAACTCAACCTTTAGCATTTGAACCATATGAAGTGCATGGTTAAAAGACACAACAGGACTTGCCTAGTGTTGAATGCAGACATTTATTGAGTGCCAGCCTGCAGAGAAAGCACCATGTTAGGCTGCATACCTAAACCATTGTTTCAAGTTGCAAGTTTCAAGTTGTATTGTCATATCTAGATAACAATGTAGCATCTTTACCCGTAATGAAATTCTTAGACTCGTGTTCCCAATCAACTGATAAAAAGTTGGACGTACAAATTTAACGTCACACACGTTTTCCTGGACCTGTCTTTTAAGTGATATATCCAAATACTATTTTACAACTCATAGCTCTTTACAGCTAGGATAGGAAGACTGTGGTACAAGGATAAGAGATGCATAAAAAAAACCAGTAAAACCTGAAGGTTAAGGTGAAGTCATCTTTTCTACAACCCCACAAAAGCACCACGGTCTTATAATAATGAGTGGCCTATGGCATTTAAACAGCAATGTAAGTGTCCGCTTAATTTCTCATCACTCTCACCAACAATATGTCACTTAATTCTGCCTCACGCTACACAACTTTTTTTGTGTTCAATCATGTCCAACCTCCAGCCACCGCTCATATTTTATCGAAAGCATTTCAGGGCAACAGGGACACCATAAAACATTAACGCTGATAACACTAATGCTGGATGACTGAGCGTGCAGTGACCTGATAAAAGAATGTCCCTGATCTAATAGGACTACTTTGTCATAAGTGATTTTTCTTTTTAAAAAAGTAAATAAATCACGGCAAAATGTCACAAATATGCACACAAGCACATTTTCTATGCTAAAATGAAAACTAAGCACTTGGCCCACTATGAAAAAGGGGAACATTTAGAGACTGGGAAAAGATCCAGCCTTTCCTAAGATCTCTTTATGCTTTCATTTGGCAAACCTTTGCATTTAACGCAAGTTCTGTTTTTCAATTATAGCCTCCTCTTGTGCACTGCAAGCTTTTTGTCTTCACATGACCCATTCTGGTAGAACTACAAGCCTTTTAATCACATATTAAGAGTTTTCAACAAGTTAAATCTTTTTTTTTCTTCTTTTAATGAAATAGAATTGGCAGTGTTGATCACAAAATGTTGCAAGCACGCATTTGGGTTAATAGTTGCCTTCATTTTATTATTTAATATTTTGGTATAAGAATTTCATGCTGCATATTATTGTTGTACTGCAAGTCAAAATATTTTCAAGATTCAAATCCACTAAAGAAAGACTTACAAAAATGTGACTGCTGGGATGTACAACACTCTTAGAGAAAAGGAATTCAAGTGATTTAAGGGATTCAAGGATTCTCAGCTTTCTCAAGTGCTGTGTGAAACCCTTTCTAAAAGTTAAATCAGTACAGGACCATTTAGAGCTCTATATTTAACTATAATTAGCTGTATTTTTTTCTAAGAGGCATCACAGAGCAGGGGTATTCAATTAAAATTCCCAAAAATGTCAGATCATTAGTTTACCTGCTTGCTAACAACAGTTACCTTGTACAACCCGAATTCCAGAAAAGTTGGGACGTTCTTTAAATTTGATTAAAATGAAAACTAAAAGACTTTCAAATCACATGAGCCAATATTTTATTCACAACAGAACATAGATAACAAATGTTTCAACTGAGAAATTTTACAATTTTAATGCTTCAAATTTGATGCTTGCTACAGGTATCAAAATAGTTGGGACAGGGGCATGTTTACCATGGTGTAGCATCTCCTCTT
>JAQQZR010000023.1:19659088-19680283 GCA_030068235.1 Notoglanidium macrostoma | reverse complement strand
TTATAACAGCCCTATTGAACAACTGGAGTAATCCATATTATGTCAACAACCGCTCGACTAAGTAAAGAGAAACAACATTACATCATTACTTTAAGACATGACTTATGACAGTGACTTTTAAGTAATAAAAATAAAGAAAAAAACATTGAATTAGAAGGTGTGTCCAAACTTTTGACTGGTGGTATACTTCTGGACGTGCTGTTATAGGTAAATAGTCCAATATTTCAGACTGGTAAGAATAACCCTATTTCCTGTCAGGCCCCTTCAGATTTTGCTACTTTTATTGTATTCAGAGTTCTATTCCAGCCTCGGATATAGTTCATATCTTTCCAAATATTGCTTATATCACACCTACTATAACAGTAGTTTCATCTCCAGTGATGTGATCCCATCTCAGTTACGGAAATCTGTCCACAGAACCCTGTTCGAAGTATTATCTGCCTCAGTGAGTTGGCCACGGAAAATCCTTAATACATTCAAAGCTTAAGGCTCAATATTAAAGAGGCTTTTTGAGGTGGGAAAAAAGTATAATTAAACGTTCTTAAATTTGTCTTCATGACTTTATCTTTGGCTCTGAGGGACAGAAGTACTGAAGATGGCTATGGCTGTGTGCGATTGATAAGGTTTCACTGGGTCTCATTATGGCACTGTCTTTAGTTAAAGTCAGACCAGGGGCATGAACTGCATATATCTCTTTCTTTTATTCAGTGACACCTATGTAGGTCACGTGAGAGGAAGTGACATGTAATTACAGTGACTGGAAGACTCAGGATGATTCATATGGGTCAGATAGAGGCTTATCTAGATTAGTGTCAGTAGGCGCTATACAGTGTGTGTACAGAGTGTGTAGAGGCTCTCTTTATCTCCCACTTGTTCCATCACTTCTTGCTGCTTGCCAAGAATGAGGTTTTCAATTAAGATTTCACTTAGCTGTCGGACCAGAAGAATTCGATATTTCCCAATTATGTAATATCAATAATGATTTGACATCAGTGACAAATCAAGCCTAGTACCTGGAGCACTCATGCTTTTCGCATGGTGAGAGAGTGAAACAAGAAAGAGAAAGGTTGCGAGAGGCTGTGTGTGTGTGTTTGAGTGTATGTGTGTGTTTGTGTATGTTAGAGAGAGAGAGAGAGAGAGAGAGAGAGTGCGTGAGAGAGATTTAAACAAAACACCAAAAACATGAATTTTTCAGCAGTTAGTTGACAAAAGAAATTATTAAATTATTAAATTGCCATCATAAACTACAAAAAAAAAAAGAAAAGATAAATCTACTCATAGATTAGCATGTTTTTGTTGGCTGCATTTCTATCCATCCATTCATTATCTATATCACTTATTCCGTTAAGGGTCACTGGGAAAGCCAGTTGACCTAATCTGCATGTCTTTTGGCAGAAACTGGAGCAACAGGAAAACTCCACACAGAAAGGCTCAAGGTTGACCAGCAGGTTCAAACCCAGAACCTTTCTTGTCGTGAGGTGACAATGCTAACCACGGCAGCACTGTATTGCCCTAGGATGCGGATGTGATTATTTTTTATTTATTTTTTTATTTTTCATCATTTACTTAAACAGCATCAAAAATACTCTATGATAGGATAACTGTGATAAATATCTGAATCTGGATTTGGATTATAACAGGAGGGGTCTAGACCAATATCATGCACAGAGTGTGAACTATATGGAAGAGTGTCTCTATATATAAATGCATATTTCTTTTGTAGATTTCAAACCCTTTTGGAGCTTTTGGAGCTGACACACAACAAGAGAGATTTATATTACCATTAAAAATGAAAAACGTTTGCTAAAATGTTGTTGTTTTTTCGGAATCTGACGTAGAGGGCAATGCTAGTCCCAGCTGATTCAAAGTGACGCTACTTCAGTCCACTTGTAGATTTCTGGTGGGTCAATGTACTGTATAGCAGGGGTAATCAACTATCATATGTGGTCCCAGAAAGCAAATCAATTTGAACCAATGTGTCTTATTTATAGTCATGAAATTGCTTATACGGACCTTTCTAAGAAAGAATGTTATGACACAGCACCCTTTCAAGAACGTTTAGTTGAATCCATAGAAAAGTATCACTAATTTCACCTTGAAGTGTGCTTCAGCTATCCTTGAAAAGACTCTTATGATGAAAAATAAAGTTGTTCCATACTCACTTTTGAGTTTTGTATGTTTAGGCACAAGAGCCAATTGATTTGTGTGGAGAAAAATATGGGAAGATTGCCGAATTTTTGTCAGTTGCTGTTATTGCATTATAAAAGGAAGAAAAAAGATTAAGCAGGAGTGTGACTCAGGAGCAAACTAGCTATTTTTCTTAACTTTACCTTTCAGGGCTTTAGGGAGTATCTACATCAGTTCTGATTTCAATGGTTTAACTTCATATTTTAAGATTACGGCACGAATCTTTACATTTGTCATTTTTATAGTACTATCTATCTCCTGAGTGGCAAAACAGAAAAGCTTTCACCCTATCAATGCGAGACTGTGAGTTCAAATCCCATAGCCACCCGTGGCTGAGAGAGCAAAACTGACTTGTGCTCTCAGGGAGGCTAAGACTCTCTCCCCAGTCACTCACAGCAACACTAGCCAATCATGGGCTCCTACAAGTATGTTATGCTGCCCTGCTTTGAATTTCGAAGCAACTGAAAAGAAGCAACTGGCTGGCTTCACATGCCTCGGAGGAAGCGCGTGATAGCCTCACCCTCCCTGGTTGGTGGTATTGTGCAACAGGGGAGAGACCTAACTGACAGGAGGGAACTGGATATGACCAGATTAAAAAGAAAATCAGGGAAGAAAAAGAAATAGTGATATCCAATAGAAATACCCATTAAATTAGCTGAGTAATTAAATGACCCAATTCATCCCTAAGCATACACTAAATAATGACAATGCCTACACAGTCAACTATCAACAGGCTTGGGAAGTAACAATACATGGAATCATGTTACATAATTAGGATATAAAAAGGTAACTGTATTCCGTTAAAGTTACAGAAAAAAGACATAATCAGATTACCGATACATTTATTAATAACTGGGATTATTTAACAGCTTTACAATTTTAAAATATGTAAGGTAGGCAACAACTAATCAACAAAATCGATAAAAATTAATAATAAAAATGATTGCTAATGAATTTCATTATTAGTTGAACTGCATTACTGCGTGCTACATCACTTCATTTAAAAAAAGAAAAAAAGAAAAAATTTGACTGAAATGTCAGAGTAGAAACATCAGTGCAACTTTCTCTATGGGATGAAACTCTTTACAGTACACTACCCTGCTGGCCTCATGACATAACTGGGGTTTTAATGTGAGCAACATTATCGTTCATTTGTGGGAATCTGAGGAACAATGGAAGCGTGAAGTTCCTGCATAAACCATCCATAACAGTTTTGTAATGTTTTGTAAGGCAGCAAGTAGCAAAGCTCTTTCATTCATTTTGCTTGTAAAAAGTTAAGTAGCCTATTTTCCTGACCCAGTAGCACTGATAAATGATTGTATATTGTTAGCATACTCAATATTCTATTACATATGGTTTGTGTGACAGGTCATCAAGTATCCATCCTGCTTTCTGTTGACATCGAAGTCGATCCCAAAAAGAGTCGATTCACTAATCTCGAGCATTGGAAACTAAGAGTCAACTGCAAATCTGTATATAATACCACCACCTTGCGTTATTCCACCTGTCTCATTTGGTTAACATGAGCACTTGATAAAATTCTCATGCTGGGACAGATTATCTGAAAAATATAACTATGTTGCAATTAGTGAACTGCTATTTGATTAAAATGATGATTAAATTGCTGCAAATAAATATTTTAAATAAATGTCTTTTGTATGCAATATATATTTTTAAAACTAAACTAATTGAATAATCAGGGAAAAAAAATAATCAACAGATATCAAAATAATCGGTAGTTGCTACCTTAAAATACATTTTAAAATAAAGAATAATACACTACCATGCACATGTGCACACATTACAACACATCACGAGTCACCACGATGGTCTCGAGTAAAATCATAGCTCTTATAGCTGCCAATTCATGACCATGGCCTGTAGTGAACATAATGCTTTCACTGGGTGTAAATTCCACCATTACTTTGTCTTTCAATCAGAAAAGGGAAACATCATCACAGTACAGTTCAAGTTCTGCCTTCCAGCTGTGAAAATGATGTCATCATCCACATATTTGGTATTGAGGTAATCCAAAAGTAACAGAAAGTAATCAGTTACATTACTTTAAATTTGTGGTAATTGGATTACGGTACTGACTACATTTTTAACAGGTAATTAGTAACTTTATTGGAATACAATTTTAAAGTAAGCCCCCAAAACCCTGACTATCGATCTCAGATATGCAGGGACTGTTTGACAGTCAGCCAATAAACTCAGCCACCCAACCAACAATTATCAAAGTTAAATAGATGAGAGAATCAGAGAATATTAAAAATACTTGTCAAAGCTTCTGCTTTATAGCTAACAGGACAGGTCATTAATGTCATGCACACAGATTTGCCAGCGGGCTTATTCACCTGTCATCCAATCGCACCACCAATCAGTAAAATGAATGTAATTATCAAAGATTCTCCCTCTTTTGTGCATTTGAAGCAGATGTTAACAATGGCATGCTTAGATAAATAGTGATATGACGACAGCTCTGCATGAAACCCATAAAAAAGCCAGGGTTTGGCCCTAGACATTAATTTATCCTTGCATAACAATATAACTAGCCTACAAATAGGAGGCAGGCAAACGCAGGTATCCATCATTGAGTTAGTTTAGCACCGGGGCAAAAGAGTGTGCCAAGATGCCATTCACTCATGCAGCACTGTGAACAAAGACAGCTAAGGAGAGCTGAAACCCTGAACGACTGAATGACATAGTCAGAGTCACAAAAAGATACTAGAAACTGTCAAGGGCCGAACGTAAAAAAAAAAAAAAAAAGAAAAAGAAAAGAAAAAAAAAATGATGAGGGCAGTGTGCGAGAAAGAACACACGCATATCCGATTATACGCTCCACTGCACTCCTACCTTCATATACTGCTTTGAAGCCTTGGCCACTCACAGCATAGTCTGATAGTAGCCACAGTGTGAGCCTCGCTCCAGTGCTGACTATTGGAGGAGGAAGCCGGAAGCCCGTTAACCTACAAACACCCAGGGGAAAGAAAACAATAATTAAATCAAGAGAAACACTTTTTAAAAATATCTTCATCACATCATTGTTGAATTCTCAAATCAGATTAATTATAAGATGTTGATGAATTTTCTATAACAGCAGCTCTGAGAGTAGTGCTAGCTATAATTCAAATTACAGGGTTTTATTAATGCACACATTCCAATGTGTAATCGTGAATTAGTAACTCATTCATTGTCTTAGGAATAAAGCAAGTGACATGCTGTTATTGGAATATAATAAACTTTGGGCAGTAACAGTAACTAAGCTTTGCATCCGCCACATCACACCATCCATCATTAATTCTTTTCTTATAACAGCATGCCCTGCAATGTTTAATTCCTTACACGATACAAAGGACATAGACGTGGCAGGCAAAAAAAGCGCAAACATTTCCTCCAGAGCATTTATATATAAATCCAACTAATCTGAAAAACTCTAAACGGTAAAGGATGGTATGCATGAGTGACTGGGACAGCAATAATTGTATTACGTGTATGTCATATTGTCTAGGTGATTAAGATCAATGCGGTTCTTAAGTGGTATTACTTCAAAGGTCAGAGGTTAACCATGCCTAGAGTTGTCTGGGCTGTGTTGTTTTTATAAGCACACAATTACGGCTTCAACAGCGAATCGATGAAATCGTTAAAAGGCATGCACGCGATGAAACTGATAAAACACACATGCACACACACAAACAAAAATATATATAACATATATATGACAATTAATCAGTTATCAAAATAGTTGTTTGTTGCAGCCCTACACACAGTTACTCAGCTTTCATTGTAATACCATATTAGAAACGTGCTCATACCTGTCATAAAAATAAAAATAAAATCACACCGGCAGAGTAGGAGCATCAGAAGGAGTCACAGCCTCAATAATGCTGTAATGAAAAGCTAACGAGCTCTACACTGCATCAGCACACTCTAAATATGTAAACATGTGTGTTGGTGTGCTGCCCAACTGTGTGCTTGGTCCAAATTAACCTCCGTGATGTTGTAATGGTGACACAATGGCATAGGAATATTTGAAGCAGCTCTGACTCTCTGATTAGATAGAACAGCCATGAACCATGCTTCTCTTTTGGAGAGTAATTCAACCAAACAGGCTAATTCAATTTCGGATCTGTTACATGTCCAGGCTAATTACACAATAAACTTTGCTGCCTAATTACCACAATGGGACTCTTCCAAAAATGTCAGAGGAAAGACTTGCTAAAGAGGAAGCCAGTGACATCAATTATCCATAAAGACCAGAATAATTAAATGGCATAATGGCAATAAACTCATTATGCGTGTTGTCAAAAAAATATCCAAGCCATCGGCGGTCCACAATCAAAAATTGACAGATTATTTTTAAGCAGGGTAACTAGGATAGAGGAATGTGAGCCTTTGACTTGGACGCCTTGCAACCTAACAAGTGACAAAGCGACAGACAACTGTTCATTTTCTATGTAAATAAGCAACACAGACCCTTTGGTAGACAGCGACAAGTGACATGGAGAGACAGCGACAAGCGGCATTTGAATCGCCGCCTTCTCAATTTTATGCAAATTAGGTATCGTGATAAAGTGACAAATTCAAACAGCTGGTCGAATCCTATGGCACGGGAAAATCCCGACCCTGACGAATTTGGCTCCTGTAGGCCTTGTCTTTTATTTTTCTCATGTTCCATACAAAATAATATACACTGAAGGAAAAAAGGAAGGCTTTACAATAAAGTGTACATTAGTACTGTACATTTAGATACCTAAGAAGTCCATGCCCCAGTCTCACCCTTGCTTCAGTGGATAATCTCACCTCATACTGTAAATTTGTCCATAAAACTGCTTAAACTTTTCCTGTGCTCATCCCAGGTTTTATTGTCTACAATATGCTTATATGGAACATCCCTTCAACATACTTTAAACTCTTTGACGTTATATTATACCACTGTAGAAGGGTAATGGTTTATAATCACACTATCTGGTGTCACCCAGAAGAGAATGAATTCCCTTGAGTCTGGTTTCTGTTGAGTTTTTTTTTTTCTTTGGGGTGATTTTCCTTGCCACTATCAGCTCTGCTTGCTCATTAGGAATCTACTTCTACACCTAGATTTCTGCAACGCTTCTTTGTGTATATCTATTGTGCTGTAGAGATAAAATTGCATTGAACACAATTGTTTGAACAGCCTGTTAGGTAAATAAATATCAAGATGAATTTGATATATCTGTTTATTTGAATGTTCATGTGCTCCCCTAATAAGGAATCAGTGCGTTACAGTGAGTTACACTGTAGCTATAGAAGATGAAGGTCGTCCAAACACGATCAGTCAGAAACCAAATGGGGGGACTAACAGCTGTGCTGTGGTTACACTAGGGGTCTATCAGGAATCATTATCACATGGATAATTCCTGGCCCATTTGGGCCAGACTCTCCATTAGAAATGGATCTGTTATTCTTCCAATGATCCCAGGTGCCCCCTGAGGGAAAGGCATCGGGACAATGGGGAATAGAGAGCAGATAGGAAAGAAAAAAAAAAACAGAAAATTGAGGTACGGACTAGTGATGGCCACTAGGCTAATCTAGGAGATTAGCACAAAAGACTATGGGATTGTACAGAAATGTCAATATATATCTTCTGTTCATATTTTTATGATAATATAAGTTGGTGTCAGGAAATAGAGGCAATAAAGAGCAAATAATGCCTAGCCACAGTAAATCATAGGTTTAGAAGTTAGCCTAGCATTTGCAATCGAGGAAAAATGTGAATGCAAATATACCCTCAGAAAAAAAAGAGTTAAATATCGAAGTAAACTCTAGTGCAGTTTAATTACAGTAAGAAACAGATTCAACCCTGAATTTTGGGCTGCAGGTAAGCTTGTAAACTGACTTGTGAAGCGGAAACAAACCGAGGACAGGACTGTAGCGCTGCAGACATGTGATGGGTTCTGGATATATGGACCCAAGAACTAAAAGAAACATTCTGTGTACACAAAATGTTCTAAATTGGCCATTTTTATAATTATACAATAAGCTATGCACTTTTTGTTATGTCTGGATAACTCACTTAACAATATGTGAATCAGGACAGAACTCCGCCTGAACGTAACTGCTTTATTTTCCCGACGGCAGCATGGTCGGTCTCATGGTCGGCAACAATTACCCAAGCTCCGTAGGTGCTCTTCTACGTGTGCCATGCAGGCTCAAAATACACAACACTTTTTATGCTTAGGTAATTTTTATAATGTCTATTTGGCAACAGTTCATTTTCCTTTTTTCCCTCTATGACCATATTTCTGACCAATGAATTAAGGAGTTTTCATCTGTTCGCACTGCTCAGCCGACTTCTTGTTTGTTTGTTTTAAGGTTCATTTAATTACGTGCAGATGTTTCAATTTAGCTCTGATTCAGTAAATGGACTAATACGTCTGAAATTGCTCTTAGGATGCTAAGAATCTTTAACCCTTGAAGAGCCCTTAAGGTTTTCCTGAAACTATGAATTCACGTGTCCTCTTCTGAACATGTGTACTTGATAACTTGTTGCAACGCTACTATCACTTTCTACCTTATAAAACATTATTGTCACGTGCCTATTGTTTACATGTATGCATTTGTATGCAGTAAAAAGAAAAGCGTTTTGTTGCAGAAACTGATTAAAGCGATCTGTAAATGTCACTTCCAGCCCCTGCTCGCTGCTTGGTGAGCTTTCAGCACATCCACACAGGCATTGATTTACTGGAGGCCAGTGCAGCTCCATAATAAAATGTGATTAAATGGAGTGTCAGCATGTGAATAATGAGTCACACAGTCTATGCACCAGGTTATGTTGTCACCACACACCAGAGGTCATGACTTAACTGCCATTGCTCACACCAGTCCATCACGGGTTAAATCAATGTCCTCAATAAGCATGGCTAGCTGTGTTTGGGTATGAGACATGGCCTGATGCCAGCCGATATGCACACTGCGTCATGAATCTGCACAGTGGATTTTACAGTGGTAAATTCTGCACTGGGAAAGAGCAACATAAAAACACACATCTTAACTGAAAATCTTCTAGAGACTGTTCGCCACCTATGGTGTTTCTATAAACTGTCCCGGCTCTGTTGAGTATTGTAAGCACGCTTCATTTCTTTCTCGTTTCTTCTTCAAGGCTCATGCCGAGTTGAGACAAATTGTTTTAAATGAACAAAAGCCCCCTCTGCACTTGAGCTACTCTTTCTTAACGTGCAGACGCCATGAAAGTAAATCAGGTTGTCCTCCCTCTAATCTCATTCCGTAGATGCGCGGAAGTTGCTGATGCAGCAAGTTTTCAGCAAAAGGGGGATGGGAGAAAAAAAAAAGCAACGCAGCATGTTTCGGACATGCAAGCAGAGAGAGACGATGTTGAGGGATAAGTGAGGGAGTGTGTGTGTGTGTGTGTGTGCGTGTGTGCTTTTGTGTGTAATCACAAGTGCTTAAAATTAAAACTAAAAGTAAGTGAAAAGTTGTTCTAGTTCTTTACCATTTTCTAATTTATGTGTGTGCGTGTGTGCGTGTGTGTCAATTCTGCTGTGACTGTGAATACACTGTGAGATTCTGACTGGTGACACGTGTCATTTGTTTATATGTGTTTTAAGAACAAATGAGCCACAAATGAAATTTACACCATTAGAAAAAAAAAAAAAAAGAGTCACTTTTAAGGTCAAAATGAAAATGTAAAACGTAAAATGTTTTCGAAAAACATTTTTCTTCTTTGCCCCTTTACTTAAATAAAGTACAAGTCTACCAAAATATTAGTTCAACACAAAAGCAATGTACAGTTACTTAAGTATCTTCCACCTCAGTTGTCTCGGACATGGTTGGTGACTGGAGTTTGCTGCTTTGGTACTGCACTGGAGCTACGAATCTAAGGTAGCTAAAAGAAAAAGGAAGTCAATGTCACAAAAGCAAATTTTACTGCCAAACTGTCCTGGCTGATCTACTTTTCACTCTTTTGTTAGTCTGTGGTGTATTGCAATTTTGTTTTGTTTTGTTTTGTGTTTTAACTTAACCTCACTCTACATCCTCTTTTGATGTTTTATTTGCTGCTGGGGGTCGGTAGAGTCCCCGGCGCTGTATTCACCTGCTTGCTGTGTGTCCTTTCCCCATCAACCTCAAACCCATTTGGTGTGGCTGGGTTCTGACCAGCATGGTGCTGGAGATGCTGGTTTTTGCTCTTGGGTGTTCAACCATGCACACTTTGAAGCTGAGTTTGTTGATTGCGGGTTTTTTGGAGTGCTCACTTTTCATCTGTTTGCTGGTTGGATTTCTACCAAGGCCTTGATGTACTCCATAATGGCTTGGGGCATTTAGCTGTCATTCTCAACTGGGCACGAGGTGTTAGGGGCTGTTTGATGCCTCCAATACATTTGGCTCCAGTACTCCTTTCCATATATAATATCAGTATTAGCAACTGAAGAGGTTTGTCTGTCGTAAATGTATAACTAGTAGCTATAATTATTTTGTCATATGTTAATTTGATTGTTTGTTTAACTCTTCTTCTTTCTCCTCCTCTTATACTTCTTCACCTTCTTCTTATTGATATTATTATTATTATTAGCTGTTAATCATAAATTCCAACTGATGACGTTTTCCACCGTAGTCATCCTCCCCAGACGTTATTTGGGCTCGGATCGATTGATGGTGCTGTCAGTGCAGGCTGCTACGTTTGACACAATCGTGGCTATAAATCTCGGCTCTTCAAGGCCTCGGTGTGGGCCGGGGCAACCTCAAAGCAGCTAAAGCCCTCGGTGAGTGCTACCCAATTATACTCTCCTACCCCATATATCCAGCCTTCAGCCACCCTCTATAAATACACACTCGCACATCTCCGCTTCCCACACACACTCGTTCATTCAGGTTATGCATCAGGTTATTTTTGCCACTGCAGCTATGGCAGCCTCCCAGTGAATCATAGTCTGTAATGGGCATGATAAGTGATTTTGTGCTAGAGATTGGATTACGGCACATACTGAGTGGAGAGATAATACACACAACCAGCGAATGCCCAAGCAGAAGCCCAAACCATCTGCCTTAGGCAGCTGGGTGAAGCAGTAAACTCCTGCCATAGATGTTGGAAGTGCTGAGCTCACTTCTTAAAACTACATGCGAAAATATTCAACGTCTTAACTAGCAATTTCCTGTGCCACCTCGATAAAGGTTACACGTGGTACACAATTATCTATCCAAATAAACATGGTGTCATGTCTTAGGCATAGTGTTTTATTTTTTCACTGATCTGTGTGAAGCCCCAGATCAGAGTTTATCACTGATGGAACATCATTAGCCTGTTTGTATTTTGGACAGTGCCAAAACAAATTGAGCCAATGAAGGCGGCTATCCAAAAACAGTCAGAGCATGGGATTCAAAATGTGCTCCCCTTTCACCTCCATTTCCCTTCACAGTGGTGGATGTCAGCGATCCAGAGCACCATCTTCAGACTTAATGAGGTAATCGGTTCATCTGAAAAATCAGAGCAACGCTTGATTTGCTCAGCAAAAGTGCCCTATTAGTAGACGGTCCTATAATTTCAGTCCAGTTCAGAGCCCTTTGCATGAACAATTAGACATTGGCATCAATTTATGCTTTTTTCCCCTTCATAATTGTCCTAATAATAAATTTGGTATTAATTACCTAGTATTTATCCCATAAGAGCTTCTGAGTTTGGGTACATTTATGTACAAAAAGACACTAATCTGAAGCACAGTTTAAAGTCATTATTTGGCATGACTTATTGCAATTTTAAGTAAACCGATGTGGATAATGGACAAGTTTAAATAGTTGTGCTACTCTAGACCAATCATGCTCTTGAGCCTTCTCATCAATAGCCTCAGTCTTGTAAGAAACACCTATGAAATTTTATATGGTCTCGGCCTACAAAGACTTATTGAAAATTACATAGAATTTGTGAATGTCACCTGAGACCTTAACATCATTTCCATGAATGAGTACTTGTTCCTGTTGTTACAGTATAAAATCTAAATGTCAATCTCTGCATGTGGAGTTATATACAAATTTTAAGCAACTATGTTTCAAAATACTTATATTTTAAATAATATAGCGCAAGTATGTATAATGCATACATTATAGAAAGGTGTATGAGCCTGTGTCCTATGTGTGACTACACTGCGACTACACTGGCCATGGTCTTGGTCTTGACTCTTTCTGGGCTACGGCTGGTTTGAACGTAACGCTATTGTTTTTAATTGTTCTTACAAATTTTATGAAAATTTTGTGAAACTCAGTCATTTCAGATTAACGACTAAAAACATGACCAAAGCAAGTGAATAAATTAAGACAAGTAAGACTAGCCATTATCAAGGAGGAAAGAAATGCCTCCGTATAAAAGGTTTGGCTTATGAAAACATTTCCGAATGATTTCCTAAAAGGATGACTAAATGAGGCGCAGTATCTTCAGTCACTTGTACTTTGGAATTAACATGGCACTTCATCTCTCAGTGTTGAAAGAAAACCATACCTAAACACACCCTCCAGCTTAAGGACACCTGAGGCAAACTCTTGCCCAGTAAGCGTGGGCAGGGTCAAATTTCATAAAATAACTTATAAGAAAAATTCATTAACACAGAGGATGATGGGGAATGCTTGACAGAGAGAGAGAAAAAAGCATGGAAGTGATGGAGGGAGATGAAGAATAGACACTCAGGCTTGAAATATGAACGTAGGGAAGCAGTGATATAATACAGTGCTCATAATGCAGGGGGAGTTTTGAGGCAGAAAAAGCACTGAGGAAAGCAGGAATGATGAGATGTCACAGACGGAGTGCAATGGTAGAACCCGTCACAAGGGGGATAGATGGTTCCAAATGGTTTCAAGTTGCCGCTAATGATCCTCGGCTCTTACTCTGTCATAGCTGAACAACTTGTGCCTCTTCTCTCAACACACGTAAGCACTGAGGAGATATACATTAATGCAGGAATTCGTTTTCACTTGCAGTTCCAGTGGTATATCCTAAACTAGCTCAAAAGGGCACATGGTAGTTAATACTAACCATGATACTTTCTGATACTGTAACACATCAACCGAAATGTTGACGGTGTCGCATATCAAAATGGGAATGTCAGAAACTGTTATAAAAGAAAACCTTGTCATTAGGGCTTTTTTTTTTGCAGTAATTAATAGTCATTTCCGTGACACTGCCGAGCAATGGATGAACCTATTCATTACTAAGTCGCAGATGGGCTATGCATGAGTTTCAATGTGGCTTGGTCTCTGCTTTTATCTCACAGATGAGACTTTACTGAAGCCTGCGTGGAAATGTCAAATCTAATGTCTAACAGCATGTCTGGCCAGACCTAAACATTTACAGTACCACCCGCATAAGAAGTGTCTGCCTTAACCTGTAAGAATAAAACAGCAGGGCAGTTTTTCACTTTAATCAGCGCGACAGCCAGGGAAATACAATTTTAGATAAATGACTGTTAGTTTGAAATTAATGACAGCACACAGGGACACAACATGATCTGACTATGTAGGATTCAACCACTTGCCCCTCTCTTACCCCTTCTTTTCCGAGTGTGTATTAGAATGTTCAGGGTCATAAGGTGAACATAGCATACTTCCAACTGCTTACATTCACACTGCTTTTACATTCACACTGCTTTTACATTCACACTGCTTTTACATTCACACTGCTTTTACATTCACACTGCTTTTTCTCATGCTAAATAATAACTATGATCCTTCATTTTTTGAAATTTGGGTTCTCAAACTTCTTAGCCAGCACCAGGAAACAGTGATTCCTCTTCTTTCTTCTTCCTTGTCTATCTCTGTGGACCTGCACCCTATGTAGATGTAAAGGGTTCATTCTAAGCTTACAAAAAACTAACGTATTCCATGAGTATATTATGGAATGTATACTCCATTTCTGCTAAAATACCCTCAAAGGCCTATGTAGTGGACCTTTAAGATTACAATTTCCATCCCGGATGTCAGATTTTGATTATATAGTGTTTGGGTCAATTTATTTTTGTTCCATTTAAACCAAAAAATTTTCATTAATTAAAAAAATTATAATAATAAAATATATATAAATAAATAAATAAATAAATAAGCAAACAGAACTAGTCACATTCAAGATAAGAGGATGATATAATACCTGGAAACTTTTAGTTGCATGAAGCTTGTTGCTAATGTCTGTGATAGATAGAATTTGTATCCGTGTTATTATTTTTATTGTCAGAAAAATCACTGACAAAATGATGATCCACTTGTGTTTGCCTGTGACAAATACTAATTCATCAGCTCTAAGCTAATGAACAAAATGGTCAAATTTGACAGCTACTGTTAAATGAATACTTGGTGAGAATATAGCATGGTAAATGAAGACATAAATATTCAATTTTATAACCTGTGAAAACAGTACTATGCAAAAGGCACATGCAAATAAATGCTATAAAGTTGATAATGAAAATGAATAATGAAATTAAAGCTTTCTAATTAAAAGAAAAAAAACAACAATTTGACATAAAATGTAATAAACAAAACAAATCCAATATGTGTTTTAGAATTTGTTTTGCATTCAAAACCCAGGATCCTTAATTAAGTTTTTTTCTTTGAAAAGTGCTCTCTTACATAATATAGTGCTTTTTTGACTGATATACAAAATATTTTCAAATACAGATTTTTTTTTTTTTTGGAAAAGTAATGTTGTGTCTGTAAAAATGTTTTTTTTGCTGCCTTAATAATGCAGAATTCATAAAATGAACAAAATTTGTACAGTAATATATGTTCTAGTTTACAATCAAGTAAGCCAAGATAAATAATATTAGTGTTATAATATTTTAGGGCAGGTTAACAGCTGGGCTTTTCCGAACATTCATATTCATGCATATTAACAGATACGTTCATTAAATATAATATTCTTCTAGTGCCTTATTATTAGAGAAAAAAAAAAAGATTTAACAATGACTTAGAGAAATCTATTAAATGCACTTATGAACCGAACAATAAAAATTGAATAAACATTGTTCGATTGTTTCTGACTATCAATACGTCAGCAAAATGAACAATGAACTAAACAATTAAACACCAATAGCATTGTGTCAGTGATGTAGCATTATTGCTGCTGGGAAAGTAATTAGACTGAGCACAATCCATAATATAAGGTGTTTGTGCCATTGTGATGAAGCAAAGAGAGAGAAAATTATTTTCCTGGAGTGTTTGGGTACAAAATGCAGAGTGGTGTTGCAATTACAGCTTAAATGAAAGCAGTGCTTTAAATGTGTGTACAATGAATATAAATTAGAGTTAGTGCAAAACTGCCCACTATAATTACAAATTTGCTCATGGATTAAGAGAAAAAAGAAAAAAACCCTCACCCAGAGCTGTCCATTTCTCTCTTCAGTATCATTCTGCTCACAATTCCCACATTTGCTTTCATCGTAGCTTTGCTTTTCCTTTGACTTCACAATCACTACCTTTCATTCATATTTCCTCTTTGTTCTTTTTATCTCTCTCTCATGTCCTCATTCCCCTCCTCCCCTTCTCTGCTTGAGCTCTAGGCCCTGCAGAACCATAGATTAATTATTCAAATGTTGACTTCCTTGCCAGAGAGTGGATCTGGGAGGAGACTGCGGGCTTTCTCCTCCTCTGCTCACTCCCTCCAAACTCATGCAGTCTGTGAGGCAAGTTTTGTACTTTTATTACTTGTATTTCAGTGTATTTATTTTTATTTCCTCTCCTTTTTTCCCATGGCACATTCCTAGAGTTCTAATAAACTTCAAAATGTGGTTTAACTGCACATTTGACTTGATGCAAAAGGCAGCAGGGAATGCTTGTAAACCCAGCAGTGAAACTTCTTCATTCTTTCCCTTTCACCTGTGCATGGGTGCATCATTTTAAGTTGATTGTAGAGGCATAGAGGAAATAATTCAGGTCATTTATGAGGCATAGAGGGACACTCAGCACAGCTTAACAACAGTGGCACAGTGACTCCAGTAACACCAGCTGGGCAGTGCTGATGAAGGCACTAAAATGAGGACACCAATATAATAATGTGCTTTGTAAAAAAGCATCAGGCCCTCGCTTACATCTTCATTAAAGAGTAAACCCAACTGAGCAGTGCTCCTGAAATTGCTTATATGTTGTGCAATGGTGACTTATCCTCACGGTCAGGCGGTGCAGAGTCCAACCATATTATGTCAGCCATTCATCAAATGTTAATCTTTATAAATTCCAAATTAACAAATCTATATGTTTCTCTTATGCTGAAATACTAACTGCCTCTTTTGTTTGAGGAAGAAAAAATTCCTATTTCACAGATATAAGCTGATGTCTTATTGACGGCTAGATATTGCGCAATATTGTTGCAGCTTGGTCAGTTCCCCATAATGCGCTATAGAGTTTTTATTGCACCTAGTGGTCAAAAATGGGAAAAACAACAAGCCAAAACAGAGGCCCCCATTGGGTCAGGAGTGACTTTGACTCATGATCACCCTATGAACATGTTGTTTATGAGTGGGGAAAGGGCATTAGACAGGACAAGACTACTTTTTCCATGGAATGGAATATTCCAGGAATATCACCTTTTCCATGCTTGTCTCGAACACTGTGACATGACGACAGCTGAATTTCTTTTTAAAAATCCATTGGAGAAGTAATCAAAATGAACCATGCTTTTAGTTTATAATTTTCAATAAGGATGTGATTAGCAAGTTTAATCTACATGTCTATGGAGATAGCTACATAACGACCAATGACGTTAATGTGTCTTTGGAAAACAATTACCAGCAACCAGAAACCTTCATAAGAAGGTCTTTTGCACTTTTGTTTCGGAAAACAGCTCAAACATAAACTAAATTAAACGTCAAACATGAAACATTTGATATTTCAGCCTCTCATGCTCATAATCTGCATCACCAGAAGGAACGAATGAACACAACACACACACACACACACACACACACACACACACACATGTAAGCACACTACTGAAACTACTCAATGATTACCGCTATGCTCAGCCCCCAAACTCCCTCCCCATTAAAGCCTTCAAACTCACACCCAACCTGCCCCAAGGGTTTAAAAAATTCACTAGAAAATAGTCCATAGCCTCCTGAGTTAATTCTGAGGCTATATCGTTATTAATGACATCCTACCTCACCAAAAACTAAGATCACAAGCCGTTCCTGATGTTGTGAGCTTTACAACATCATGGCATCACGGTTCCTGCTTAATGCATCTCCATTAAAGAGTGCCTGACCTCATCAGCACCACCAAGCTAGTTTTACTATAGAGACTTGTTAAGTTATACTGAGTAGCAGTCTCTCCAGTAAAACCAGCTGGGTATTACTATGTTGTGTGTTTTATAAAAAGGCATCAGGGCTCTCGCTTACATCTTCATTAAAGTGCGCATGACCTCGTCAGCACCACCCTGACTCACCACTGCAATATGACAAGTGCTTTAATTAAAGGAGTTAATTGAAGACACTTCCTCCCAGCTCTTAACAAGCTCGCCCCAGAAGCCTGCATTAGCTTTCCACCCGTACTCATCTCTTTCTCTCTTCACCTCTTACATATTGGCTTATCGACATGGCACAACCGCTTTGTGCTACATAAACAAAACAATACACAACATTAAGCAGGATAAATGGACACTTAAGGTAAATGAGGATATGGGAAGTTTTACTGGGTGTCAATATCCGACTAGCTTTTTACCCTAAACTCCAGGTGTAGCAGATTTAATGTGTTTGCAAGCTAATTCCATTCATTTACTTACTACTTTTGTATCTTCAGAAAACTTTTTTTCTTTTCTTTTTAATTTAACTGTCACTGCTCACTACCTCAACCATATAATTAGTCTATTTTAACTAATAGTTCTAGGGCTTGTCTCAGAGCAAAGTTGTCTAATCATGCTTCAGTCCCAGTCCCAGGGCTTTTCTATCTGAGTTGGATCATGGGAAATAAGTGCATCCAAGACACAGGTACACCTCTCTAAGCAGTTTGAACTACACTTTTACAATTTCATTAAGGAATAACAAACACTCATGTGTTTTCATGTAATTATTCACTTATTTATATACTGTAGTGCCTCTTTAGCTACTTGTATACATATGTTATAATATTACTTACTCAGCTCATTAATGCACACAGGAGTATAAACATCCCATGACTGATGTTTCATAAATAAGTCCGTTTTACACCACGCTATATCAGCATGCTATTGTGTATACTATGAAAATGCTCTAATGAGAAATCTGCGATTAAAGAAAATAACCACATTCTGCTTACATGATCATTCAACAGGGAAAATGGGGTCACACCAATAAACACCTTCTTCAAAGAGAGTTTGAGGACATTTTTTCCCCATAGTTTCACCCATGTTTTCTTTTCATTTTGCTATTTCCATTTCCATGTTTCCATATTTGTCCTATGAGTTCTGCTTCATCCTATAGCTTCTCATATCGGTGGCTTTTAGATGAACACCATAGCACTCTGAAATTTTAATCAAAATATTCTGACATTGCCGGGACTTCTCAGGACAGGTCACCAATCTTAAGTCACGACCAAAGAATTCTTTTACCGTGTGTGATTATGTCTAAGAGTATACAGTATAAACCTGGCTTTGTTGCTGCCTTAACCATTGTGCTGCCCTTAGCCTCAATTTACGGTAGACATGATATGTGGATTTGCTACAGATTCAACCTCACTCCTTAACACACCTAGTGTTCATGAAAACAAACAAACAAACAAACAAAAACCTTCCTAAAATTTACACTTCTATGTATGTATTATAATACCTGGAAAAAATCATAATCAATATTTATTTTCAAAGTATAGCTATTTTTTCATTTTGAGCGATGGGAGTTTGTTGCCTCGAGGCAACATTGTATCATAATGGGAAATATTGAAACAATGAATGTTTTCATGGAATACAAAATATTTTTGTCATATAAAGTTATTCAAAATACATCTTTACTTACCAATTAATGTGGATTTTTTAAATTTTTTAACTGACTGGAAAATCTTTGTCAAAAATACGGTTGAAAGAAGATTTAAATTGCCAGTTGATCATATGACGAGTTTTTGTATATCTATTGGTTAGTATCGGGTCTTCCCTTGATGAAGAATGGACTCAAAAATTTGGCTGTTTGTTGTTGTTGTTGCTGTTGTTGTTGTTATTGTTGCAGCAAACCAAAATTGTTCATGTTGCCTGAAGGCGATACGGTACCCTAGAGGGTTAAAACATGGTTCTCTTCTGCTTCATCAAAATGCAAAAGCTGATTCCGATATTTTCAGGAAACCAATCAATTTGTCCTTCCTTGCTACACTGCTGATAAGGGGCACATCACTTTTATTCAAAGCACCAAAAATTGCTGAGCTCGGTAATGATGGCAAAACCATGAACAAACCCGTCTCTCCTGCAACTGACTGAGGCACAGCACCGTCAGCCCTTTAGTCCTAAACTTCAATCATCTCCAGACAACTCCTACAGGGTCTCATTACTGAAAAACCCAATCAATTAGGCCCATTATCACATTCTGCTTAAAGAGACGCTCCAGTGGAGCGTCTGGAGGTGTGCACCTAATTTGTTAAAAGTATTTCACACCTTGAGCCTATCTGAGGAGAAGGAGATGAATGAGAAAAAGGGAAAATAACAAATCACAGGAAGGCCACAGGGATGAAGCAATATGCCACATCTCATCACGTTCAAATGTCATCCAGGCAAACAATATGGCCATGGCCAAGCCTGCCATTATTTCTGATTACTAAATATAAACAAACTTCAGCTGCCTTTTCTCACATTTTTCCACACACTTAACTAGTGAGAAGGCTATGCTTATTCCTATAATGTCAATTTTTTATTAAAAATATATTTTATTTCATCTCTTTCTCTCGCACAAGCATTCAATAAGGAAATGCCACAAATAACTACAAGTACCATGATAGTATCTATCACAGAGTGAAACAATGTCGATGGCCTCAAACCATAAGGTTAGCATGATTATGTCGGCAGTGTCAGACTGCTGCGAATGTAATCTGCTGATGAGTTCTCTATTTAAGGAATAAATAATTACGGGTTGTGTCTTTATTTGAAAAAATCCACGAAGCAGGTTTTCATAACTTAACGTCATGAAGCAAAGTTATTGTTGTCACCCTGAAGTGGATTATTGCCCTGTGACAACATGTCCCAAGGTGTGTTATTCCTCTCATGCCAATGTGATTTGCCAATGATTACAAACCATTTATAATTGCATTTAAAGTTGTAGAATGTCCTCAAGAACAAATAAGTTATTTCCTGTTATTACTTTTTTTAACAGCTATAAATAGCTGTTTCCTCAGCAGCAACTTTTAACCTCTCTCTTACAGTTAATAAAACAAACAAAAATATACAAATTAACAAACAGACTAAAAAAGAAACCACAGCTTCTCATGTTACCAAGAAACAGAAAAATGCCTCTGACAGTGCAACCTCATTTCATAAATGTTAAAAAAAATATATAGCCTTTTCTATGTTAAATAATAACACATTTTTTATCAGTTTTGTCTATTTGTCATATGTATGCTAAGACAGGGTCAACATTACCATGAAATGTGTTGGACGAGAGTACAAACAAGAAACAAGTCTCAGCAATGAAGGCCCATACAATTGAATTTAACAAACTCAGAAGATAAGCAGGGGGTACAAAGTCATAAATAAGGGGTGTAGTACAGACACCAGTATTGCACATTAGAGAAAGTGACGAGTGTAAGTAACAGTATTTGCACATTGAATATTGAATAAAGTAACATGTGAAATAACAATAATTGCACATTGAGGTAAAGTGTCGAGTTAAGTAGTAAGTGACAAATGAAGTACTACTTGACACTGCAGACTGAAGAAGCAGTTTGTGGTATGTTGGTAACCAGTACACTGCGGGATGTTTAGCTGCTGAAGTTAAGGAGTGGTAGCTCAGTGGTTAAGATATTGGACTAGTGATCGGAAGGTCGTGAGTTCAAATCCTAGCACCGCCAAGCTGCCACTGCTGGGCCCTTGAGCAAGGC
>JAQQZR010000023.1:19646338-19658988 GCA_030068235.1 Notoglanidium macrostoma | reverse complement strand
TTCATCCTCCTCAGGAAGTAGAGCCGCTGGCGAGCTTTCCTGACCACAGTGTCGGTGTGTGTTGTCCAGGAGAGGTCGTCAGTGATGTTCACTCCGAGGAACTTGAAGTTGCTGACTCTACCGACTTCAGCACCGCTGCTGTAGATGGGCCGGTGTGTCCCCCCTTTGTTGTCTCCTGTAGTCCACTATCATCTCCTTAGTCTTGCTGACATTGAGAAGAAGGTTGTTGTCCTGGCCCCAGCTGGTCAATGCCTTCACTTCCTCTCTATATGCAGTTTCGTCATTGTCTGTAACGAGATCCATGATGGCCGTGTCATCAGCAAACTTGATGATGATGTTAGAGTTGTATTTGGCTGTACAACCATGAGTGAAAAAGGAGTACAAGAGGGGACTGAGCACACAGTCCTGTGGTGTGCCCGTGTTCAGGATCAGCCAGGAGGAAGTATGGCTGCCAGTTCTCACCAACTGGGACCTGCCTGTCAGGAAGTTGAAGATCCATCTGCACATGGATGTCCCCAGTCCGGGATCATCAAGCTTGGAGATGGGCTTTGAAGGGATGATGGTGTTGAATGCCGAGCTGTAGTCAACGAGGAGCATTCTCACATATTGTATGTATTCCCTTTTTCCAGGTGTGTGAGAGCTGTGTGTGTCACCAAGGTGATGGCGTCTTCGTGGCCCTGTTTGATCTATAGGCAAACTGAAGAGGGTCTAATGTGTCATAAAGGGAGGCGCAGATGTGGGTTTTTACCAAATGTTCGAAGCACTTCATTATTACTGATGTCAGTGCAACAGGGCTGTAGTCATTCAGACAGGTAACCACAGTGTTCTTCGGTACAGGAATGCTGTTGGATGCCTTGAGGGAGGTGGGGACCACAGACTGTCTCAGGGAGAGTTTGAAGATGTTGGTGAACACCTCCGCCAGCTGGTCGGCACAGGCCCCTAGAGCACGGCCTGGAATGCCATCTGGTCCCGGAGCTTTGTGGGGGTTGACCTTTTTGAAGGACCGCCTCACATCAGCCCTCTCTAGTATCAGCGTCATTGCCTCGCTGTCCATGTGAGGGCAAACGGCAGGTTCATTATTGGTCACATCGAAATGAGCATAGAAGATGTTGAGCTCATCCGTGAGAGATGTGGTTAGCTGGACACTGACTTTATTTTTCTTTTTGTGGTCTGTGATGCAGCGTAAGCCACTCCACATGCGTTTGGGGTCAGAGTTGTGGTAGTGGGACTCCACTTTGTTCCTGTAGTCCTTCTTGGCATTTTTGATGGACGTCCAGAGGTCATACCTGGCTGCTTTGTAGGCTTAAGGGTCACCTGAGTTGAAGGCAGAGGACCGTGCTTTGAGCTCACCATTGACCCAGGGTTTCTTTTTTGGATAGATGCAGACAATGGCTTTTGGAACAACATCGTCGATGCACTTCCTTATATATCCTATGACAGAGTCTGTGAATTCGTTGATGTTGCTATCAGCTGCATCTTCAAACATCTGCCAGTCAGTTGTCTCAAAGCAGTCCTGTAAGACCCCCTCAGTGTCACTGTCCCATTTGTATGAGTGCTTAGAAACCGGTTTTTAAGTTTCTGCCTGTATACAGGCAGCAGTACAATGGAGCAGTGGTCTGCTTTTCCAGGGTGGGGGAGGGGTTTGTAACAGTCTTTGTGTGAAGTGTAACAGTGATCCAGTGTCTGATCACCTCTGGTAGGAAAAGTAATGTGCTGGTGGTATTTTGGGAGGACCTTCTTGATGTTGGCTTTGTTGAAGTCTCCCAACACAATAAATACTGCTTCTGGGCGTGGGTTCTCTAGTCCATCTGTAATGCCAGAGCCAAAGATTTTTCAGCTTGTGGGGGAATGTAAACAGCTAAGAGGAGAACTGAGCTGAATTCCCTAGGGAGGTAACAGGGTCTAACTTTGATGGTCAGCAGCTCTATAGAACAGGACAGCAGTGAATTGTTAGTACGCAGACATCCGTGGCCCATGAAGAGTTAACCATAAAGCACACTGCCCCTCCCTTTGACTTGCCTGAGTCTTTCATTCTGTCTCGCCGGTACACAGTGAAGCCCTCCGGCGTGACGGCACAGTTGGGCACGCAGGGCTCCAGCCACGTCTCAGTGAATGCCAAAACACAACAGTTTCTGATGTCCTTTTGGTGTTTAATCCATGCATGCAGCTCATCCAGTTTGTTGTCCAATGACTGAGCATTAGCGAGCAAAACGCTGGGCAGAGGAGGCTTGTTGTTTCTCTGTCGTGTACGGCACAGAACCCCAGCGTGCATCCCTCTCTTTGTTTTCTCTTTGTTTTTAGAAAATAAGCACTAATATGCTGAGTTGACTCGGAGTCTCGTCATCTTACGGCGCACCGGAAGCTAGCCTTATCTGTTTATTATTAGGGTTAGATTATGTGGCGTGTCCACCATGCAGGTCTCTGTGAATGAGCAGTTACTATAGAAATGCATAGTAAAGATATACATATAATGTATTAGAACAAGCGTATTAATATAAACTTATCATTTGAATTACAACTGGAACAAATGTCACAGGCATGTGTTGTAGAAAATGAATCAATACCTTCGGACCAATCACATTCAAGATTTCAACAGTACTGTGGAAGAGAATAAAAGTCAATAATCAATCATAACACCAATCAGGAGTTATGCTGGCTCTTAAACAACCTCAGACACTGATGATCTGGGAGTGGGGGTGGAGGGCGATCATCTCTATTCCGTTTTTACGATGCTGTCGATTTTACTGCCACCTATAAGTGGAGAGATCTCCATCCAGATTGTAGGACAAGGAAGGGATAAATCACTGTACAGGACACGATGGAGACAGGGATGAAGACAGGAAAGTGGGAGAGATGATTTATGGCTCAGAGCTCGAGAAGGTTCCAGCTGTCCAGCTCCAGGATGTAGCCTTCTCTTGTTTACAATCTTTCCCACAAGCTGTCAGTTTGAATGCAGTGTGTGTACCACGTGTTAGCTAAAAGAAAGGCCTGTGCTATTGGCTCATCGGACAATTGATCTCCTGCTCTAACCTCTGCAGCAGTCTTTGAGGAAAAAACTGAAGCATCTTCACACATCCTTTAGTGTCGTTAAATGGAATGCACATACAGAGCGACACAGGAGAATGTAAAAGGCTACTAATCAACAGCCTCCCTGCTCATCATCGTCTCGTTCATTCCACTGGCTCCTTAACACAGGCCTGAGCATTCCCCCAGCAATCAATAAGCCCAAAGGAGTATATTAGCTCATGAGCTACAGCCTGCACTGAAGCCAACAACAGCCTGGTTTCACTGCATTCTCTACCGCCATCGACTCAAAGAAGCAATCAAACACACACAGCCTTTGAGTTATTAAACTCTGTTAGTGTATCCTTCAATCAGACGTGTGAAGTAACATTAAGTTTTGTGGCTCCATTTTATTGTTCTCCAATATGTGAAGCAAAATTCCACAAAATACAAATAATGCAATTTTCAAGCAAGACATAAAATAATAATTCCATATCACACATTTTGCAGCTATGAATTTAACACAGTGAAATATACAAACACGAACGCACATATAGTGTACATAATTATGAGACGTTAAAGTTTCTTATAAAACTTATAAAAGCCCTACCCAAGGGGGATTTTAATATCTTTCAATGCAGCAGTGCGAAGAATAAAAGCCGTGGAATTCTTATGAAGTGAAGCTTGCTTTTTGTTTCCGTCCATTTTTTTAATATCACGTGAAGCTAGTACGTCTCATGTAAATTTACAAGAATAGCAGTCCGCTACATAGTTTATTGTTTCCCATGGTCTAACTTATTTAACGTCTAACCGGAAAGGCTGATATTATGTGGCTTAAAACTGAGCTCGAATGTTATATAGTTGCGCTCCATGGCCCACTAGACCTTCCTGCTGAGGTGTGTGGTATAGTCAACTAGTCTATAAAGAGAGCCAGTTTACACACTGGTATTTCATGTATATCATGTATTTAGTTTTTTTGTAATAAGATTTTAACCACTTGCATTTATACTTTTCTTGTGTGCCTAAGTGGCCGTACTGAAATGTGATGGGACTGTTAAAATATCTCTAGTGTGTCATCAACAGTATCAGGGTTGAGGAAAGTAGTATTTTACAATGCCTTATTGGTGGCACAACATGAATTGTGTTGAATCTGTTGTATACTTATAGGCATCTGCGTTCATGATTTCTTTCAAGTCTGCGATGCCCTACTATGTTTATACTTATAATTAATAATTATAATGAATATCAATGTTAATATACAAATTAATACTAGCTGTACAGTTCTGTCCTTTTGTGTACTTTAATTGGGAAATATGTGCTTAGACTAACTACTTTACATTTCACCACCAAAGGCATTTTGGGAAAAAAAGGATGATAAAGTAAACAATTCACCTTGGTCATGTTCATCACAACCTTGATAATATTACACATGTGCCTTTATGTCTAATGATGTGCTACAGATGTTTTAGAGACACGGGCTAGAAACTCATCAATGTTGCTACTTCCCAACAAACTGTGTATTTTCATTACAACCATTTGTGCTGCTGTCACACCTGGTTCCAAAATACATTTTGTTACAAGCAAATAATCTGCTATGGATGCCAAAAACTTTATATTGATGCCTTTTTTAATCTTTGAAAGACAGGCAGGTTTTGCCGTGCTAGCCCATTTATACCAGCCTCTCCTGATTAGAACCAACGACTAAGGAAAATATCTGAACTAAACAAATTAATAAATGATAATCAATCGTGCTCAAATTCAGCTTGATGTGTTGACGCTGATACTCTCACATAGTAAATACACAGATTAATGATGGAAAATCAGCCAAAGGTGCTCACAATAAGCGAACCAACCAATGACAAGATGACGGTGTAGAACATAGACAAGAAAGCAAACAGAAGCGTGTGCTGCTGTTGCCATGGGAATTCAATGTGAATATGCAGCGCAAGATAACAGCAAATCAGCTTACAACACTTGACCATGAACTTCATATGATGTTCCTTGTTCTGAGTTGATTTATGCAAAAGATGGTTGGCATTTAGTTGTCATGTATCAAATACATAATTAAGAAATGTACTGTGATTGGAGTTTTGGTTATGAAATATGGTTTCGGGAGATGCACGCTTTGTTGTTCTAATATTTGCAAAACATTTGTTGGCAATACATCAAACACCTCTTGAAGGGCTTTCAGTGATCAGCTTTCTATCAGATTTATATGTGGATAATCCTAACAGGATATATGCATGAGGTATGAAAGGATCAAGTGTAAACAGTGTCGGGGAGAAAAGGAGAGATAAAGAAAGAGAGACTGGACAAAAACAGAAGGTGGGGGTGGTGGAAAAGAGGATGACACAGTGTGATTTAATGGGATTGGATGGTCCTGGTCCAAGCTATGCTCCTATGTCTGCTTCAGTAAAAGCTGGCTGAGGAGCAGCGATATATCACCGAGAGATTCGGCCCTGGGGTTAAACAAATAAATAAGAGCAATTAACCAGAGTGGCTACTACTCCTCACCTAGCTCTATATCTCCTCCACGCCTCTATACTAGTACACACACACACACACACACACACACACACACACACACCAAACACAGTAAGCCTTATCACTATTTATTGAAAATGGTTTCTATCACAGAAAGCACTTAGTGGCTATCAGGTTTTAAAGGTGTGCATATACTAAACAAACATACATGGCATTATGTATCTATAAACCTGTTCTAATATTTTTAATTGATATGATATATTTTAGGTAACTGCAGCATGTAGCTGCACCCGTGCATCTCGTAAACCCAGCACTGAGGCACAGCTATGAAGTGATGGTCCATTGGCTCCTCATTTGGTCTAGTTCCTCAGGATAAAAATCTCCCAGCACCAATTTTAAGGCACTTGCAAGTCAAAAGCCATTTCCACAAACAGCATTACTTGGGCTCTGATACATGACGTAGACGAGCATATATATTTCAGGATCATAACTCTGCGAGTGCCGCCAAATGCTGCAGGGATCTAGTGTAATCAGAGCGTTCCTGTCTCACCCCACAATGTTCAGCATCTACATCAGTGGATGTGACACACAGCGAGTGCACCACACAGCATACCGCACTCGCTCACTCACTAAATGCCCTCTGGCCTGCTACTGAGTTGAAACTTAAAGACAGAGGTCTTAAAAAAAAGAGTGTGGCTCTTTTAACGTGCCCAGAGCGCTAAAGATTAAAACAACCGAGAGTTCAACAGACACGCTAAGGCGTAAACAAGTAAAAATCAATAAAAACATGCACATGGCCTCTCTTTCCTGAAAGCACATACACCTACACACACACACACATTCTGTCTTTGTGGCATTTTCACTGATGTGTGTGAATGCAGCTATATAATGCGATGCCTACTCGAATAATTATAATAATAATAATAGTAATAATAATAATAATAATTTCAGAAGAGATTTTGTATTTGAATATACAAATATTAATGAGACTATATCAATATGCAGAATGTAAATAATTTACCGAACATCAATTTAAGATTTCGCCACTGTATAAGAGGGACTTAACTGAACATGTACAGCATTTTAATTGGAAGATCAATACATGAAAATGCCACATAAAAATTACATATATCTATTCAGAGACCTTTCTGTAAATGACAAAAGTCATCTGCTCAAAAGGTTTACAACATATCTGTCAATAAACTGTGACTGGTGAGCATTTAGATGGTTTCATATACGTTTATTTGCCTTCGAGGAGCCTCAATGCCCACACAGAAAAAATAAGGACACAGAAAAATAAAGAAACCAATAACATCAGGTGGAACCAACACATTCCCTCTGTGCTATATAAATAATGCAAAATAATAAAATACAGAAATTATATCTAGATAACCATTAGCTTTACGGCCATGTAACGAAATTCCCAGTCTCTAAATGATGCCTTCCTCTGCACACACCCAATTACTGCCACACACAGACACATTCACCTCCACCTCCTGTCAAAGATATCAGCTCCCCACATTACACGCATTCATGGAAATATGTTAGCTCAATGAATGTTGAGCAATGCAATCCATTTACAATACGTCTGTGCAAAGTAAAATGTCGGAAATTTGTACGATGATTTTCATAGATAGTACGGAGAAGATCAGATTGTGTTTCAGTAATCCAATCAAGCTCTTGAAGCTCCACAGGGTGTAGGAGGGAGGGTTTCCTAAAAGAGCAGACAGCTGACAAGAGGCTTTATAAATAAATCTAATGCTTCTCCTGCCACTCAACAGATGAATAAATGTCAACTAGCAGATACGGCTCAGCCTTACAGTCAAAGCAACTCATGTAGAACCCCGTGCAGCTCATTGTTTTCCTGCTTTATGAACAAATCTCTGAATGCCAACAAACGGCCAACTGCAGGAAATAAACAATAATTTAAATCATCTGGAGTTCGAATCCTGATGGTGCCACCGCCATCTGTGGCTGGGAGATCAAGAAAGGAAATTTCTCCTGTGCTGTCATGGAGGGAGGTGTGGCATACTCTGTCTCCCCTGTCAATCACAGGGACACCAGCCAATCATGGGCATCTGCGAGCTCATGTGTGCAGAAGTGGGTGGATAGCGCTTTCGTCTGTGTGCGTTACGCCACCCCTGATTCTGCATGAGCAACAGTTTGAAAAGATGCAGTCGGCACCTCGGCACACACCTCAGAGGAAGCACACGATAGGCTTCGTCCTCACTGGTTAGTAGCTGCCATGTGATAGAGAGAGCTGTCTGGTGGGTGGGAATGGATCATGACTAAATTAGGGAGAAAATCGGAGGAAAAAACAAACAAAAACCCTATTGGAGATTTACTAACGCGCGACAGATACGCAATATCTCACAAGGAAAGCTTTTTCTGTGAAAAAAGAACACACTGAGACAATGCTTCACAAACTCTATGGCCAAATTTCAGATCATATACAGTACATATGCAACATTCTGCAAAATTACTGGCATACACATCTTAAAAGGTGATAATATTTTGGACAAAGTAAAATTGACCTAGTAGCTATTCCCTATTATAAGATAATACATACATCTTATAAATAAATAAGATAAAACATCATATTCATCAGAGTATTAAAGCTTGTTTGTGAAATTTCTAAGATTTGAAAAAGGCATTTATTTTCAAATTTTTACGTTCATGTCTCATTTATTTCTAGAAAGAAGTACAATTAGCTACCAATATTAGTATCAAATAAACATTCTGCACATTTTAGCAAATGGAGATATATAAATAAAAGCAGTTAGAACTGCTACTAATTGCAATCATTTCTATAATAAATGTCTGGAAATTTTGGCATGAAGTGAAGATTGAGAACACTGAACTAACCTGGTTATGATTTGACCAAATACATTTTGGGAAATCAGTGTTTGGCCATTTTATACTAACATTTAATAACATTTTTTTTTTTCTAATCCAAATTTCCATGAATTTCGAAAAGTATTCCACACTATATTACAGAGATGATAGGAATATGCTTATATTGCGCCAGGACGTTTACACCATTTCTGCCAAGCGATTTGATCTTGAAAGCAAAGATGATTACATTAACCAAAAAATTTTTGTACAGACTGTATATGGCACTGAGCACTGAGAGGTTTCTTGTACAGCAGTATTATGTTTTCCATTTACATATATTAATGCACGAAAATTGTTTAATTTGTTTATTTGCAGCAGACCCAGAGAATGCATGCATTGCACTTTGTGAAACAATGTCTTCTTGTAATATGGATGTGAAACAATTTAGCTCTAAGCCGTGTAAGACATCAACTTAACTATTAATGATGACGAGAAACTGTGCTACTCACCGGGTTCGCAGATTTGCAGGACTTGGCTGCCCATCGTAGACAGACAGTATGTCAAAGTCCTCTTCTAAAGCAAACCCTTGGAAAACCAGCTGTATCCGGTTGTGTTCTTGTGCCACAATCACCCATGTGCAATTGGCATAGTTCGGGTATCCGTAAGGGTATCCAGGGCTTTCTATCGTCCCATTTGGACTATATAGTGTGTAACTGCAGTTTTGAGCTGAGAAGGAAAGAAAGAAAAAGACAAAAAGACATATAATCAAACAGAGGCCTCATAGTATTGAAATAAACCACCTTATGCCAACCAAAACAGGCATTTCTCAAGTCCTCCAGAGACAACATACAGGAACATAGAGTGTAATAGATAGAAGCTATTTAGACCACCAACAGACACACAGCCTGCATGCCTAATGGCATTATCTTCACTGCTTTCTTAAAAAGTAATTACTGAGAACTAATTTTTGTGTGAAGTCATTAGACAGGATGAGCCCTCCACAATTAAGTGAGCCTGTGTGTGTGAAATGCCCATATTGTTGGCTGCCTGTGCTTCGCTGGTCAATAAGCTGTTTCCACAGTAACACATGGAGAAGGGGGAGGGGTGATAGTTATTAATGCCAGTAATTTTAATAACTTCCCATTGCCCACAGCCCTGACTCCCCTCCATGCCGTTAATTGCACTTCTCTTTTGCGGACTTGTCAATGGCCACTCATAAATTGCCGTTCTGCACGTGAAATTTTAATAACTGCATGTGCTCCATTCATCAAAGAAAAAGCTTCCTTTAAATGATTTGTTATGGTCAGATTTACACCCACGCTTTCAATTGTTTGTTATTGAATTCAGTGATATGCTACACTTTCCTCTTTTTTTTCAATATCTTTTTTTCTCTCTTCTTCAGAAAAAGTCTCATTGTAGTGATTTCGTTCTTTCTTTCTTTATTACTCAACACAGAAATTGACACCAGAAGCCAAATAAGATCAGTAGGCACCTTTTTTTTTTTTACTGGAGATGAGACCTATACTATATTTTTCCCACATCAGAATGACAACACAGTGGCTAAACTTAATGCTGTCCAAATAAATGATGAAATAAATCAGAATTGAATCAATGCGTATTCAGTCTTTCTCACTCAAATGGTGGTATAGAGCATTCCAAGGCTTAAATAGTTATAGGAAAATAACAACAACGGAGCAATGTGATGTGGTTATTGTTAGCACCCTGGGGTTGACTATTTTCCACTAACAGCACATCCCGAAGTGTGTAATAATTCGACATAATACGACAGCAAATTTGCAATTTTTAATTCATTAATGAAAGACACATCATACTTTTTAGAATTTATAGTTATATTTAATATGATGGAGACAGGCTGACCATACGTCCTCTTTTTCCGGGACATGTCCTCTTTTAGGGACCTTAAAAATGCATCCGGGACGGATTTAAAAATGTCCAGGATTCGGTTTTTGCTGTCTGCAGTCATCATTCATTTTGTGGGTGTCCGTCTGCCTCATGCCCCCCTGTGTCCTCTCATTTTTTGTAAACCAAAATATGGTCGCCCTAGTGGAACGTCTATGAGACAAGGTATCCTCTTATAGGTAATAAGAAAATAATGAAGTAAATAACAAAAACAGTTTGTCCTGTTAGAAAGAAACCAGAAAGCTCAAATCTCCTTGTCCTGAACACTCTCAAGAAAAAATGCTGACACAGGAGACTCCTTCCATCAATGTTAAATAAACATTTCCACACAAACCCTCAACATATCATTGATTAGAATTTATAATACGGTAAGCAACGAAGACTTTTTATAATCCAGTTATTATGACCTGTAGATTATGTAAGCAACGTCCATACATGTACCACACATTTAAAGATGTTATTTTAAAAAGGATACGAAGAGTGCATTAATATAAACCTGTGATTTGCCTTGCAGTCAGTACTAATGTCAAAGCCACGCTGTTACAGAAAATTAACCAGCTAACCTACTGACCAATCAGATTCAAGAATTCAAAATTGCTGTGGTATAAATAGTTACTAAAAGACAACAGACTGCATAATTTTATACACAGTAATAATGAACAAAAAAAAAATTAAATACACATTTTGAAATAATATACCAACCATAAATTATCTATTTCCTTTTCCCATTAATGATCTTTGGGAAGCTGGTGCCAATCCCAGCTGAATTTGGGCAAGAGGTGGGGTTCACCCTTGGCCAATCAATCACTAATACGAAGATACCATTCACACTTATAGGCATTTTAGAGTAGCCAGTTGACCTAATCTGCATGTCTTTGGGCATGGGGAGAAAATGCCAACAATTTTGAACCCAGAACCGTCTTGCTGTGAGGCAACAGTGCACCACCATGCAGCCCTGAAAGAATATACATTTAATTCAATTATTGTGATAAACTCACAAGGGGGAAAAGTGTTATTAATAAGCTTTGTCAACACCTACCCTGAATATATGAATAACCTGGACAATGAAACCATGAAGCAGCCCTTCAAATCTGTGATTAATGATAATTCTTCAGTCCTTAATGCTGCCAAATCTAAAATAGCTTTTTTTTATTGAAATGAGGTTTTAAATGCATGACACAATGTGGAGTGTAGAATAAAGTAATAGATCCAGAATGCTAAGCCCCTTTTATAACATAATGAAACCTTTTGTTTAGCCCTAAAGTGGATTGGATCTGAATTTCAATAGGGGATGATTAGTGGGAATTAGAAACACATAATTTGAGGACAAACCAGGAAATAAAAAAGGAGGCGACTGTCTGTACATATCAAAACTATCTCTCTATGTTGAGATGGTAGAACAGTTTAAAGCACAATTACTGTTAGTGAATAAATGAATCTCTGGGTGTATAGCATGCTATCACAAATGGTGCATGAATATTTAGCAGATCCAAACAGCTCCCGAAACAATTTAGATTAATTAAGTTTGTGCATGTTTTACAGACAATGACAGCATGGAAAAATGTGCTCTTGCCGTTTGTACATTTTTATCCTGCATATTACACAATTCACATCTGTACAGAGTTGGGGTTCCGTCTTCAAAATCGTGAAAAAGTGACCAAATGAAAAAACAAACCTGGAGCATTTTTCAATCTAAGAAAATTCTCACTAAATAATTCAAGTAAGAAGAAAGGCCCATGGATGGTTTTAGATTTAGATAATCCTCTTTTGGCTGTCAGCGAAATACTGTGCACTTTTCTAAACTGTATAAGAACAGATTACGAGTCACAGAATGACACTTGGAAAAATTTCAAAGGTCGTGGTGGCCATATGATAAGATACAAACAAATGTAGTTTTTCTCAAGCATGCTAAAATGCCATGCAGCAGGGAGAACTAGTATTTCTTACAAGGAAAATAGGACTTTAAGCAGAATTTACCACAGCTATTTCGGAGTCGGTTCCTCTCATCTCAGTCCTACAGGCACAGAGTGCAGCTGATCTCTGACCAGAGCAAAAGGTGGAATCTTTTCCAGGGCCAGAAAATGTGTGCTAGCTCCAAACAATCCATCATGTCTTCACCTGATCCTGGGGGACAGCCTATCTGGAGTAAAGTGAGCATGGACCAGCACCAAAAGAGCATTTGACCTCTGCACACGGACTTCTTTGTGAGTGTATGGAGCTTTGTGGTGGCTATTTTCTTCCTACACCAACAGAGACTACAGCTTAGAGCAGCTTAGAGCAGAAAAATAAGGTCACCTCAGAAGGCAGAGTCGGGGGTTCATTTACACTGATGAGCCTGCATTAGATGTTATTAAAGAAGACATATACACCAAATTACTTTTTTGATGTTGGAATTCAAGGGTATATAT
>JAQQZR010000023.1:19630816-19646238 GCA_030068235.1 Notoglanidium macrostoma | reverse complement strand
TATAGATAATGGATGGATGGATGGGTAAACTGTTAGAAGATCTTTCAAATCTAGTCAAAGGCAATGTGCTGCTGTTCAGATAAAATACATCAAATTGATATACGATGTACTTCCTTTTATTAGTCTAGCGACATTACATAAAATTAAGAATGTATGCCTTTTTTTATTCTAATTTTAAGAATATGAAGAAAACAACACAATATACTGTTAGAGAAAATAATCAATGACACAAAGAAAGTTAATATTAGTATGCCTAGGGTGATTATTTTGCAATAGTGTTTTTTCCACATGTTCCAAAACAATTTGCCAACATGTCAAGTCCTTACTGTAGTAATGAATGACACCGTACTTTTTATTCATTCATAAGACAAATGAAAAAGATGCAGCTGGTCATTTTACTAGAAATCGTAATCTCTTCTGAGGCAGCTGACACTGGAGACTCCTTCCATAAATGTTAAACATATATATCAAATTATTTCTAAATACAGTAAATATCAACGTTAATTAGCCTCAGATTATATGGAGCATTGCCCAACCAAAGTCCCTGTTAACAAATCACTATAGAAAGAGCTATCAAGATTATAGATATTTCACTCATTATAGAAAATGATAATGTATTGGAAGAAACATAAACCTTTGATTTGAAATAAAGTCAATACTGCTGTCAGAGTTCCATCCATCATCTATACCACTTATTTGTCAGGGCCACAGGGAGCCAAGCTGGAGCCAATCCCAGCTGACTTTGTGTGTGAGGGGGAGTACACCCTGGACAGGTTGCCTGTTGTAGAGCTAACACAGAAATGAACAGCCATTCACACATATCGGCAAGTTAGAGCAGCCAGGTGGCCTAATCTGCGTGTCTATGGACTGTGGGAGGAAACCGGAGTGCCCGGAGGAAACCCAGGCAGCCACAGGGAGAACATGCCAACTCCACACAGAAAGGCCCCAGTTGGCCGTCAAATCCGAAGCCAGAACTTTCTCGACGTGAGGCGACAGTGTTACTGCTGCACCACTGTGCCGCCCCTGCTGTTAGAGTTGTTACAGAAATGTATTCAGTACCTTTAGACCAATCAGAATTGAGAATTCAACAGCACGGTAGTATAATAACGCATAATGCATGGCAGCAAATTCTATGGTAGCTCAAGCAGTGCCTGTCGATGTAAGCAATTCTCCCACGTTTTTATAACGCCACTGTGAGATCAATATTTGGATGATGAGAGAGGTTTGCACATCTGCAACTTTCATAAAGAAATGCCACAAGTGCAAAACTATAAAATGAATAATTAACGGAATTATCCTTCTGCTGCTCACACCAGGATACGCTCAGAAAGCCTTTACACTTCTGTCTTTTTCTTGTCATATGTATCTAAATTTCGGCAGAGCTGACAATTTCTTTGATGACTCACATGTAACACATGTCTTTTTTTCACTTTAACTGTGTTTACTTGCAAATTGGAGATGGACAGGTAACAACACATTGTTCCAATGTGAACAAGGAAAAGGAATCAATAGCAATGATGTTCTGGTCAGTATTGGAAAGCGGAAAGAAGCCTGTTCAGAATGAAGCTTGATGAACCTCAGCAAATGAATTTGTAATAAATCTGGAAAGGTTATGCACTGGTTTCTGTATACCCTTTATTTTACCTTACCACCAGGGTAAAAAAAAAAAAGAACCAAGTTTATTCAATTGCCAGATTCTTTCATCCAAAGCAAGGTACAACTTGAGCAAAATACAGTTGACTAGTTCAGGATTAAGGAAGGCCTTTCTCCCAGACGTAACGCTGATTTGAACTATTTCCATTTGGCAAGGCCTTTCTTCCATTCAATTAAATTTGTACATATTATATAGTGCATTTAAGCCATGGTCACAAAGCAGTTTTACAAAATTTAAGCTGTACATTTAGATTTTCACCAGAGGAGACACCAGCAATGAAAAACTCAAACTGGAACCCTTTCTGGGTGACGATGCATAATGCACGTTTAAATCATCACTCTTCTAAATTATGTATACTGTCAATTCAAACACCACCAAGTGGTGAAGTACCAAGGTCTTTATGATTACGGCAGAGGTTTTTATGTACAAGTCTGCACTACATCGCAGAATGGGTAAATCTTGGGAAGTAACTGTTTTTAGTGTGAACTTTAGTTTATACATGTGTATTCGCACTATCACTACAGCTGTATTGCTGTATGCTTTTGCTTCATGTGCCACTTCTGGCCTCGCACAAACAGGCCACTAGTCATGCAAAAAAGGCATACATTTTATACTGGACTGCATTGTATTATCTCTGAATACCAAGAAGGATTTTGTTCTTATAACCCAAGTTACCAGCTGATGAAACTGGGAACCAAAAATAAACTCTCACACACCGACACATTTATTGATTTTCCTTTTGCAGCTATGTTTCAAAAGATGTTCGTTCATGTGGTGTTTACTCAGAAATAAAGGCTAAAGAAAGTTGGTTGATGCCTAATCACACACACCATTCAAGTGGTGCATGTTTTCTTGATAATGTAAAAGTTTTCACAGTTTCACGGTCCTGGGCTCGATTCTGAGGAGAGTTAGGACTTTCGAATGTTCTCCACGTGTTCTTGTGGGTTTCCTCTTGGTCTGGCTATGCTAGGTTGCCCCTAGGTGTGAATGAGTATGTGATGTGTACAGTATGTGTCTGAATGGTGCCATGTATCCACTGTTTCCTGGAATAGGCTCCATTGTGATCCTGACCAAGATAAAGTAGTCCCTAAAGATGAATGAATGGCTAAAATGAACTTTATACATCATCCTTTTATCATTATCTGTCACCTTTTATTTTTCAGTTTCTCATTTTTTCTTTCAATACTCTATTGACTCTAGCACTATGTCAGGTCTTCACACAGAGGCTATTTATCAGAGGTTCTGAGGTTCTGGAGGTCCTTGGGGATCCACCCCACTCAAAATTTTTCTTTGTGTTCCAGTTGCTAACACACTCAAGGTTATTACTATTATAAAGTGTTTCACATGTGACCTTGACTCAAGAAAGGGCGCAATTATCTGATTAATTGGATCAGGCATTTTTAGTGAGGGAATATATTTTTGTGTTCTTGAACTGTAAACCGTAATATAAAGGCTATGCCTGTGCTTTTTATTTCCGCTCGCGATTACCCACACAAAGTTTTATAAAATCCAACATATTACATACATAATCATATTGTTGCTAGCATACGTTCAGGTTGCACTTTTTCCCCTAACGGTTCCTTGAATATTTAATAGTTATTAGCTTCATAAAGGATTTCTATTAGAATAAATAAAGCCTCTATTGTAGACTTATATACAGAGTCTTTAAGGGTCCTACAGAGAAACAAACCAAACAAACCTTAAGAGTGATAGATGGAACCTTGTACCTGACCTTGGAGCATGTTCAATATATTCCAGCTTTCTAAGACTCTTCTTACATATTCACGCCCACACAGCTTTACATAATGTATTATGCTACCCACATGACCATAATGTTGCTGGTGTACATTAACACTGACATACTATATTCCTAATATCACATTATATTCTTCATATCACGTTGCTGCGACACTTTTAATTTCCCCATGAGTGATCAATAAAACTAAGGAATCCTTAGGGGTGTTACACAGAACCTAGCATATACGTCAGAACATTTCTTAGAAATATACCAGAAAATGCAATTTTACATGACTTTGTTCTCCTACTGTCCACTTTCTCTTTTCCATAAAATGAATTCAATGCTCAAAAGTACCTAGCACACCAGTGGGACCTAGCCTTTAACTTTTGGCCTATATCAAAATCTGTGAGCCTGTTTTACCAGTCTGCCGCTCCTTTTTCCTTACTTTGTATTGCTACCAGCATCAGTCACACTCTTAAATTTGTTCTTCACTGGTCTGCACAGGACTACTCCAGTCATAGCTGTCCCCTGACAGTGGTGTCTTTGAGCTGCCTGCCAATATGTCCATGACCATGGTCCCTGCCTCCAGCTACAATGATGATGACGCAAAAGATGCAGAAAGATTTGGGAACTTAATTGTGTTATAATTCAACTAGAGTTTCCTTGGCTGATGTATGCTGTCTGGGTTTCAGCAATAGCAGATTCTTCAAAGGACCTGACCCATCAATATCTCAGTTTAGTAAAAGCCCTAGGCCAGTCACAGGTGTATTTCTGAGAGTTAGGTGTGACAACTGTGAGGATTTCTTTCCCAGTCTGTGAATAGTTCCATTTTGCCTTAGTCAGGTGTCCTACTGGAAGCAAACATGCACTGAGGCAATACTTGGATATACCAGCCTGTAGGATTACTGTTATAGCGAAATCAATGACTTCAACAGAGCTACTTTGACACCATTCATAGTCATTTGACCAAATCATTCCAAGTGTTTTAGCAGCAGTTTGTTTCCAGAGTGCTGAGCCTGCTGATACAGTGCCAGGCATTTAGTCACCTCTTTGTCTGGGTGCACATCTTTCCATGTTACTATTCAACCCATAGGCTTCATGATTTTACCTTGGACTGCACCGTAAAGCACTGCATGCCACATTCATCTCTCCTGCCCTCTACATTACCTCGCTCACAATCTCTGTATTCTTCTTCTCATCCGAAGCAGCAATAATCATGTTGTCTGCTTTGACTGCATACCCTGAGCGTATCCGGCTGTTCTTTTGTTGGAAGACTGCTGGCACGTTCTGTGCCCAATTTCAACCATGAGATAAGTGATGGTCTGTTAAGCCTAATCTGCCAGTTCTGCCTATTCTTCGCATCACCTTTATCCGAACATGACTTACTGTTGGTATTGAGTAATGCTAACCTTTTATTCATTTAACTTGCATGAATCAAGACATAGGCCGACTGTTGCTTTGTAAGTGGAGCAATAACGTCCACCTGCTCTGTGGTAATCTGCTATACCCATGACAGTATTGTCTTGAATCATCTCACTTTATTGGAAGGGTGTAGATTTTTGTTAATTCAGTGTAGTCTTAGCATTGTGCATTAAATGGGCTCCGGTATCATGGAGGACCTTTGAAACACAAAATTTCGGTGGATTTCTGAATGTCACCAGTATTTGCTTGATACTTGGTTTAATGGAGAGGGGATCTGTTAATCTCAAGTATGTTGTACAATTACCGGTATATACAACAGCATTTAGCCAAATGGTTAAATAGATCATTTTTATGCACAACTGAAGTCATGTGAAACAGATTTGCTCCCACGTGCTCCAGTAGTCTTTGCTACCCCTTATTTGAGACACAAAAGCGATTCATTTCATATCCACATTGCTAATCTACAGTTTATGCCATACACGTATTAGCTGCAGCAGAGTTAGATACTAAAGCAGTGCCTGTATTTAAACATCATCTTTTCTCAGTCCTTGTCTGAAACCATCCTGACAATAAGATGTGCCTTCACAAACTTCACATGCGCTCTCACAAACTTCATCACTGCCTACAAAAATTTGTCGTCCAACCTGTGAAAGCACGTTGAGGTATATAAACATTTGTTTAATTCCAGATAAACGTTTTAAACACAGTTGTCTGTGCATGTAGTAGTTGCAGTTTTTAAGGCTATGGTTGGTCAAATGACTTTTTAATACATCTTTATGGATTTGCACACCAAGTTGCCGCATTGGGACCCGGTCCTGTGGGAATCCACTGCCGACACATGTTAATAGCTAGCTAGCGAAAATGCCCAATTCGCATTACTTTTCAGAAATATATGTTTCAGAGACATCAGGTTATGTAAATGCACTGTGGAAATAATACAACGTGTTGACATGAAAAAGAAAACACGGAAACCTTTAAACATGGAAAACACAAACAAGTGCTTTTGAATACTTAAGTAAGTTTATTAGCCAGTACTCCAATCCTTTAAGTCAAGTAAAAATTTGACAACTGTCACTTGTATAGGAATAATATTCGACCAGGACTATTTAAGGTTTAACACAAGTAATGCTTAATAGTATAATGCTTAGTAATTAAGGCTTTCTTGACTGTTTCATGCTTTAAAAGGGAAGTGGTAGCTCAGTGGTTAGTGTATTGGACTAGTGATCGGAAGGTCATGAGTTCAAATCCTAGCACTGCCAAGCTGCCCCTGCAAGGCCCTTAACCTTCACTGCTCACTTGTATAAAAAATAAGCTGTATGTAAGTCGCTCTGGATAAGGGTGTCTGCCTAAATGACATAAATGTAAAAAGACTTACAGGATTAATAATACTCTGCAATCTATATCTAATGTCTTGTTTCAGCAGACAACTGAAATTGTTTGTAATAAAAGATATACAACATTTTAAATCAACTGCACGAGCAACAACATATATGCAGGGATGAATAGTAAGATTTTACCTGTCGTGACATTAGCTTTCCAATAAAACGCTAACGCACATATTGTATACATTTTTCAAATGGAATCAGTGTCAAGTTTTACTGGAGAGATACCAGAATGCATTCCTTGTGAATTACACACAAGGCTCATAAAGTCCAATTCCAACTTCAGCTGGATATAAAACTATTTAAAGCATTATGTAAAATACATTCATCTCAAACAGCTAATCGAGTCAAACAAAGCATGCATTAACATCTGATTAAGATCACTTTGCCAGGCCACCATAACCGATGCATTATAAAATGAGATGATGTATTAAAGTGATCTACGCAAAAAAGAATAAATCCAAAATGGTGTTACAGTTCTCTCCTAGCTCAGGTGTCTGTGAAATGTTGCATCAATTCAGTGAAGGCTGCGTGAAGCAAAGAATTATATGATGAATAGAAAATAGAAGAGTGGCGAGCACTTCCAGCCTACTCATGCGTTCGGATTTCATGCATCGCGGTAGAGCTTTAGAAGTGAATGTGCATGGCTACACCGAAACTGATAAAATGCTTTGACCTTGTTTAGCGGGACTACGGAGAGCACCTCGAGAACCCAGCCATGTTTGTTTTGCCTCTGCTGTTGTTTGTTGCTACAGGGCCGCTGCGCTTTGGCATGACACTATGATGAATCGATCGCTGCCGTGCCATACACCGGCAGGACAGCAATCCTACAGAGCGTCCACAAGCAGGACTCAGGAGAGACAGACAAAGAGAAGAGAGAAAGAAAGAGAATGAAGTGAAATTAAATGAAACGAAATGAAATGGACCCAACAGTGTGAACCAACTAATTGAAATATCCATCCAGTTTCCACCTTGTAGGAAAACATGGCTAACCAATGCAATGACATTCATGCTAGGATAATGCCAGTCCATAAAGATGGCATCTTTGTTTGTTGACAAGGATAAACCTGTAAATCCCTGTGTACATACACCAGAATCATCGATTTGCAAAACACAACTCTACAGATGTTAACTCAGAATCTGTGTATTCTTGTGCAGGTGAATCTCTAAGAGATTTTTTAGTAATAAGATTCATAAGACAAAATTGCATTTCAATCCATGCAATCCTCTCACCGAGGCAATATATTAAAGTTATTCTCTCCCTGCCTCTCTGTCTGTAGTCTGTTCAGATCCCGCTCTGTTATTTCATGTTCCTTTCACTCAGGCTAGACATGAAGAACCAGCGTGATCAAGAGAATGGACTGACTCTGACAGACCTTCATGATTGCTTGTAATTCGAGTCCGGCTATTGCGCAAAGGGGAGAGGTAAACACAGAATGCTGCTCCTTCCAGAAAGCCGAGATTGCTGTCAAAACCTTCCATCGCTGAGAGATTTGTTGTGTTTATAGTGAATTAACATACACAGATCAACCATAACATAAAATCCACTGACAGGTGACATGAATAATGTTGATTATTTCATTACATTGGCACCTGTCAAGTGGTTGGATATATTAGGCAGCGGCATTCTCAAATTTGATGTGTTGGAAACAGGAAAAATGGGCAAGTGTAAGGATCTGAGGAACTTTGACCAAGGGCCAAATTGTGATGGCCAGATGACCGAGAGCATTTCCAAAACGGCAGGTCACAACAGACAAATTACTGAAAAAGTTAATGCTGGCTATGACAGAAAGGTGTCAGACACACAGTGCATCACAGCTTGCTACACCACTCAGAGTGCCCATTCTGACCCCGTCCACCATCAAATACGCGTACAGTGCGCACATCAGTACTGGACCATTGGGCAATGGAAGAAGGTGGCCAGGTTTGATGAATCATGTTTTCCTTTACACCATGTGGATGGCTGGGTGCATGTGTATCGTTTACCTGGGGAAGAGATGGCACCAGGATGCACTATGAGAAGAAGGCAAGCCAGCAGGGGCAGTGTGATGCTCTGACCAATGTTCTGCTGGGAACAAAAGAACTAAATCCGGCATATTGCTGCTCCGTCTGGATACTTTATTAAACCTCTCAACGGAAGGTGACGTTTCAAGCCACAAAGCTCTTCATCAGAAGGTCGAAACGTGGCTCAAAGCTTCAACATCGGGTGAGAATTTTAATCAAGCATTTTAAGGAAGCAGCGATGTGGATTTAGTTCTTTATGGATGTGCATACATTTTCAATTTTCAATCAGTTCTATTCCAGTTCTGTTCTTTTGGGTTCCGGCATTCATGTAGATGCGCAGCACCTACCTAAATATCGTTGCACACCAAGTACACCCCTTCATGACAACGGTATTCCCTACAATCGGTAGCCTCTTTCAGCAGGAAAATCCACGCTGCCGAACTGCAAAAATTCTTCAGGAATAGTTTGAAGAATATGACAAAGAGTTCAATGTCCGATGGGAAAAATGAGAGGAAAAAGCCATGTGTGGCAGCTCACGGCTTTTTAAGAGTATAATGCAAATGGCCTGAGAAAGGCTGAGAAAGGCATATACACATGTTCAGTTAATTAGTCAGGCAAAGAGTGCAGGTGCCTATAATCAGTCAAATAAAAGCTGTACCAACAATACTTATCCCTAATAATTGATTTTGCATATGAAGAGATATCTCTAAATTACCTACCCCCTCTAACAAACAGCAAAAGCAAAAAAAAAAAAAAAAGTATAAAGTGCAAAATTGCCTCCAAACACAAAATATCAAACCATTTGGTACCGAAGAACAGTTCTTGATATTAGTTTACACACATACAGAAACACAGATAAAATGAACCACATGGCTATCACAAAAAAAGGCATATAATCTATTTCCTCATTAAAACCTGGATACTCCACAGCTTTCAGTTTCCAGATCCAAAATATTTCATGTTGAAGTAATGACTTCACTCTATCACCCCCACGCATAGACTTTTTTCATAATTTCAATGCCCTGAATCTGTAATGATAAAGGGTTGCTGTGGTGTACCGCTTTATAGTGTTTAGCCATGGAGTAGTCTTCATTATTAACGTGAATTACATATTTGTGTTCAAGCAAAACACTCATTTAACTTTCTTCTCATCCTACTCACATAGAAGCACCCACGAAGACACAGTAGGCGATGCTCAACAAATTCAGAGTTAGGACTGATAAAGCCAATGGTCTTGTATTCGCAGTGTTATTGGGTCATGAAATGTGCTGCTCCTGCTCTGAGCACAAACAGGAGCGCTATCCATTATTCATTATGTTTATTCAAAATCCACGAGAAAACATGATGCAGAGTGGCAGAGGGAAAAAAGGAAGAGGTGTTCACCAGGAGGGAAGAAAAAAAACTCGGCAGTTTCCATTTTCACTTGCAGATGTGAGTGCGTGTCCAGATATGAATTTTGTGGGACAAAATAATGATGAGACATTTCCAATACAAGTCTATTAGAAGCCTTAAGCAACGATGGACATAAATCAAGAACTTAGTTGCAGACTGAGCCCATTTACACCAGAACTGCAACTGTACACGTGGCATGTCTCAACCTTTCCATGGCACATTTCATTTTACACTGGCTACTGCTGTTACCTGGGGCATTCATTTTAATGTACTCTTTCACTGGTTTAGTACATATAACATGCAAACATCCTTGACCTTAAGATTATAATGAACATATTCACGGGAACACCGGTAATTCCTTAATCCAATAAGATTTTTAAACCTTCCACAAATGTCAAAGTGTCTGTAGCCTTTTCAATTTAGCAACAGTTTTTACTTGCATGATGTTTGAGTTTAACTGACTCCAGTAAGACTACAGGCAGAAGTATTAAGCTTACAATCACTAAAAGGTTATTATGTTCAGTATTTCTCAGCATTACGTCTGTCAGACACAAACGTGTGCCAAACCTGACGGGAGAAACATTCAACTGAAGTGAAAACTGATACTTGATTACACCATATTAAACACACCTTTACTCACACCTGTTACTGATATCCGAATAATACAATTAGGCTCATTTTGTTCCATTGGCTATCATCAATATCTATATCTACAAACAGACCCTACTGAATTATAGCTGTACTAATAATAATTAAAAAAAAAAAGAATCCTAATGCAGACCTACAGGAATGTTGAAAACCATTAAGCCATGAAGGTCCGTTACATGTTACATACACTGTTACATGTATACATGTTATATTACATTTTTTGTAGTACGTTTTTGACTTCTCTTTTCAGACTTTCTTTAGCCTGGTGCAATCTAACATAGCTACAAGCATTGTTAACTTAGTGCAACTAATTAGATCAGCTTGCTTAGTTAGCAACAAGACCTTTGTTAACCTATTTACTGGAGCTAGTTAACATAACATGGGTTTCCCAAAAGCGCTGCATTATCTTGCAACGTTATCAACTGATGTTCAGTTTTATCTAAAGGTAGTCATTGCTTCAAATCCTGTATAACCTCATATTACTCGCCAAGAGGAATGTAACTAAACTTATATTCCTTAAACTATTATTATGTTCATGTTATTTTTGACAGAAAGCATTGGCATAAGTAAGATGTGTTACAGTAAGTGTGCATTTAGTCAATCCCTAGCAAGCTACTTCTTCACTGATATATGCTGTCCTTCATAAGTTAAATAATGTTTGTGTCTACAGCAGGTAGGAGTATAAAATGTGTTCACCAGGGAGTTAAATGTCAGAGAAAATTGTTTCTATTAAAATACAGCAAAGCCTCGCAATGCAGCAGATGCTAGTGTTATTTCTTTAATAGTTACCATATTTTAAAGACAAGGCAGGCTTTTATAGTTTTATAGCATGTGGTCACGTAGCTTAAAAAGCATTAGTTACATAAGTGGAATATAGTACAAGTTGGCCATTTACTAAAGTTGACCTTAAAAATATCCCAATTTTAAGAGCAGCATTCATTATTTTGTATGGTTACTCTGACTTTACTTAGTCAGTGCATCACCTGTGCTTTTAATGGAAACGAAATGCAAGCCATGACATATAGCATGAAGCACGGTTTGTTTGTCTGTGTTACGTACTTTGGTGCATTCAGAAATCATTCGTCTGAGGTTCCTCTCTCTATTGATTGCCCCTGAGGCAAAGATATACTCACTGGTTTTCATAAGCAAAACTGTTACGAGGAAGTTTTTATTAAGAAAATCCGAAGGCTGTTTTGTTTTCCCATTGCAACGAATAATGATATGTTTCGGTTTGAGCTATGATCTCCAGTGGTGCTGCACTAATGGTGAGGTGACTACACTTACAAGTCAACAATCATCGAAATGCCTCCACAATCAACATTATACCTTTTAAAAACTCATTGTCATTTAATATAGCAAACTCAGGAACCTGACAGCCATTCATCAATAGCCATTTAGAATAGTTTGTTTCAGTTTTAGTAACTCAAGGGTGCTCTGGACCTGCTTTTAGAGACGAGTAAAATAAATAAATCAATAAAATAACAGAATTTGGAGTTTCTCTTAAATTGCCCAGTTAGGAGCTATTATTAGACTTGTTCAGCTGGGGTTTTTTTTGGGTTTTTTTCACTAACAAAGTGTACTATTTCGCTATATTTGTTATTTATAGTCATTTGGCTGTTTATCTTCTTTTTTTTTTGGATCATGCGAGAGGCACAATTTATCAAACACCCAGAAAAATGTGTTTAAAAAAAGAAGAACGGCACAATGGGTTTAGTTAGAGTGCTTGTTTGCATTTTGCAGGTTTTTGCATGATATCATTATTCCATAGGCCAAATTCTAAAAATAAAAATGCATCATTACTTTTCAAAAAATGGCCAAACAAGCATGATTGAAATATGCCAACCCAAAGGGGAAAAATGGCCTGCTCAGAGCCACAAATCTCTGTTGGCACAACTATTTTCCAGCCTAATGTGCCAGGGCATATGGCTCCAAACTACATCATAGCAGGATTAACCTAAGAATGCCCACCATTAGAATGGAAATCAGCAACCTCAGCTTTCCGGGGTAAAGCTATACATTAGCTTAATGTCTGTGTGGGGTGATGCTGTTGGCCATTAATAGCATGGCAAATGCAGTGGAAAGACAAGAAGGTTGCCCCTGTTTCAGTGAGGTGAGGTTTATAATGCAAACAAGCAGAGGAGACACAACAAACCAAGTTGTGAGCATCTGTGCTGTAGCTAATGATTTAACATTTCATATTCAATATTTGAAATTGCATATTATACACACACATACATACACATACACAAATCAACTCAGGTACTTCTGTAGTAGTGACTAATCAGATATGCTGTAACTGGTGTGAGGTGAATGCTTTAAATCAGTTTGCATCTCAAACACAAATGTCAGTCATATCAAGGTGAGTCAGATATGAACACGTATTGATTTATTCAAGCAGGGGTAGCATAAAACGGGTTGGCCTTCTTTGTTAGCGTCATATTTCAGCAAGGGATAGATCTGAGTGGGAGTGCAAAGGATGTGGTATATTTTAGACAGGATTTTGTGTGCTCTCAGCCCCATTACCAAGCCACAGTGGCCTAGCATTCAGCTCTGTAGTATGGGCTTTCAGAGAAACTGCCTTCATCGCGTTCTACGCTAGCCTAACATTAGCTGCCTTATTCTTACAATTCGGCGCACTAATGCAATGTTCAATCTTTGAGACTGCGTTTGCTGAACAACGACAAGCCTCATTCTTATAGACCTATACGGCTCAGTCTTTTTTTCTCAGACTTTTGGAGCAAGGTCATGTTTGAGAGTGAGTTTATTCGGCTTCTCTCTAAATAATACTCTTTGAAAAGGCAAGCTGAAGAGTTGGGGCAAAGGAGGAGAGAAGAGATGTCGGACGACCCATGTAGCCTGTCTGTTTATTGTTCACTGCTCAGGCTAAAGCAGTTTTCATGCCATCCCCATGACAACGAGGATGGAACGAGGCAGTGAAAGGACAGAATCTCAATAAGAGGATCCCCACTCTACTTCGACCTCACCAGTCATGCTGCTCTAACTCTCTTTTCCTCACGAGTTATTACTGTAATTTTGTCTTCAGGAAAGGATGAAAACAGTATAAAGGAAGGCTTAACAACTAAGAACAGATCTGAGACTTCGTCACCCACCTGCTTCGTGGAATTTACCTTGCTTTGTTTACTTCCCTTTCTTGTTTGATATTCATTTCTACATTTGTCTCACAAGCAACGGGGTGCGGTTAAATTTCCTCTGAAAACAAGTTTATACACTGTAAATTACAGTATATGCTGTTAGCTCTCTGTTAACTCTCATCAACAAAGAACAAATGGTTTTTACTCAAAGCAAGCCAAGCTTTAAAGTACAACAGCGTACAAAAGTATTCATCCTTCCACTCCCTGATAGTGATCAGGGTTTTGGTGGATCCAGAGCTTATCCTGGGAATGCTGGATGTTAGGTGGGATTGCACCCTGGATTGCCAATTTATCTACCAGCATGCTTTTAAGGGGTGTAATGAAACTAGAGAACGTAGAGGAAACCCACATGGGTATGACGTGAACATGCAAAGCTCAGGATTGAACCCTGGACCCTGGAGCTGCACCATAGAGCTGCTTCTACTGATACTACACTTATATCAGAGTAGATACTGGCATAAGCTCAGTAATGGAGTCTGCTCTAGTAGCTACTGTTTCCAAAGTGACAGAGGCACAATGGTGGTGTGTCCTCTGTTCCCTAGCTCTCTGTCATGCCACTAATGATCACATGGGTTCACTGGATAAGATACATCGGCAACAAGCCGAATGCACGGACGCAACAGTTTCGAATGAAAAATGGGGCATTCGGTAAAACAAAACTACAAAAATGAAATATCAATACTTATTTAAGCAGACACCAGGTTTCTTTTGTTTAATAAACACTGAGGAGAAAATGCACACAGAGATTTGACATTTCTTTATATCTGTTTACCGATCTGTGTTTTCTGATTTGTACTGAATGCTTCTTGGTATTCAGGGTTGTCTCTTTTCACTGGCTGACTCAGACACAATTAGTCTTATTCTGTGGCCTACTGGTATTGAACCAGCATCTCTAAAACATTGGACCAACATCACTGAGCTTGACTTTATATAGCACACACTCTCTCACTTACTCTGTTCAGAAAGCTGAAGATTCTCCACTAGGCACTAGGGTTAGGTACCGAACTCGGTACTTTTCAGGGTACTGACCAAATTACGTTGGTACTACCAAGTACTGATTCATGTCAAATCAATCGGTGCCACATTTTGGTACCTGAGAGAGTAATGCATACGATAGAGAAAGAGAGACAGCGTGACCATGTGATGTCACTCTGCAACATGTTGAAGTTCAAAACACAGTCAGGACCGCGGTTCAAGTGTGAACGGCACCCAAACCTACTTGGCACCATTGATACTCTTTGCTTGGATCTATCGTTGAGAATATGATGACGGACAAAGAACCAGAAGAAGCATCTTCCAGTGCAGCTTTAAATTCTTGTTTATGGAACCGTGGTATGAATGCAGTATCATACTTGCAATCGTGTCTTGCTGAATATCCGGACGGCTGTGATTACCCATGTTACCTACGGCTGAATCACAGTCATGCTGATATTCAGGACAATCTTGCTTGTGTGATATTTCTTAATTATTATTCCAGTACATAATTCCAGTCAATTATGTAATAAACTTTATGGTGACCTCACAAACCTGTTACATTTAAAAACTGTTGAATACTATGCTGAACAGTTTTTCAGCATATAGCTATGTACAGACCATCGACTTTGATGCATGAAAGGAAACCTGTTTAACTGTGTCGCCTACATGTAACCTATCATCTCAACAGGGTCCTTTGGTACAGACCAGTGAATGATGGACACCTGTGCTTAAGTACAACAGCTGTGACAGATCCTCAGCATCGACAGAGATTAGAGCTACTAACAACCTCCTGCCGTCAGTGCACTAAAAGATGATGGCTGCCCCTCTCCTGCTGGCTTTTTCTCCACTCCATTTCTCTATAAACTACTATTTCTTTATATATTGGGTTTCTTATACGCCCGCTTTCCTCTCTTACAAGGCTTCAATATACCATTAGACTAAAAATTAAAAAAAAGAAAGAAAAAATATGACTCTGACGTAACTGGTTTCAGAAATAACTGGGCATTTTTAAGGCGATGCAGTAACTAACAGAGCCAATTAGCCAGGAGAGAGCA
>JAQQZR010000023.1:19613098-19630716 GCA_030068235.1 Notoglanidium macrostoma | reverse complement strand
GTAACTGGTTTCAGAAATAACTGGGCATTTTTAAGGCGATGCAGTAACTAACAGAGCCAATTAGCCAGGAGAGAGCATTCCAGCTCTAAGAGAACGGCAGTAACAACAAAACTGCTCTTGTGCTGGAGCTATGAATGGATTAAATCCCTCTCATCCTATCACCCTGATGCGTGTATGTTGGTTGGCAACCTCTTGATCAGCAGGGCCATACACGTCACTTTCTGGAAGTCTTTCTATTCTCTCTGAGATGTCGCTTATATCTGGTCCTCCCATAATTTTCTGGGCCTTCCAATTGGTCTTTTCTTTTTCAGTTTCCAGTTATACATTCTTTTGCTGTCTCATGCCTAAGACATGTCCGTACCATCTTAATTGTTTTCTTTCAATGATCGTGAGTATGGATTCTACTGAAAGAGATTATCTAATGTTCTCATTTCCTATCCTGTCATTTCTGGTCACCCCGTGGATAAGACACAGAACTCTCATTTCGGTTGCTTGGATTTTACTTCTTAGTTTTTGCACCAGTGTCCAAGTTTCATGAAGGGTCTTAATATGAAGGTGTATATGCATCCTCTGGCACCTTTGGGATCTTCTTTTTTTGAGGACGGGGTAGAGTGCATTTAGTTTTTTGTGAACTTGGCTATTCTGTTCATTTCATCTTCATTCACATTCATTCATTCTTTGATACGAGCTTGCTGCCTAGATAATAGAAGCTAGTTGTTTCTTTTAAGGTACATCCGTTTATACTGATGACCCCCGCTTCTGGCCACCAACTTTCATGTACCCTGTTTTAGTGTAGATAAATTTCAGTTCAGCTCTTTTCAGTTCTTGATCCCGTTGATTCATGATGGTTTGGAGTCTGGATACACTCTTGTTTGTGCAATGTCATACGGATAACCGAAAAGTTCCACTTTATAGTCTTCTTGCTCTATTTTAAGCATCACATGGCTGAGGTAGATGATAAACAGTGTGGGTGATAAGACGCTTCCTTGTCTTACACCAGTGTTGACCATGAAATAGTGAATTCCTTTTAAAACTGTACTTCTTTGGTGTTTGCATGTGCTCTTTATAACAATAAGTTGCCATTTGCTAATTCCAGACTATGACCTATGATCTTCCACATCTGTGCCCTTGGGATCCTAACAAAGGCTTTTCCAGGTCCAGAAAGCAAATAAGCTGGTTGATTGCACATATCCAGCTCTTCTCCAGGAATAATCTCAATGCAGCAATCTGGTCTAGCCACACTCTCTTTCTGAGAGAGTACTTTCTGCCTGGGTTCTTAGTCTCCTTTCACGTATCCTTTCATATAATTTTCCAATATGACTCATGAGTGATATTTCCTGGTAGTTCTTACAGTCTAAAGGGTCTCACTTGTTTTTGAGGATTGGTCAAATCACAGACTAGTTCCACTCTTTGGGGTGCTGCCCCTGTTCTCCATGCATGATTGAAAAGATCCAGTGACAAATCTTTCAGGGGAGCACCTCCTGCTTTGATCATTTTATTGGGAATCGTGTCAGGGCCTGGAGCTTCATTGTTCTTTGTCAATCTCAAGGCTGTTTGTAGTTCCCCCATGGTTATTATGTCTTCCATCACGTCAGAATGAGATGTTTCCTCTGTCTGACTTGCGATTCTTGTGAGATTTGTATGTCATATTCCTTGATGTTTAGCAGATCCTGGAAATATTCTCTCCACCTGTCGGTAATGTTACTTTCCCTGGTGATTATTTCACCTGTAGCACTCTTTAAGATTGAGTTTAAGGTTTGTCACTGTTTCTATAAGTTTTGGAAATGTTGTAGGGGAGTTTTTTGGTGTCTTGGGTGTCTTCATGTAAATCTTCCCCTATCCTTTCCGACATTTCCTTCCAAGCTTTCCTTTTCACTTTGTTGACACGATTTCTTTGTTTGTTCAAATGTAGATCTATTTTCTATTTTCTGTTCTGATATTCGTAAATTCAGAACCAATTCCATTCAGTAATTTTCCTAAAAGTTTGCGTGTACTGAGGCTGTCTGTGTGTTACTTCACATTACATTCCCTCATGGGAATAAAATGACCTCAATCTTTTTTCTCTTCTTAGACACTTAGACATTAAGCAGGTGAGTTTGTGTATGTAGCTGACATAGACCTCCTACTCCTTATGCCATTCTGTAATCTGAGAGAGCTGACCGAAATACAAAATGGTAGGAAGAAACATAAACCCAAAAGGGGAAAGTACATGCTAAAACTATGACGCTATTATAATTAGGATTCCGCCATGGGGTCTGGAAAGGAATGCCCATTGCATCAAAAGGACGATGCTTGTATTCACTTCTTGCCATTATAATCCCACTTTGGCATAATGACGACATCATCAGCATTTACCTGAAACCACTACAGCAATTATGAGAGAGTGCCATAAGCACATCCTGTTTTCTCATTATGTTAAAACAGGGCTATGATATCTGATGTTTTTTCATCCAGTAGGAAACTGAACTTGAACACGGTTCACTTAGTGTCTTTCTCAATTTAATTAACGTTTATGACCACAGCATCATTCTGTAATATGAAAATCAAAATAATGGGTTCAGTTCGTAATGATTACCGCCACACCACTCCACTGGGATTTCCAAGTAGAGAAGGCATCACATGAAGCGATGCAAGGTGTTCCAGAGGGCCAGGTGTTAATTTTCGCAGTAAAGAGAACCATTTCTGCATGTTAGGACAGGTCTCTATTGCAGTTTCATGGCATGGTGTGAAGCTCATACAGCTCCCACTTAAGCCTGCTGGCTTTTCATATGATTTCCAGCACTCGGGAGCTGTCCGTGGTCCTTAATGCATTGCCGCTAGAGCTTGTGGCAGAAAAACCTGCACTGTCTTCTAAAGCACGTACCTACCGTTTGCTCTTTGTACCTCTGTAAATGGAACTCTGAACAACAGTTACAGTAAGCTCTTCAGTGAACCACTTGAGTGAGCTTGTTGTCTATCTTTGGTGCTTAATGTTGAACACCTTTACAACAGGCGGCATTTTCCTATTTCTTGAGCATAAGGACACCAACATACATAGGCATACCACAAAGCTCTTGAATACTTGATTCTAATTAGAAAGAATGCATTGATCAGTTTCTATAAGAGCACTTCTGACAGTAATTCTGTCTGAATACATAATCATTTCTATAGTAACAGCTTCACAGGGGTTGTATGGAGGATGCTGCTGATAATAAAAAAATGTGTGGAATACTTGATATGTTGATACTTTCTGTGAGGTGACATTTACGAAGAATTTTCGTAAGGAGACTCCAGTCACAGTCATAGATAAAGCTGTCATTTTCTTTTTGTCAAGTCTGTTTTTGCATTATTAATTTCAAGAAGGAGAAAAAAGAGAGGATGGTGAAAGAATAAAACGTTTATAGATATTCTAACTAATAACAGGACCTAACTAAACAAAGCTGTAAATCGATAACCAGCATGATTTGGTGCTTTCTGATTTAAAAAAAAAAAAAAAAAAAAAAAAAAGATTTACTATATCCTGATAATCATTACCGCATCACAATTAATACTCGTTCAGAACAGAGAAGTCATTTCTCTTGGCTTCATTTTTTTGACATTATGACATATCAAAAATAATGCATCTCAAAAACCTGCTCTTCTTAGATTTCCTTCTAAATGCAATAAAAAGACTATGTAGGATGTTTTAAAATCCCCATCATGAGCATTTACCTCCATGTAGGAGTAGACAACGTGATACAACATGGCATGCAGCATTATTGTTTTTTCAGACACATCACATTAGATATGCAACTATGCTTCAGTCTCTCTAGTGAAATCTCTGCGGGAGATATTTTAAGCTTTCTTTAAACACCTGTCACTGCAGGGCTGAACTTATCCTATCCCAGGTGATGCATGATAACGAGTAAGCTGTAAGAAGAAACAAGCACCTTTCCAGAAGCAAATCAAATACGTTATGCATCTGCTTTCTCCATCAGTTTTAGTTTATACCCTATTGCCAGCAAATATGCACGCTCAAATGCTGTCACTTTACATTGTTAGATATGTAACAACAAAAAAGTGATTCCTTACTCAAAGACTTCTCCAACATGAAGGAAGGCTGAACAGAGCCTTACAATAAGTTGCATCATGGAGATGCCTGATGTTGATTCTGATTTCACTAAGCCATCTATTATCTATGAGATATGCAAGATGCAAAATATCCTGATTAAACCAAACTTAAAAAGTATGATGAAGTAAATAAACCAGTGTTGAATTAACACCTAAAGCACCGAAATCACTCCATTAGTTGTCCAGATCATCTCAAAGCTACATAAAGCTTAAAACATCATAAGTGTTAGCGCCACACTATGTGAATGTTCAAAGCGAGAATGAATTTAGTCTTTGTCTAACAAACCGCATAGTGAGAATTTAATGGCATGGACGAGTGCTTTACTAAACCCGGACTATATTCGCATTATTTGACAACTTCCAAAAGACTTCTAGAGGTCTTCGTTCAACACTGTGGAGCTGGTATGTCTTCAGAATGATCTGTGGTCCCATTATTTCCCAAAAATATTGCGCTTATTCTGAAGAAGCTGGATGTGGTGCTGGATATTGATTTGCATTGGACTTCCTCTCCAAATCCTGAAATAGCCGCCGTCAATTCAAAATCCACCCTTAAACATTCCTTCGCATGAAGCATAAACCGGGCAGCATTTAGCTATAAGGGTTTAATTATATAAAATGCGTCGCATGTGGATTTATTTCTGTTTTTGCTGAGATATGGTGAAGCTTTGGTGCCGCTTAATGGGAAAAAAGGGCAACTGCTTGGGGGGCCGTTTTTACCGGCGTTGTGAAAACGAGGAACATCCAACACAAAAAGCCAAGCAGTAAACAACCTATCGCAGTAAATATGCTACACCACGCATTTGTCTGGAATAAATTAGGCTATGTAAGCGTGGAAAAGCCAGGCAGCGCTGCAGCCTCTGAGAGATCAGTGATAAGATACAACTCTTAGACTTATACTCAATCTAAGCATTTCTGAAGCAAAAAGAAATGATTATTCTCTGGAGAATGCACGGATCCATAGCTAGATTACAGTGAAGAACTCAGGACAGAAATTTATAGCTATCTGACTTCATGGGTTTAAGAAATCGTGTGACAAGAATGCGCTTTTCATTTATTTTTTTATTATTTTTTTTTTTTTTTATATGAACACTTGCTATTCGTAAAGTCTTTAGGCCAAGTTTTAAAACTTCGCCCTGTCGCAGAACTCCAGTCTATCGATTGGTGATGTAATACTGTTTGGTGTATAGAAAATCGGGTTTTCAGAAATGCCTTGTGCTGAAGGAAAGCGCCGAAATAACGTTTTGTCCGCGCGTAACAGCTCGTGCCACCCCCGCACACATGCCCCCGTACTAATAAAAACCCTTATTCTTTCTCGCCCCCTCACACACACACACACACACAACCCTGTCCTGTCAACAATTTCTTTCAGACACTTTAGGTACATGTTCGAGTTTGGGATAAACTGCCATGGAGGATGTTTTAATGGAAAACGTGACGTTTCGTTCACAGCATGTCAGCACGCCGCGTTGATATCTACAAATACCCGCATAGAAACGGCTCGTGGGCTCATCGATGACCCAACATAAAGCAGTCCTGTCGCAACATTTAGCTTGTAACTAATCTGGGAGGAAACTAAACGTGTAGATCATTCCAGTACTCGGCTTATCATGTGAGCTGCGTCCGTAAGAGCTGCTCACCTCCTCAGGAAGGAGAACACGGAGCGCGTACACAGCCTGCTCCAAAGAAATCATCATTTTGTGCACCAGCAGCATCTTTCTAACACATGTCTATGTTAAACACCCGGGACGATGTCCAGTGTATACAGTGCAGCCTACATAGTGTATATAGGATGCGCTTGCATCCCCGCACGTCAACCGCCACTCCGCGCGCGCCAACTGGAGGAAAAACAAACAAACAAAAAAACAAACTCACCGTTGCCGTGGCCCGAGGCAGCGAGCAGCGCAATGTACAAGAGCAGAAGCCGGTTCCAGGGCTGCGAGGGTACTCCCGCCTCCATTAGCGCGAAAAGCGTTATTCTCCCCGATCTCCCTGCGCATTCGCAGGCAGTCCGTACAAGTCTCGCTCCCTCCGGTTTCAAAGTGGCGCCCATGGCAGGGATTTGCAGGGTTGTTCGGTTTGGGGTTGTTCTTCCTTTTTATTTATTTTTTTTTTTTTGCGTTTCGGCGGCGGTTCACTATTATCACACGGTATTCACGGGAAGATTCGCTTCACGTCGGCGCTGAGAAAAATCCCCACGCGTCGGGAGCGGGCTCGCGCAGGCGGACTGAACCATCTCGCGCAGACTGCGGGGTTCGTGGATGCTGCGGGAGGATTTCACAGCAAAAGCGGGTAATGGCAGCTTATGGTAACGAGAGCACCTTCTTATTTTCCTGTACGGAGTCCAGGCGATTATTATACGCTGTAGAGAAGAGAAGGATGTGGGTTTTGGGTTTTAAAAGCCTCTAGCAGGCTCTGTAACCCGCTCCACGCGATTCCTCTATTCCGACTCGGTGTCCGTATACACGTTTTGTTTCCAATTAATTAGCCGAACTCTACGTTTCAGCCTCCCTCCGCATGAATCACAGAACACACACACACACACCACCTCCGCTCAAAAGTTTGCAGCCTCCGTTGCTGTCTGAATCATTGTGAGGTGTGGATGTGGTCGATAAGGCATTCCGTGGACCGCAGCTCCTTTAGGCGCACTGCATTAGTAGTCTCTCAACGACGCCGAAAGTCCGACTGCAGAGAGCGCATCTCTCTCTCTCTCTCTCTCTCTCACTCACACACACACACACACACACACACACACACACACACTGGCCCTGTGGCCCACAGTCTGTTGCTTTGAAGATTTGATAGGACAATAGTAGTAGTAGCCTAGTAGTAGTAGTAGTAGTAGCAATAATAATAATAATAATAATCATACTCGTCTCATAAATCTTTTCAACTGCATGCGCCCCTGTGTGTGTGTATGTGTGTGTGTGCACTCAAGGGTGTAAGGAAAAGTGCAACACGTCAGTAAAATCATGCCACATTAATCATACAATGACAGTATTAAATGCGAGCCCAATAGTCAATAACCATATTAATCCTCAATGAATGAATGAATGAATATATTGATTAATACACATGCAAGTATACTATAGCTTTGTTACATATGTGCATTGTAATTTATTACAGGCCTAGGTAACACCACCTGAAAGTTATATCTGGATTAATAAGTGAAATATGCTATAACCAGAGAAAGTCTGGATATGTATTAGCTTTCTTATAGTTCTAAGTCGGTTGTATGGGGAGAAAACAAGGTACTGACGTCATGCAGGTTTAGTCGGATTAGACGGATTCCGAATTATCAAGCATGTCCTGAATGATTTTTTGTTTACTTTCAGAATGAGCTACGTCGTCCACCTCAATCCAAATATTACAAACGCGAAGGCTCCATCATGCAAGACTAATCTACGGTTATTGAGAGTTCTATATCAGATCGCAATTCGTGCTGACTCTGTACAAAATGTTCGTACCCTCCGGTGTGGAGGACGAGAAAAAGCCCTGAGCGCACTTCGTATTCCGTCCTCGTGCCTTTCCCAAGTCCAATATGGATCCATCCAGACATTCCCGAGAACATGCTGGATAGAGTGTGCTTCACAATATGGAGACACTCTGGTTTAGGCCCAGATAGGAATATGGCTACACTTAGCAGAAACCGTCTACATGTTTATGCACGACCCGCCAGTGATGGAGATCAACATCAGCAAACAAAAGTGACCTGAGGAGATCTTAGCTGGAATGTGAGCAGCGGTGCTGTGTTTGTCACAGGTTAATGTCTTGGTCATATTCATCCATTAAAAAACAAAGAAACAAAAACACAACTGTATCCAATTCCTTAAAAATCATGAAATCATGTTTATCTTTTAATTGAATTAATTTATTTTTAAAGCTAGCCCAATCTTGTGCACATTGTGCCCTCAGCAGCAGGTGTGGGAAGAGGTGGCAATATTGTGAGCGTGTGCTGAGCAGGTGGCATGCTGGATAGGACTAGAGAATGATTTTAGTCTATAAGCCCAGCATCCTGTTATTTTCATAAGGATTAAGGAGATACTTACCACTGTAACAGGCTGCCATTCTCTATGTTAAGTAGTGATGCAGTGGTGTCATGGCTTCTCCTGGAGATTTGATTCGCCCTATCAGTAGTTGGGCGGCTGAACATGTTCACCCTGTATGTAAGTGTTTTTAGTGTAAGGATAGACCAGCCATGGGTGTTCTTTGAGTATTTTAAATATGGGTGTTTTGTCACAAATAGGCTGGTAGGGCTGTGTCTGGAGTGGTATATTATTCTTTTTCTGTGGCCAACCATGGCTTATTTCAAGAATGCAGTGATATACTTATCCAAGGTATTTGTGCCCAGTGTGTCCAGTCTTTCACTGATGAGGTCAATATCGTTTTGTTTTTTACAGTGGGTCTGTCAGTTAAGCCTCAATGATTATGGCTTCTGGAACAGCGTGCATCCCAGGAAAATCTCCAAAGTTTACACAGTCCATTTGTTGAAATACCTCACTGACTGATTCGATGCCAAAGGAAGAATCTGCCTCATGGTGAAAAGTGCAGAGGTCAGCTTCCAGATGCTATCGCTTTTCAGCCAAACTGGTGATATTTTATGCCAGTTGTTTTGGACATCTAGTGTGTGTCTTGTTATGGTCTCTAGGGTGAAGAGAGATACTGTAGAAGCCATCCTTCTTTTCAGTAATAACTATTCACTCATGATATTTACTTTATGACTTTATAGATAACCCCTCTCTGTTTCTAAGTCATGCAGTGTCTCCTTCAGCTTGTCTCAAACCACAGATGGAATCTTTCTGCAGCCATGGATTACTGGAGCCATACTGGGATCTGCATATAGTACATGGTGAAACCCTGGAAACAAACCAAGTCCTTCAGTATTGCCAGAGCGGCTCATCTTTGCTAGCAAGCACTAGAGCAGAGGGTGATAGTTTAAGATTCCTGCAATTTGTCTGATGTCGCTCTGGGCAGAATGTAAACCTCAGCAGCTGAAAATTAACTAGCCATCCTCCAATATTCAGTTTGGTGTAGCCTGCCTCAAGAGGTGAGCTTGATCGCTTCGCAATTTGTCAAGGCTTGCTCATGAACAGCTATTGCTAGACCTGCATGTTTATACAAAGCGATTTACTCCCCATATTTCCTACATTAGGCAAGAGTTAGGCATGGCTTATGTGTTTTCTCAAAGTGTTTGCAAATCCTGCTTGCCTTTACATTGAAACTAACTGACAAACTAGGATTGGCATTGCTACTTCTAACTCCAGGTGTCGTGAGACCCTTATTAGCTTTATTGGCCTGCCTAGATTACTCATTAATTTCAGTGGTCATTTCCTTGGCTTGGGTAGTCGGGACATCTCCGGCTCAGGGCACATGGTATGTCTAATATGAGGTGTGATAAGGGTTTCTCCCTGAGACTGTTGTCTATGACGCTGAAAAATATTTTGTCCCATCGCATTAAATCAAAGATGTCACACTAGCCCACTGAGAGACACAACCCTGCAAATCTTTGTGTTTTCCTTTATTTAACTTACAAATTTAACCTCACTTAGGTCTTGGTAATTAGCTGGTCATGTCCTATCATATAAAGTAACTCTGCTATCTTTTTTGCTGCCAGTGTAAAAGTCCAGTTTAATGGTGGCAGAAGTCTATTTGGTAATTCAAAGAGAAACAGATACAATCTTGGGTTGATTAATGGATTACCCTTAATGCACCCTACACTGGCAGACTATTTTTACAAAGATTAAACAACAGGAGCTTTTATTCTTCTGACCTCATATTGGCCCTCATTTATCAATCTGATGCTGAAACCAGTGCAGATCTGAGTGCAGAAATCATCGTACCACAGAGTTTATGTGTGATTCATGAAACGTTCATATCTTACCAATCAAAGCTAAGAATAATCAGGCTTTGATAAATGTGGAGGCTGAAAAGCATCATCATTTAAATATCATGCCTCTAAATAATTTTGATATAGAAACAACGCCCCTGGACTTTACAACATGGAGTGGTGTAATGTGGCCAAGATGAGAAACTTCTCCGCCCTTGAAATAGACATCGCAAGTCCAATTGAACAAATTATTTCTATTTGACAGCCTAAAAATTATCATCATGGGAGGTCAGAAAAATGCAATACAAAAAAAAAAAGTTGACTTCTGATGTCAACATTGTTGGCAACATCAGTTGAACTCCAGCGTATGTTTGAATTTTTGTATGTAATAGCTTTTATCGCAAATCTTTACATTTAGACGTTACGTTTAGATGTTCTCCGCCCACCCCGCCTCCCCGTGCTTGCATACCACCACCCTGGATGCCTTGGGAGACAAATGTGACTTATTAGCCACTGGTCATCCTGCATAAAAAATCCCTGCAATCCCTAAAAACCCTCTTCTGTCTTACAGACGTGTAGAGGTCTTCAGAGACGGATGTGCCATTGCCGAGATATGACGTCTGGCGAAGCCAGTCTCTCTTGTTTAAATTGGAGACTGAGTAATCTAAGCTATCACACTGCAAACCAGGTAGCCTACACAATGCTTTTAATTGCTTAATTTGAATTGCTTGTAATTATGTCACCAGTAGCATAGAATAACAAGTAGGCTATCTCAAAATGAAAGAGAAAAAAAACCTGTTAACCCTGTACAATTGTGTTAATTGTGTACCTAACTGCACACGATTTTTAAATACCTATTTATGCTAGGAATGTATGACACATAGTTGATGCAGGCCTTTACAAAATATAATATTTTGTCATATGCAACATATTTTTAAGTGATGAGTATTTGGCAGCATATGTGATGCCAGTCAGAATATGGTCAACTAACATTTCTCCAACTCGGCCAGATTCACTGTGCTGTACTGCATGTCCATGCTGACTTGAGAACCTACGTACATGAGTTGAGGCTTGACGGGAGATTTGATTGCAACTTCTGCTTACGTCCACATTGACAAATGCCGAGTTTAGCATGGAAATGATTATACGCCCAGTTTTTTGTCTGTAAATGAGGACCATTGTGTTTTCACTCTGTCATATCTTACAAATAAGTCCTAACATATGAACATTTATTTAAGAATTCAAGATCGTCTGTAGTTCATACCCCCATGTCTTTTATTTTGTCCCCCATTTCTTCATTACACTTTAAGTATAGAGTATACACTTGCGGTATGTGTGCAAGAAAGAAATATGAAGTTGAGCAGGGGAAAAACATACACCCCTAATATACTGTATATATGAATAATATACTTCATCTACTTAGACATTTTGACATATTCTCAGCAATTGAGGTCAAGATGTCAATGGTTTGCAAATTCAAATTACATCATTAGCATAGTATAAATAGATGAGATATATAAAATATTTTTAGAAAATGCGCCATCGATGGGGTGATGTTATGCGTCCAAATATGTATTTTTTTCCGAGTTGTACTCCCGGACTGGGTTGCCCATGAAGTATGGACATGAGTGCCGCAAATGAGCATGCCTGTGTTTAAGCACACCTGTGGGTTGGTTTGGTTGTGATTAGTTAATGTATAAAAGCATGTGTTGTTTAAGGTTTCTCTGTCTTGCGTTGAAGTCGCTACTCACAATGTGTATTATGTTTCTTTGACCTTGTTCATGATCTTCGTTCATACTCCTGTTTTGTTTTTGTTTGTGTATGTGTTTTTGAAAAGACACCTTTCAAAATTACTGAATATATCCATACATCACCATATCATCAATTACATGCTTTCAGCTTTTGCTGAATGACCAAAAGTGGTTAACCAGCAATATTGGATTTGAAAATATGACATTTGTCCCTAGCACAGAGCAGTGCAGTGGTTTATCTAAAGTTAACTTGTTTTCTTTGTCATTTGATTAATCTGTTAGAATTTCTGTTTCAAAATGAGAGAGCCTGATTAAAGCATATTTGAGTGACAACTCCAGTATGTCCTCAAGGCCACTGAATTACATTTAATCTCTCCATGTATTTGCAAATTAATTAACTGATAATAGCAAACCACCTATTTGCAGAGACATTTCTTAATGGGTTAATATAGCAGGACAGCATGGAAATTGTGAGTTCTTGAAAATATGGCTTATAGCAGCTTAAAGTCCAGCAGTGTGGCTCACTCATTACCAGCTGGAAGTTTGCACAGGACTTAAGTCCCTAACTCACTGTGAGAAGAGTAATTCTCCTTATTATTATTATATGCCACATCTCATATTGTGATCATACTGGGTATAAAGAAAATAGGACTGTTATCCAAGTGTGTCAGCTCTTTCCACACTAAAGACATACAGTAGTTCATTGAGTTTATATATCCAAAACACATCATTTATATACAGTATATGCAAATGTATATAATCCATATACATTAGAGCACAAACGTTTACATATCCCATGGTTTTAAATGAAAAAGCATGTGCCTCTATTTTACAATCTATCTAAAATAAAAATCAAGAAGTTAACGATGAAATTTACATGCTGTATCCTGTATGGCTGTAATGCGACAATAATTTAAAACATTGAAGAACACTGTATCTGGAAGTATACAAATAATATTCAAGCTTTGGAACTGGCATAATTTTATTTATTTTACTATTAATACTCTACTATTGTTAGTGTGCAGTATTCAAATATTTTTAATAATGAAGTAACATATGTTAAATCTTACACAGTGTATATATATATATATATATTTTTTTTTTTTTTTAGTTTACTTTATTGCATGAGCAGTGCTAGATGTTCCTGTATGCAGGCTTGTCAATGGACAAGAGTGTCTCTGTTAGCGTATAATGCATCTGCCTGAGATAAATACAGTGTGGTTTCTATTCTCAGGCTACAGGGCAGTGTGAGTTGGAGGAGTGGACCTTTTTGATCAAGAGAGAAAAGGGCCAGATGCTTGATCATCAGCATGATACCATGACTCCTTGGACCCTGGATGAAACCATAAGTGTTACAAAGGCAAACCATAGAAAAATTGAAAAGTTTCTGAAACAGGCCTTGATCCCTGATCATTACAAGAAGAAGGAGGCTAGCTTTGATGGTCTGTCAATGGAGGATTTCCCCCCTCTGCCCAGCATTGCTGCATCATGGAATCTTGCTCAGAAAGATCATGCCAAAAAAAGACAAGACGAAGTCTAGCTTTGATGGTATCTCAGAGGAGGATCTCCCCCGCTGCCCCAGCGCTCCTGCACCATGGAATCGTGCTCAGAGAGAGCATGCTATAAAAGAGGTTTCTTCTATCCAAGTATCAACATCCAAGATCCAAATCCAAGAAGGAACAAAAAATGCCAAAGAATAAGAAGTTCAAACCTGTGGTAATCAGCAGTAATATGGGAGAGTCAAGAACCCCAATTCTCAAAAAACCTTAATGGCCTGTGCATCCAGTTGCCAAATCAAATCCAAAGAGATATTTCAGAGCCAGCAGAAGCAAAAGTGCCTGCTGAAGATGCCATGTCTGATGGTGACCATAATAAAATGCATGTCTATTTAAACTTGCCAGTGCTTGTTGACGTCAAGCTTGTGTTGGTAGAGCTGACTAATGTTAGACTAATTGTACTGGGGAGAAATGATATATAAAACCAGATTATAATTTTTGACATTTTTTAGCTCCTTTATTGAGAATACTGGATCAGGTTTGTGCAGAGGTTTGCATGTTCTCCCTTTGTCTGTGTGTATCTCCTCTGTCTTCTTCTTCTTCCATCCACTTCTGAAAAAACGAGGCAGTAGATGAATTGGGTTGACTAGATTGCCCCTAGGTGTGAATGAGTGTGTGACGATGTGTGTGCATGGTTCCCTGCAATGTATTCGTGTCTCATGCAGGGTGTATTGCTTCCTCATGGCCAGTGTACCTCGGATAGGCTCTGGATTCCCCACAACCTGACCAGGAGAAATTACTGGAGATGAATGAATGAATGAATGAATGAATTCATTCTATTTAATCAATATCACGGGTGCAAGACTACAGTTATACTGAAAATCGGCACAGTTGTTGTTAGGTTTAGGCTGTTATTCAGTATAACCACATGATTGTGAGTGTGATATTGCTTTCATACAACAAGTTTTACAAAAAGTAAATGTGTGAAAAATTATATGTATATATATACACAAGTATGTGACATTTCAGACACAACATGACCAAATGTTCTGTTTATTTTTGCTCCACTAGCAGAAATAAATCCTTAAGAAGCCATATAGCATGTTGGTTAGCTCACTAGCTAGCTTACATTTATTTGGACATTTCTGTTTAAAGGAGATTCTTGACCTTCTTGTTCCTCATTTCTGATTATAGATTGCCCTGTATTAAGCCTGCCTGTCTGTATTATGACCTTTGCTATGAATTCTGATATTGATTTTTTTTGGATTTGCCCAATAAACATCATACCAAGTTTACGCACTTGCCGCATTCACTTCTCACCGTAAGTTACAGATAGATAAGCATCATTTGATCTGCTGTTGAGAATCAGTTGATAGTTTGGTGTACAGTCTACAGATAGACTTCTCAAATGAAGTGTTGCTGTATATTTTTTCTGTGATAATGAAAGTTACAAAGCATACATTTCACATCATTATTTGTGACCTGTTTTCTATATTTTTGTTAGTAGTACATATATTGTATTAAGTATGTTAATGGTCACTGATGAGACAGTACTAGATGTGTTCAGTAATTTCTGAAGTGAGTGTGTATAGGAGGGATTTTGTTGGCAGTTTATTCAGCTTTGCAATATGCAGTGCTTTTTAATGACACGTAGCAGTATAAATATCCCCACTGTCTTCACATTCAAGATAATCTGCTGCAGAAGGGCTGCATTTGAATTACACATCTTTGTCATTTCACCCACATTAATAGCACCCACATATATATTAACCTATAATGTTCATGCTTTCTTATTCGATACTTTGTTTCAGTTGACAGAAAAAAATATAATATATAAAATATATATATATATATATTTTTTTTTTCTTCTTTTTTTTTCTTTTTTTTTCTTTTCTTTTTTTTTTGTGAGCATGGACTATGAAGAGTGCTCGTTCATCATGCCACAGAATAGGCAATAGACTCTGACAACCAACTCTGACAATTACAGTCACTCAATATTTTATTAAAATTAAATAAGCCTTTTAATTTAAATGCATTTAATTATATATTTAATATTAATTCATTTAATTTTATTTTAATGTATTTTACAAAAGAGAAAAATACACTCATGAAATAGGGAACATCAGACCAAATCAATATAGCTATATTCCTGAAAGGAATGGCTGGTTTAATAGAATTTGAGTCTAAAATGTAATCAATTGTTCTGTTACTGTGTCTTCCTACATGCTAAAGCCTAAGAGTCGCATCAAGACCTGAAGATGGCTGAGTAGAAATACTAAACTAATGAGTAGACAAGCTGCTCAGGCTCACTAAGAACATCATCTCTTATACTTATGTTAATCACTACTGTGCGCCACAGGGGTAAACAGTGTCATATAAAAAAAAAAGAGTATAGGAAAAGGATACTGCTTGAAAGTGGAGCTTTTTGAACTTATAATGTAGTTGTACACCGGCCCATTCAGACAGTCACAATCTCAGTATAATCAGTGTAATAGTCTTCATAATTGTGCATTATTCACATTCTTCTGTTGTTCAACCTTTCTGCTGTTTCTTCCTCAAGGTGGAGGTGGACTGCAGGGCATGAGTGCAGATGGTGCCCATGTACCACACAACCCAGCTGGCGCTGACACTGAGAGCATGAGGAAGGCAGCTGGCACTGCTAAAAATGCCAAAAACCACCTCTTCCAGGATGATACCATAGTGCCGTGGTGGAAGACCCCAGGTTCAGCCAGTCATAAAGGTGAAATAGCACTTTCCGCCCTCCTGCTCTCTCTCTTTTTCTTTCACTGCAAAAGAACTTTTATGACCTTTGAATGAGTTTCTTCCTCTATTTTTGTGTTACTGTGTTTATTAGGTATGCCAAAAGAACATATGGCCAGGGTCCAGGAAGTTGAGTTGGCGAACTGCAGCAGGTCTATCCCACAAAATGTGGCATTTCCAGTGTCACAGACTTATGTTCCTGAACCTGGCATGCCTTACCTGGGTTATCCTGCTCCCCAGCTGCCCATGCATCACCTACCTGGCTTTATCCATCCTCAGGTACAGTAATAACCCAAAACATGATGTAGTTCACTTTGAGCCATATTCAGAGTTGGGTTACATGTGCACTTTGACATTCTTACATTAGACATAGTAAAGGAGGTTGACGGTAGTAATAGGAGATGCATATGCAGAGCAGGTTTTGGCGGAAACTGAGCCATGTCTCAGTGGGGTGCAATACTGACCTTGCATTTAAGTTGATTTGCTTGCTCAATTTTAGGGCAGTCGGTTTGTTATAGCTACAATGTGCCAATCTAAAAGCCATTCGGTGGAAATAAATACACAAAAAAGATTAATTTTTAATTTTACTAACGATTAATTAATTGGAGGAGACAGCATCTTAATCTGAAACATTGCTTATCTCAGAGGCTGACATTTTATAAATAAAAATATGAACTACACTTACTTAGCATGTGCTATAACTATAGCAGATAAGTGCTTGGTCAGCTTATGCTTAAAATCATAGGTCTGTTGGGAGTGTTTTGATTTAACAAAAGCTTTGGCATTATTTTTTAATTCAGCAGCTCAAAGTGGTAAAATAAAACATGATAATCATGTGCACACATTACGATTTCTTGACCCTGAATTAATATGTCTTGAGAATAGGTCAGGCCAATATATAGCAGGACCAATACAAAGATGGCCAACAGCCATTCACACTCACAGAACCTTTTTGCTGTGAGGCAACAATGCTATCTACTGCACCACCATGCTGTCCTGTACATAAAGATTATAAATAAAGATTTTTTTAATGGCATATCTAGTAACTTGGTGCAATATACTATATACAAGATTTAATGATAGAAAATACAATGTTTTTCATGCTCAGCTACACATTTTCTACCACTGTCCTTCTTTCCTTCTTCCATAAAAAGCCTTGACATGCTGGATATAGTGCTATTTTTATATGCTTCCAAAAATGAATTAATCCAAAATTTGTCATGATTAATGTAAGAATTTCAATTAGGACAATTCAGGCAGGAATACTGTATATTGGCAAGTGTTACACTCTGGGCAGCCCTATGGGACAAACGACACTCCACCACTGATCCAAATCAACCACAGAAACACCTTTAAAACAACCAAATCCATGGGATTTATTAACAGTGCATTACGACAGCAAAAGACACAGACAAAAGAACAGCGCCAGAAAACCAAGTCCCAGGTTGAAAGACAGCATGACCAGTAGTCCCCAAGATGGAAGCCTCTCTGCAACAGGACCCTGAAGCTTTTAACTGCTGCTTAATGACCTGGCAAGGTGCACCTTATCTGGCAAACAGGTGTAGCACAAGCTGGGTGGAGCTACAGAAAGAGGGAAAAAAGTGCAAAGAAAAGACAAAACACCTACACACGTGGACAAAATTGTTGGTACCCTTCAGTCAATGAAAGAAAAACTCAAAATGGTCACAAAAATAACCT
>JAQQZR010000023.1:19542550-19557477 GCA_030068235.1 Notoglanidium macrostoma | reverse complement strand
ATATATATATATATATATATATATAGCTTAAGCTGACAGTGTTGACTGTCCCTGGCAGTGCCTCCAATCAGCCTAATCCTAAATTATTTGTGTTATGTGTTGTTTAGCATGGATTTAGAATGTGCATATGAATACCAGTCATGGGTGTAATGAAGGCAACCATAAGTTTAGTGGTTTTGTTGTTGTTGTTTGTTTGTTTTTTTGAACCACAACTTTTCTGTTTACCATTTATGGTATTTGGAAGAAACATAATGTGAATCTAATATAGTATTCTTGAATGACTTGGAAAACAAATCATGAACACAGCTGCCTATCTGCCTTTAGCTGTGTGTGTGTGTGTGTGTGTGTGTGTGTGTGTGTGTGTGGTTTTTATATAAATTGGTGAGAATCAGATGTATAGGAGCATTTGATAATTTAGACAAATTTTTTTTGTTGAAAAAAAAAAAGGCCAAAATGTTTCCTTTTCGTGAGGTTAAGGTAAAGGGTAGGTTTAGGTGCACATATAGCATTAATTAGTTACATTAATCAATATGTCAATGGAAAGCCCTCACAACGATAGTAAAACGTGTGTGTGTGTGAGAGAGAGAGAGAGAGAGAGAGAGTAATATTTTGGTTTGCATCATTCTTATTACACCATTGATGAGACACTGTGATGCAGTGCACTACTCAACCCTAACAGTTTTATTGTTACGCTATTGAAAGATATTAGAGTTTAGCCTCCTGTCTAATGTCACAACCAGCTCTCAGTGATTATTGGCGATAGTTATTTTTTCCTATGGAATGGGGGTGTTGAATTATCAGTGGGTTTGAGGTCTTTACAGTGTTGGTGTTATGGGGCCCATGGAATTGGTTACTGGCCTCATAAGTGCGCCTCTTAAATGTGGCGCTACACACTGTCAAAACGTTTTCACTGCACTTTGTGTGATAAAGCAGAGTACTACTTTCATCACAACTGAATCTAAATGAGCTTGTCAGGCTTGATAATATCCCTATTATTCCATCCTCCTCTTCCATGCTCTCTTTGTCTTCATCTCCAAGTCAGAGATGGATTCACTCTTTAGTGAGACTATTTTCTTGGAATTCAAGCTTCAATCACTGGTCATGAGCATAATCCAGCACTGGTGAAAAGACCTAGTTATTTGTTAAAAGCTTTTGAAATGGAGAAAATTTCTGATCTGTGTCATAATATTTGCTCTTCTGAGTCATCATTGTTTTTGACCTACTTTGACTTCCCCTGGAAAGCTAGTGGGGTGTTGAACCACATGACCGCATTCATCTCATTTATATTTTAATCCGGAGGTTCGTTAGGACAGACTGTGTGATGACAATGAGATATGAGAGGCCTCTGAAACCTTGTGTTAAAAAAGGAAAGGAAAGAAAATGAAAAGAAAGGATTTTTTTCCCCCTTCATTTTTCTCTTTTAAGTATGTAATTAAATATCATTACATTCTTGAAAAATCTTTAACCAATAAGTCTTATTTGGTTGTCCCTGTAGAGAAACCCTTAAAAGTTCTATGTAGAACTATAACAGAATGTTTCCTTATTTTTAAAAGGTGAGAACCCTTAAATTACACAAAGAACCTTAAAGAGCTATTTTTAAATGGATTTAAAGATTTTAATGATTTATATATATTTTACCTTGCTAAGATAAATAAAAAGGGGTTGTGAATTTACAGTTGATAATGTGGCCCAGCAGAAAAATAAATAATTAAATAAATAAATTGCCTAAATAGAGTGCCGTGTTTTATATATATATATATATATATATATATATATAAAAAACTTAAAACTGGCCATGCTAACTAGGCTTCTCTTATGTATTTTGGATTTTATCACTGCTCACCTGACACAACCTCTGATTACATTTCCCAACATGTTAAAAGTTTGGAAAAAAGAACAATGTGCAAGTTGATAGTCTGTAGTGTGTTTAGAAATGATCTCCTTAAAGTCATCTACCATAACCTGTTTTCATTCATCTTCAGGATCTGCTTCATCCTGGTGATCCCGGTAACACTGGGTGCAAGGAGAAAATCCATTTCATCCTGGATGAGATGCTAGTTTATTACATAGCACCATTCACACACACATACACATTCAGGGGCTATTTCGAGTTCCCGTCCTGCCTACCCGCATGTTTTTGTTAGGTGGGAGGAAACCAAAGAACCCAGAGGAAACCCATGTAAACGCGGGGAGAATATGTGAAACTCTGCACAGACACTAACCCAAGCTCAGTCTCGAACCTTCTGACTAATGAACTGAAACTCTTCCAAAATTAACACTGCTGTAGGCGAGAAAGTACTTAAATGTTCAGAGCAGTAACTCAGCTACTTTATCAATATAACAGATTCATTAGGAGCCTGTGAGCTCTCAGTTTGAGCGGCACCTGTGCCTGGAATGCGCTACACCCTTCACTGACCTACTCTCTCACAAAGATTTTTAGCTTTGATGGTACGGAGAGTTTCTTTTGAGCAGAGCATTATTCTCCCTTGGGTCTGATTTCTTGCTCTGCTTCTGTCTCAGTTTTTCCTAGACTTACGATTAAAGAGATTACATTTTTTTTACAGGATCCTGGAATCCATCTCTCTCTCTCTCTCTCTCTCTCTCTCTTTCTCATTTTCCCCAGGGATTGGTTGCAGCTGCCTTCCTCCTTTGCTCTTCTTTGTATCTCTGGTCCCGTGTTAGCGCAAGGTGACTGCCAGTGAAGATGGAATTAACAAATGATGCGCTTTGACTTTGTTCAGAACGTGAGCAGTGTAGCGCAGCACCAACATGGCACGCCTGCGTTCTGCACACTCCCTGCTCTGTAGTCTCTTCCTCTATTCAAGGGCTTCGGGCACGGTGTGCAGTCGTCTGATTGATAATGAAATGAGAGAGGTGCGAGACTTGCTGTTTAGGGAATACTCAGTTGAGTGTGTGACCCCCAAAGCAGCAGTGAGTCTGACACTTGAGCAGTGGGGTTTAATGAAAGAGCTAAAAATGGAAGGTGCAGGAGGGAGATGTGCTGCAATGGTCAGTGCCGAGTGCCTCCATGGGATTTTTGATAAAATATGTAGCACAGCTCTCAAAGCCAGATGAAGCATCAACATAAGCAAAAGTCAGGGACAAAACTGACAGCTTACTCAAAGTATATTAGTGGCAGTGACCATATGGGATCACATGATCACTTATAACTACTTTATTATGGGACTACGTTGATGAGCAGTAACCTTGTCATTGCAGAGAAGGACGCAGAAAGAGAGCGAGTGAGAGAGAGAGAGAGAGAGAGAGAGTAGGGGGCAGTCTTAGACATAATGAGCCTATTTATAGATCACTAAACCTATGTGTATAGGAACTTCACTAAATATATGATAACCACACATAACAATTGTATCTTTGTATAAATTTACAGCATCCATTTAAGAGAAAGTACATGTATATTTTTTATATATAAGTATATAAGTTTGACAACATGAAAGCCACAACAATGGTGTGCAAACACCAATGGGAGAGTTTCATCAAATTTTATTTTGCACTGAATTAATACCTTTGCATTAAACATATGAACCTTTGAACCTTTCTGTTGTTTTGGTTTCCATGTTGCTGAACTGACCAGGAAGTACCTTGACCTGTTAGATTGCGTAACAATTTTTTCCCCCCTCCATCCGTGTCCCTTCCGTCTCCACAGTTTCACATACAGTATAATGCAAGTGTTGTATTTTTCCATATGTATTTTTTAAGGATTATTACTTCCACATGTGCTATTTTTTCATTCATTCGCAAATGATTCCGTTTTCATTTCCATGTGATTTTTGCACGATTTATTCATTCTTACATGTAATTTTACACATATTTATTTATTAATTTAATTAATATGTTTGTTTCCTTGCTTGTTTTATTGTTTTTTATTTGTTTTGTTGTTGTCACTGGTATGCCATCACATCCCTATGGTCGTGAACACTGTCAAAGTTACATGTTTCTATAATAATATTCAGCCTTACAGACGAACGTTTGAACTACTTAGCAGACATGGAGAGGTAATTGAGTCATACAAAAATGGGGCACTTTGCACTACCTATAATCTAAATGTGCACAGAAAGAAAAATGATTTTTTTTCTGCCATGGCACCCTTTCATTACAAGGTGTCTGTTTTGTGTTTAAGACAGATTTCAATCAAAGCCCTTTGTGTTAAACTATTCCCTTAGGATGTGACCAGAATAAGCCAAAATGGCCACACAATCAAACCAAATTCATATTTATCACAGGACAATAGAAGAATGAAGAGAAGACTGTGTAATCTCCACCATACACAATAACTTTGCTCGTTTTCTCTGGCAAACTAATAATTTAGATTCTTAGGACTTCAATGTAATTTTGAGGCATGTTGTCTTTCTCTTTAGTCCAGGAATGTCTGATTACAGTCCTGGTGGACAAAAACTTTGCAAAGTTTAGCAGTGGAGCCAATATATTCTGATAAACTCAGCCAATGTGGCTAGGTGTTTCAGAAGAAGCAAAACATGAACTTTTACAGAACCAGCACGTCAAGGTCCTTGTGGTCACTGGAACATGTCGTGGCTTCCGAAAAACCCTTCACACAGTCAAATGTATATAAAATTTTTGATTAAAAATTTATATAAAACTACATCATGTTTCTTAACCATGACGCATAAAGATCTAACATATTTAAACATTTGGTTCCCCGAAAAAGTGAAAAAAGGGAAATCTGCACTTCATGATTTCTCGTTTGCCACAAAGCTATCCAACAACTTGTCAAAGAGATAAACAGCCATAACCACCGTTCCCTCTAAGTTGTGCATGGGCACTTTTGATGATGCTCCAGAGCAGAAAATAAAAACAGCAACACAAAAATGTACATAAAAAATGTTTTTTTTTTTTCAACTGGAGTAACTGACAGACGATTACAGTGCAGTTCAGACCAGCCACAAATATACGGAACTATAACCATGTTGGATTTTTTATTTCTTTTTTTAAAAGCCCTAACAGGAACACATGTCAAAACAAAGACAATCCTGCTGCCATCCAAATTCAGTCCTAACCACCATAATCTTGGCTAGCTGCATTAATTATGAGCTTAGCATGCCATGCTAATTGTTCAACACCTCTGGAAATCACCATTAATAATTTTTTAATATTTACATTTTTATACATTTAAATATATAAATTGCTATTTTCTTTTTTAATTTTCAGATTTGTTTTGAAGCACAGAACAATAGTAAGGGATGGAAATACAAAGCTAAGCACAAACATTTCCAATACTATGTTTACCTGAAGTAATAAGTGATCATAGTTTATTATTGCAGTCATTTGGGTATGAAATAATAAGCTATGATCACTGAGTAGTACTTCAGATAAACTTACTATTGGAAATAGTTAGTTATAATTATAGTAGAATGCTTAGCTTTCTATTTCCATTCCATTCCTTACTTTTGTCTTATATTTGCTGGTCTAATAGTTGATGTCATTGATATTCTTTTGCTCGGAATAATTCAATAATTGTCTCTTGGCTTCTATATATACTATATATAACTGTGTGTGTGTGTATGCTATTTCATGATAGCATTGAAAGGAATTTTCACAGAAAGTGCCTTTTACAAAAGTTTTTTCTCTCAGATGAATTACTAATTTATCCACTGGATGATTCACAGTTCATAAAATCCACTGTTTGAGAATATGTATAAATATGTCCTCGTTGGAGAAAGGGTTTTAATGGGGTTTTATGGATTAATTGATTCAGAGCACTTAATTAAAAGTAAATAAATTGTATGGAAACATTACAGTGGCAGAGCTAATGGCCATTTGATGTTTACAGCTGGATGAGTTTGCAGAGTTGAAACAAAGGCCACACTTATTTAAAAAGCAAGAGGTTATAAACACAAAGTAAACAAAGTAAAGTGATATTTTGGCCTGTGTGCAGCTTTTAACTGATTATGATTGCATTTGAAGTACCTATTTCACATTCGTGAGACCACTGCAACGTCTTAGCCTCATCTCATTTCTCCATCAGGACAGGTGAAGGTGTGTGTGGTGGAGTGGCTGGGAGAGCATGACTCTGCATTATGTCTGAAATCCTCATCTGTCACTGTTTCATACTGCAATCCATCACTTCTCTCACAAGTTTTTTTTATTCTGCCTACTTGTAGGTGAATTCAGCAGAGCTATGTTATCTATCAAACAATTTTTTGTGTAAAATAAAATTCTAAAGTCTGGAATTTGCTAAAATCATGCACCGCAGTACTTATTATTACTCTCACTAGTAAATATACAGTAGAGCACTCAGGTAGACCATAGCATTTTAGACGTTCATATTAAAAACAATATTAATATAATAACTCCTTTAAATGAAAGCCAGACTGGTCACGTCATTTTGCACTGGTTTGCTTGCGCAATCATTCATGCTATTTTTACCCATCAAAATATTTTTTTGCCATGCTTTTTCTCCCAGAATTTTCTTTATATTGACCCCAAACCAACTTTGACTTATGTGTTATGTGCCTGAACAGTGTTTATGTACACATCTTTTGGAAAGATGCACTTGTTCTCTTGTTTTTCTGTCCTTTATCCCCAGTGAAATGAATGGAGTTTCGTAATCGAAGTTTACCTGCTCAGTTATGATTCATCAGAGAGCCAACAAACTTCATTTCATAGCTCAGACCAACTCACCTGACACACACATCCATCCATCATGAGCCACACTTGTCTTTTCTACCGTTTCCACATTTTTCCACTATTGAGCAATCACACTCACATTTTCTTGTTGAATTTCATCTCAAGTTGTAACATGGACATGTATGTGCACATGTTTTGGGAGTGTGATTAGTGAATTTTGGGACAATGATAATGAACATCATCTGATTTGATTAAAACTCCAATTGACAAGAACCCCTGCCTGTTTACAAACAGATGGCAGTTTTTTTTTTAATTATACTCTCTCAAAACCATGATTTATACTGACTTAACTGATGAAAAAGTTATTTCACACAACTGGATTATTCCACAATTACAAATATCATGACAATGGTTATTATCCTCTAAAATTCTCTCCATAGTTTTAAACCTAAACCAGCTGCAATAACCACATGGTCAGGTATTGCATCATCTCTTAAGGATCTAATGTTATCTCATTTAACAAAAGGCCTAAATAATCAACACTGTTTGAACTAACATAAATTAACCCCCACACAAAAAAGTGCTGAAATGTTGCACTGTCTGTGTGTGTGTGTGTGTGTGTGTGGTGCATCTATTACTAAACAGTCTGTACACTCAAAATTGCTAAAATCCTCATAATTTTTTATGTAGACATTCCATATTGTCAAAATGTAGCCACATAATTAAAAATAAACTAAGTAAAAGGATATTTACATCATTTAGTTTCTTTTAATTTTTTACATTCACATATCAGTCTAATCTGTTCATGTTGTGTGTGTCATATTTACCTTATCTGATTTGTTTGTTAATAATAGGGACTGATACACTCCTGCAAACAAATGATCCTAAACTATGCAAAAAATAAAAAATAAAATAAATAAATAAAAAATACTGCAAATAATATCTTGCATTACTCGTACCAATTCACAGGCTAGCTTGTGCCTTGGGCAACGAAGGAAGATCACTTAGTGCAGATTGGATGAAAATGATCGAGGAGGCTTGCTGTGATAGCTCTAAATATGTAAATGCTTTTACCGAGTGTAATAGTCTCAGTCAACTCAAAGGCTCCTGTGCTTAAACCCATTCACATGCACCTGTTCTTGTGGGTTTTTTTGGTAGGACCTCCCAGAAGCATCAAACTAATTTCGAACAAATAATGGGAAAACACTCCCCACTCCTTCCCATTCTGCTACATGTCTGCCAAGCCTTAAATTGTCTCGATTCTTCTGGCCTAAAAAAAAAAAAAGAGTCTGAAGATATTTATGATAATCCCTTTCACTTCTCCTCCTTTCCCCACCTACCATATTAAATTCATCAATGTATCTGGGTAAATACTCCAGCTAGAAGCACTTCAGTATTGACTTACCTACTACCTCCCTGTTTCTCGTGGCTCACTGCTGTTCTATTAACAGCCTGGTGCCAGTTGCTTATTCTTGCACTGCCATGGCACCATTGATCCTGCCATTTCTCTCATCATATAGGCAGGCCAATATCGTTTATGCTTTTAAAATCTTTCCCCTTCCCTCAAAATTCTGGCAACCATCTGCCCATTTGCCTTGCCAATAAGCACTAAGCAATAAGAGTGGGCCAAAATTTGGAGACATGATGCCTGAAGTACTTGGACACCATCCGTTATCCTTCTCCTGTCCGCAGAGTTTCTGCTCACATTTCTAGCACTTAAACTGCTCCCTCCTTTTGGACATACTAACTGCTCCTTCTTGCATTATCATGACGATATTATATAGTCCATATAACTCCATATAACTATATACTCCATATACTTTGCCTCCCACTTTCAGTCCTATTACTTCATTGTTCTAGCTTACTTGGTAATCCCCAACATGTGACTCCATCTTCTTCAGGATTCACAATAGCATAATGTGTTACAGGGATGGCCATGTTAATCCTGTGGACTTGCCTATTTCATGTATTCCTAATTTGCTAAACTCTACAGATGTATGCAAATAAACAAAATAATAAATACAGTCTGGAACACATCTCTCAAGTGATATGAAGTTGACAAACTGTCAAAGCCATTATTTAGAGACTATGCTGGCTTTCTACTGCTTTTTTTCCCCAGCGTTTCCATTGTTTCTGTGAGCAATTAATTTCAATTGATTTTAAATCCTTTTTGCTTTGATCCACACCAAATTCAGGTTTTAATCTGTAAATAGATACAAAAATGAATGTTTGGAGCATGAAACAGATATAGATAGTGGCATTGTGTTATAACCTTACTGAATAGGTAAATGCATATTCAGAACTTCAGAATGTCTCATCAGTAACCATGAACATGATGTGAAGCTTTTCCACAGCTCTGCCTGGGCTCTTTAGATCCAATTGACTTTTGAAGACTAAAATTGCTGAAAAACCTTTTAAACGCCAACAACTTTTACATCACTCCAATACTTTTGGCTTTTACCAGTACCCCAACAGCAATTCTGGCCAAGTAATCTTGCACAAGACAGAAGTGTCCCATAACTCTAGCCCAGCATCTAGGTTCTTTACTACTTCTGAAGTTTTGAATTTACTCTTGAAATTGAAAGTTGGAGGCATGGTGTGACTTAAAATTAAACTTAACAAGGACAATATCGACACCAGGATGTTTTTGATAAATTGCTTCTAAATTTACATCCTTTGAAATGCACACACTGGAGATCAGACAATTCATTGCTAATATGCTTCCTATTTCTCAGTGGTCTTTTGAAATAGCATTAAGTAGAGTCTGATGCTGGTGTGTCATAACACATGAAAGTTGATTATTCTCTTCAGGAATGTGTGGCCATCAGTCCGTTAGAATGTTGACAGTAAAGAGTCAGCAAACACAATAAATCATAATGATGTTTACCTCATCTGTGCAGAGTGGCAAGGAAAGTCATTGCCAGTGTGCTATTTATCTGTGATCCCCAATGCCATTAGAAAAATCTATCCTCGGTGATTTGCATTTCAAATATGAGTAAGTGGTTTAGGAGGAATCCTATGCAGAGAATACCAAACCTTAAACAGCCCCCACCTGGCTGCCTCAGCAGAGAGATTTAGTCGCACATCAGCACACTGTTCAGAATACCAATGCACAAACTCATTCTGTTTTAGCTGTCAAAGGTCATAGATAGCAGATGAATGAAATGTGGATATGTATGTGACTATGAAGGAGAAGATTTTAAAATCTCCATAGTCTGATGGACGGTAACTCAGTGAGATATGTAAAGTAACACCTAAAGTAGCAAATGTCACTGACTGATGACTAAATGAAGGCATTGACCATAGAAGAAGTCCTGCTGTGATCAGTAAGCCCATTTCTGTACAAGTGTGAATTATATACTTTAACCAAATCTGTTAATCTTTGCAGAAATGTATTGTAATACACTAAACCTTAAAAGCTGTTCGGCCATCTCTTGACACTGATACAGCACTGATGTAAAGTGATATTTCAAAAATATGTACAAAACATAATATTTTATAAATGAAGGTTTCTGCTAGGAAAGTAGGAACTCTAAATTAAAGAAGTGTGCCTCTTTTTTTTTTTTTTTTTTTTTTTTTTTGGGAGAATGTTGGCATTGTCCTCTCCTGCAATGATGGGGTGTGTCACCTTCTCAAAAGTGCAGATTGTCACAGTCTGCTCCTGCCACCTCAAGGGTGCATCTCTATAAATCAGCCCCAAAGCTGAACAAGGCCATTTTGGATTTATAAGACACTGCCCTGACCCAGTGCTGAAAAATATATAGTGTCCTGTGGCTTTCTTTACAAAGTTTTTCTTGTTTGTGTCTCTAAGTTGGCTTCACAGTTGTAACATGCATCATTATCACACTAGATCTACATTGAGTGGGCATTTCTCCAACTTTTGTAGCATTCACTAAGAGTTTATTATTAGTTGATGCTGGTGCACAGGTTTTACTATATGCCATAGGCTAAGGATGTGTCTCTGTGGATGGTTGGACATACTCTACAGCACCAACCATACTGCAATGCTATACCACACCAACATACTTTACCATCCTAGAAATACAGGATTTTTGCAGCTGCATCGTCAGACATGAATAAAAATTATAAACCCCAATTATAAAATTATAAACAAGAAAAATACATTTACAACATACATCATGAAATGTAATAAAAGATTAGCAGCACTGAACATCTGCATGCAATGTCTAACAAGGTTTGAGAACACTTTTTGAACCATCTTGACACACTACTCCATGCAGATCATTTCAGCTTTCTTTATTTTCTCATGTTTTTGCATGTGGATTGCACAGATTTCCACTATGGTATCTGGAGTCTTAAATGGAATGAAGTGACTGAAAACATCTCCAAAACAGCAAAGATCCTTATTGCACCATATTTTATAAGAGATATCAATTGGTTTTCTTTATAAGTATCTCTCTCTCTCTCTTTTCTTTCTTTCTTTTTTTTTTAACCAAAACAGCTGATGTGTGTTGTCAAAAAGCTTGATTTTGGTACACAAAAATAGCTCCAAACATGCTCAGTGAACTTCAGATGCATTTTATGGAGTTGATCTTAGGAAGAGCTTCTTTTGTGCAACCCTTTTGAACAGAGAGGAGAAAGGTAAGCAAATTCGCAGTTGTGTTGGAATTTTGAATCTCTGTGTGTAATAATTATTATATGCAATCGTATTTGCCCGTTCTCTCAAAGGAAGACAGGAATTTTGGTAAACATAAATTTTTAATGTGCACTGGGCAATCAAGATCAATACAACATTTGCAGTGGCACCACAAAAAATCTTTTGCAGGGTAAGAGAATATAGACACAGATGGTAAAATGTGGCATTGCTTGGATAATTAAAAATTTCTTTTTACATTTCCTTATTTCAAGGAATAAATCACTTACTAGCTTATCAATGTATTGACACCTGCCATGTTTTTTGTTGCTTGTACATTGAGTTTGTTTCACATTTATTTCCATCAAATATAAAATGGATGGATGCATTATTAAACATCAGATCTCAGAAACTTGAAATCTTTAGATCATACCATTCACCTATCGCTCAGAGTGAAGAAATGCCCTCTAGTGGCAACTAAAACCACTGCAGTTATTTTCCAAAAGCAGGGACAACTACTAGTCCCAACAATCAATGAATATACAAATAAATAAACAAACAAACAAATAAATAAATAAAGATCAACACAAAAGAAGAAATCTTTGCAGTTTGATCCAGTGTTCTGAATCATGCATGATCTATAACCATGGTTCTCAAAGTGAAGTCCAGGAACCATCACAGTTGCATAAAGCATAGCCAGAGGCGCGTGCTTTTCACAGCTTATTACAGTCATGAAAACCTCAACCTGTTATTATCAACGTTATCATTTGTATCTCCTGAAAAGTGTTCACCCTATCGTCGGCTTGAAACTCAATGATACCATAGCCATCTGTGTCAAGGAAGTCCAAGAAATCCAATAGAGCAAAATTGCCTGTGCACACTCCCCTGACAATCACAGTGACACTAGCCAACTGTGAGCATCTGTGACACTGTGAATGTGGAAGAGGGTAGATAGCTCTTTCCTTTGAGTATGCTATGCCACCCTGTGATGACAGCATGAGCAGTAGTTTGAAAAGATGTGGTTGGTCGCACATGACCTGGTTTCATATGTCTCCTAAAAGCACATGTTTGCTTTAATCCATTGGTAGCTGTTGTATGATAGGGGAAAGCTGGCTGCTGGATGAGAATTAGCCAAGACCAAATTTGGGAGCAAATGGCAAGAAACGTGCTTATTTTTAATTGTTTGCTTGCAAAAATAAAATTTCTAATGACAGGTCCTTGGCATGATATTTTTTCAAAATAGCAGAGACAAAAGGGTAAAAGGGTCCCTGAAAGTAAAAAGTTTGAGAAGCCCTGATTTAGAATATAGTACAGCCACACAACAGGACATTGTCAGGACGTGCAAGAAGAGACAGACTCGAATGTGATTTGCAGAATAATTCTTTCACTGAAACAATTAGAGGCAATCAAAGCAAGGAGGCTATTCCACAACAGTGTTAAAAACCAGGCACAGGGTCAATCGATTGGCAATCAGTGTATCACAGACAGGGCAGGAATCAAGAATCAGCATATACAATGCTATGGTCAAAGCCAGGAAACACAACACAGAGAAATAAGGCTTGGGAATGTTTACATTTACATTTACAGCATTTCGCAGACGCCCTTATCCAGAGCGACTTACATAAGTGAATGTCTGACAGGAAGTACTGAGAGCTTGCTTTGCAATTGGTACATGTGAACGAGAGTCCTTATATACTGTGTGTGATGGGCTGAAAAATGGAACACCTGAGAGTAATTCGTATTCAGTCATGTGGGTTGCTGAGAACCATAGTCAGCATCGCCATGTTTGTGCACTGTGAAAGCTGTTGGGAAATGTTGTCCATGATGGACTCAGGTGCGGCTGTAACACACAATATTTTTGTTGTTCAGAGATGGACAGGGGCAGCTTACTTTCTCTTAAGATGCGAGTCTGAAACTAACAGCTTTTCACTCTTGTTTTCATGTGGAAGGATTACTTTCACCTAGATTATTCATTCAGAGAGGAGCTGATAGCTTGGAAATTAGATTTATTACTACTAACTGTCAACTACTATGAGTTACTGCATATGATGCTTGTTCTCCTATTTTATTGCTTAATTATAAGACCTGGTTTAAGACTTAATTCTACTATTCACACATCTGTCAGTACAGAAGCAGAAAGGTGTCTGAGCTGAAGGAAGTGATATTGGGAAAGGCTAATGCCACATACTTTTGTTCTACAACGATTCTCATTGTCATTTACTGGAATATTGTGCTTTCTGGGCTGATGGAGCAGCAGAGGCCCTGATTGTCCTCTAGTCAAGCCTGAATCAGAGTGGGGAGTGAGGAACAAGTGTAGCAGGGATGAGGTGCTGCAGTGGATTCACGAACTGTTAGTTTTAATTAGGCCTACAGCAATAGAGCACAGTGCAACAACATCAAAGGTCAGATATACATCAGTAGTGCTGTGGGAAATGTCAGCTTGCTGTGGTGGGCTGGGCCTGCAGGCCTGAGATGCAGGGGAAGGAGGTAGAGAGAGTGAACTTTATACTAGGAACTGCTTAATAAGGATGAGCTGAGACTGCCTAGTTTATCATTCTAATGACCAACATACTGACATGTTATGCAAATGCATTTCACAAAGAGAATGATGGGGTAAAAAAAAAGCAAATGAAGAATTTTATTAAGGTGTTGTGAGTTTTGGACAGTATGAGACCACCAATTGCATAGTCAGGGGTGGACAAACCACTAGCCTGCTGATGATGTAATGATTACAACAGTGAGACAAAATATCTGGTGACATAGTGAACAATGGCAGCAATTACAGTTTCCAATAATTTTATTATGTGGGCGTAAATATAATATTTTTTAGATTGTAACTGACGGTTAGTTAAATTCGAACAGCTCAAATTTCAACGATTTCACCTACTGTTAAAAATGATTAGTCTCAGTTTTAAATAAAAGTGTATTAAATATTAATTATAATCAGAGTATACGCTGAAAAAAATTCTGGCTGACATTTATTTAAAAAAAGCTTGGTAACAATTTCCACACAGAAATTCATTGTAATATTTACTAAGGATATCCTCGAGTAAAGTTTACTTACTTGTATGAATTGTTAAGTCAACAATACCCAAGTAGATTTTACTACCAATTTTCTTTCTTAAAAACAAAATATACTAAGCCTTTGCAAGTAAATTTCACTCAAGACTACCTTTGCATCCAATTACAAAACTCTTGTAAAAATGTTGGTTATTAGGCTATTTTTTCTTTACTTCATTTCAGTACATTTTAAGTAAGATTTTATCTATGTACCAGCTCTATTATATGCATGTGGTGCATTTGCATTGCCTACTTTTTGGTCAATAAGATCATCTTACTCTAAGACAACATAATATGCAAACACAGAGGTTTTTAGCCAACACCTTTATTTTGTTCTGGTGCATGAAGTAGCTGCTTTAAGTACAACATATACTTAAACACAACATGTATAGCGCCACATGGTCACTATTAAACTTTTTTAAATCTTTACTGCCAACAGAGCTCTTAGAAAATGTTAACTTTTTTAAAAACACAAACAGTTTCAAAAAGGACATTGCTTTCTTATTTTTATTTTTTCTCCCAAGGCCTTGTGGAGTTAAAATGCCCAAAAAAAGAGAGCTAGAGACCTAAAATGCCCAACAAAATACTCAGACATGTCAAAGTGCAATAACTTTGTCAGAAAGGTAAGCAAGTGAAACCAGAACAAAGTGCCCTCTTTTGGGCCTTTCAA
>JAQQZR010000023.1:19525452-19535852 GCA_030068235.1 Notoglanidium macrostoma | reverse complement strand
TTGGTGTGAGTTGTCAAATTTACGTATCAAAATGAGGATACATAATTACAAACAAACACTAAGTAACAGATTAAATATAAGGTGACGTTTTAAAATAAAAGTACTTAAATGATCATTTATTGTAGAATTTAAGCAAATAATTTCAGTAGTAATTACAGGGCCAAGAAGTCATTTTTTTCAGTGTACTCTTGGGTATGGTTTATACAGTAATAAATGACTAAGTAAAAAATGGATTTTGCTAGAATTACTAGGTGAAGCTTTAGTTTCCCATGTCTACCCAAAATGAAGGGCTATGTAGAAACTGGGGCTGGATGTGCAGTCAGTTTGGAGAGTGAAGAAAAAAATCTGTAGTGGATTTGCTATGTATTTGTGCCAGGTTCTCTGTGCTGCTCTCCAATCTACAATCCTCTTTGCCTTTGCATAATTCTCCATGTCAACAGAGAATCTATTGCTTTATCTACTGGGTCCAACATGCATTCAAATAATTTGATTGTCCTTGTATATCACTGGCTCATATGCTTCATTCTACTATACATGTTTATGATCATTTACTCAATTTCCTTCTGTATTGATCAGCATGTAAAATTGTGACAGTTTATTTTTTGGATATCTTTTTTGAAATGTGCTTTTGCTGCACAATTTAAATTTGGTGCTTAGCCCGAGAAAGAGAATGAACAAATGCGTTTCAGGACAAGACATTTTAATCCCAGGACAAGACTGCTGTCTCAGTCAGAGGTGTTTCTGTGTGAGCGTGTGCATGAGTTTATGAAGTGGAGAGACAATCTTCCCCATGGCTCTTGTATTTGTATTAAGTTTAGAACAGAAGATGAGCCCCACATAGTTACATAAGGGAATTATCCCAAGCCTAACCCAGCGAGGCATAATGTCTCTCCTATTTCCAAAAATTTTGCACATACTATTTCATGGCTTACAGGAAGATCCCCCTGAAAAACCCAACAACATAAAAACACCAATTTGTAACAGTCAGTAAGTTTTACACTACGGGAAAGTCTTCAGAAGACTTTCTGATTTTTCAGATTTAAAAAAAAAAATTAATTGTTTGTTTGTTTTAGTTGAATTTGTTTCAACAAAGGGAACAAATAAACAGGTGGCAGTTTGGTGAGGCTGGTAAGGAAACAAATGTTTGTAGCTGCTATAACATGAACAAGTAATAAGAATATGTTTTGTGGACTGAAATATACAATGTCATTTTTTAAATACATTTAAAATAGTTTTAATGGTTTAAGAAGGATAAAACAGTTTAGGATGTGTTTAGGGTTATAGGAAACTAATCAACTAGGCTAATAATTGCCTGCCACAAATCAGCACATGACCACACTGTTGTTTATTTTCTTATAACAGATTCAGCATTGTATTTTTTATTCCTTAATTAAAACATTCACAGCATTTCATACTAAATAATCATTAACTATAATAATTAAAAATAAAAAAGCTTTCAGTAAGAAGTCTGGAAAGCTACATAATGTATTTGTGCTATTGCCAGGAAAATCTTACTTCTTGAAAACCAATTATGAAAATTTCTTTTAATAATAAATGATGAATCATGGTAACATTAGGCTAAAATTAGGCAAATGATAAATGTTAAAATCCATCATGAAGATTACAATTCAAAATCACTACTCTACTAAATGTCCTTCGTTTCTCATGTCATCTCAGCTTTTATGTGAGTCCTGGCTGGGATTCTGGTGTTCCAGCTGTGATCTGTGTAGTGGAGAGAGAGGGAAAGGAGCTCTGGCCGTTCATGGGAGAGGTCAGAGATTGAGGTTTGAGCTCCACCATTTGTAAACATCATCTCTCTCACCTCAGAACATTTTAAGTATGGATTTGGCAGGCTTTTTGGGGAAAAGACAGTAAGCAGGCTGTCAGCAGCAATAATGCAGGTACAGAGTCTCACACTTCTCCTTCTTCTGCCTGTCCTCCAGTAGCAGGAAAGGGCAATTGATTTATGCTATTCCTTATGTTCAGTTTTCTGTGTGTAATGCCTTTACAGATTAAGGAGAGAGAGAGAGAGAGAGAGAGAGAGAGAGAGAGAGAGAGAGAGAGAGAATGTCATCGACCTTCGGGTCTCAGTGACCAAAAGATAAACTACCTCTGATAAGGAAATAGACAAATAAATAGCTTTGGCTCTTTAATGAGTGAGACTCCCTCAATCTCCTAATGGACTGCTTGTAAGTTCGGTCAATTTGTTTCACTTAGCTTGCACAGTGTTTAAAGGTTAACACAGGTAGAGATGTGTTAATAGAGTGTAAATCTAATTTCAGGTCAGGCCCCTTTCATAAATGATAATCCATTACATTAAACCATGCACTAATGAAATACTTTATGTGCTTTTTTGTGAACAAAAACACTCCTGAGACCAATATGAAAAACATAATACTTGCATTACTAACACATTGTGCATCATATTACCCTAGAGGTTTTTCTCAAACTGAATAATAAACCAGGCTGCAAAGCTAGGCCTAATGTGTATACCCATGTTTCTGGTCAAATACAGGGGAAGGCAAGAAAGAGAGAGAGAGAGAGAGAGAGAGAGAGAGAGAAACAAGATTAGGTACTCTGAAGGTGACCTGTGGGTGGCACGCAATAGACAGATGATATCGGTGGTGTCTGTGGTAATCAGGAGCCAGAGGTCCCTGAGGCTCCAGCACGTGTCAGTCTTCATCAGTGCTGAGGCCTTGTTCAGGCTTGCACATTGCAATTCTTTGTTCTCACAATGATTTTCCGCCAGTGAGATTTCCAACAACTTTCTGCCACCTGTACACATGGAATGCAACAGGAGAGATGTGACTGTTGTGGCACAGAGAAGGATGCCCAGAGGCTTCCCTACACCCTTATAAAACACCTTACAGAAATGCATTTTATTACTGTACCATAACAAATACAGTTAATTTGGAGTTATTGTATGCTCTTATTGTGTAATCCCATCAGTACTTCTGATTATACAGAACTGAAAGACAGTGGAGGCAGAAGATGACTATTTTCAAAATAGCAGAGATGGAAAGCATCAATATGGTCATATCCAACAATATTATTCACTTGCATGAGATACAAAAGTAAGGTTATTGAGTATCAGGGAATATTCCAAGGCATTGATGTAGTCAGCATCTCAACAATTGAATGCATTCTTTGATGGCACAAGATGAGGATGAAACAGGCATGTCATGTTTCTCTTAAAAGTGACTCAGATAGATAATGTGTGCAAGTATGGATTTTTATACTGTATTTGAGTACAGTTATGTATTACAACAGTATATACTGTAGTACAGGCTGTATGATGGCCTACTTTTGTGTACTTTGAAACAATGTGGTTACATCACATCAACAACCACCACCACTTCCAGTGACAAACCAGTTCACACTAACACATCTACACATTGGCGGATCCATACGAGGCAACTAGGGAAATCTTCAGAGAATTGATTATTATTATTATTATTATTATTATTATTATTATGAATAGTTACCAATATTTTGTATGTTGCCACTGATTTTGTTTATGCATGTTTTTTTTTGTTTGTTTTGTTTTCTTCTTCCTTCTCTCTCTCCTTTACCGTGGTCTGTTTGTCTCTGTTTTGTATGTCTGCCTGTACCTGTCCATTCGGTTGCCTAAATGGCAAGAGGGGGAACATCCAATATTCTCACTAGTTTAAGGAGAATATCTGAAATTCCCCCAATTGTAGAGCAAAACTGCCCTGTCACTACAGGTAACCAGAATTCCCATGCTGTTTGCCAAACAGTCAGGACAGGACAGGTAAAAAAAATAAATAAATAAAAAATGAAACAATGTGTTTCAAAGTATTGGTTTACCTGCTGTACTGTAGGTAAATAAGAAAAAAAAAGTCTTTGGTAGCGAATCTTTGAAAGAGATGCCTGAGACAGGATTTAATCTAATCAAAAGGAGGAGAAGGGGAAGGAACATCACCGGCCATCAGGTCATTGTGAATGCCCCTGGCAAGCGAGCAGGGAATGTGACCAAGTGTGCTACCGTTAGTCACTGAGAAGTCCTCCACCTCCATGTCACCCTTGGTCCATACAACATCATACTTCTGCTGGCTTTCCTCGATGGTCTGCAAGGTCTTGTGTAATGACTAGACCAGAGAGAGACAGTCTACAATGTCATTTTCCACCAAGCTGCTCTAGTTTGTGACTAGTTCATGAACAATCCAAGATTTGGCAACATCTTTCTACCTGAATATATTCCCTTCATAAACCCCATTGAGACATTTTTTCAGCATGGTGGTGGAAGGTCTATGACCGAGATCCCTACATCCATGTTCATGTCCTCCAGGCCATGGAGGTGGCTTGTTTATGATATTTAGTTTGAGGCTTGCCAGGGATGGATAAGGCATGCATAGGGATTTTTCCCTTGCTCACAGGCTAGGGCTAATATTGCCTGTGATGTTGATGTAGATGTAACATACCTTTAATTATATTAATCAACAAAGCTCAAAAGAGGCCACGGAACATTTTTTTTATTTCTTGCACATACAGGACTTATGGAGAGATGGCTTCAGAGACTGTACTTCAGCAAAGCATTTGGTTATGAATTATTTTAGTTGAATATTCATAAATATTATGAGTTAGTTACTAAATTAACTATTAACTATTAACTATTATTAAAGTAGTGGTTCTCCCCTTGCCTGCATGGATTTCCCACATGTACTCTGATTTCCTCCCACAGTCCAAAGACATGTGAATTAAGTTGATTGGCTACTCTAAATTGCCCATTGGTATGAATGTGAGTGATAATGGTTGGTCGTCTCTCTGTTTTGGCCCTGCGATGGATTGCTGATTGGTGTACCCTGCCTCTTGCCCGGGATGTGCAATGGATAAAGCGGTATGGAATATGAGCGAGAGTGAGTGAATGAGGTTGTGTACACCCTATTGAAAAGCTCCTGCTAAAAGAATGCTACCCCAGCAAATACTTGACAACTTTGCACAAGGGATTTCAATAATCTGAATAATCTGCTCACAGTATAAAATTAAGCACCTGTGTAGCAAACTTCGAATATAGAGAACCTTCCTGTGTAAATATTGAAGGTTCTCTAAAATGTAAGTGTGAATACAGCCCCCCTTGAATTTGGTTAGCAGCTGTGTCTTCTCTCTGCTTAGGCTGCTCTCAGAGTCTGCTGGTGATTCTCATATAAATAACAGCATCCCAAGCAGTGCCATTCATTTTCCATCAACATCCTAGACATTTCATCTGTTCTTCCTATTCATTGACTTTCTTCCCTGTTGTTTCTTCACTGTGCCTATGTTTTAAATTTTCCGCATCAAAAGCTTTCAGCACATAAGAGAATCAGTCACCAGGATGGCTTTTTTCCCTTGTATTGTCTTTAATTACAGTCCCTTTACTTAACCCTTTTCTATAGTGTGCCATACTGTCATTCTATATCACTTCATTTTGGCAGTCCTACTGCAGTAAAAGAGAAGTCCTTAAATGTACTTAAATTATTAACAACTGTGAGAAAGTTAAGACTAGCTATATTCAAAGTGTCTAAACTTTAAATCCTGGTGCACTTGAGACACTGGAGCCAGAACGAACTTTCCTAATCTCTAATCTTTAATCCGACAGTTTTTAGCCTTTTTTTCATCGGCAAAGTGGAGACTGGAACATTGCAGTGTCAGAGTGGTCAGTATAAGGCAAAGTATAAGGACTATGCATGCACTGGCATGTCTGAATCTGGGTCTTTATGCTTTCCATCCACAGCTCAAGAGTTGTGTATTAATAAATCACCACATCATGTTAAGTGGAAAGTGTTTGTATATATGTTTCGTGTACACACACACATTGATGTGAAAAGAATTGGTGATATGCACTACATATATAAAATAAACATGACCTCGTACTTGAAAGTTTGTAACTGAACTTGTTTTTGAAAGATATAAGAATTTTGTTTGGTGCCATGGTGGTGCAGTGGTTAGCGCTGCCACCTTGCATCTCCAGGTGTCCAGCTCGAGCTTAAAGGTCCAATATGTAGGATTTAGGGGGGTCTATTACCAGAAATGCAGTATAGCATTTATAACTATGTTTTCATAAGAGTATGATTACCTGTAACTATGGATCATTGTGTTTTCATAACTTCTATGTCTATGCCTCTGATAACGCCTGTCTGCTGATCACTGGAAACCTGCTTGCCTTTGGATATTGTCTCTGCCTGTCATTTTGGCAGTTCTGCTTATTTGTGCTTTTAATAAAAAGACTGAACCACACCTGCATTCTGTCCGGAGTTTCCCTGCTCATGACAGCTAAAAAGATTCAGAACCAAAATTTTGAAAAATGGAGGATCATACTTAATATTTAGCATGAACAAAAGCAATGTAAGTACTCTACCAGTACCTTTTAGCAACAATACTTTCAAATACACACTTGGAAAGGGAGGGGTAAGGGAGGGGCATTCAGTTGGTTACAAACAAATGAATCCTACAAAGTGGACCTTTAATCTCAAGTTATGTCTATGTGGTATTTCACATGTTCTTCCCACATCCCTACTTCCAAAAATATGCTGGTAGGTGGGTTGACTAGACTAAAAATTGCCCCAGGTGAGAATGAATGTGAATGTCTGTGTACATGGTATGATGGAATGGCGTCCCATCCAGCGTTTATTCCCAGGGACAGTCTCCAGAGTTGACATGACCCTGATCAGGATAAAGCAGTTCCTGAAGATGAATTAATGAAGAGGTTTTGGTTAAGTTTAGAGGTGGAGTTTATTTGAATATCCAAATATCTCATGAGATCATGTTGTTAAAAACAGGCTACAGCCCACAGCCAAATTAAATATACATCAATATCATTGCAAAGATTTGCATCACCTTCAGCTTCTAGGAGAAAAAAAAATAAAAAATGCACCACTATTTTGCAAAGCATTCAAACAAAGATGATGTTTTTCTATAGAAAATCTGTCAGAACATAGGCTAAATATTAAAGCAATCAAGATTAACTTACCTTTATTAGCAAGTTCAAAAGTTTGTATCCCCCTTGAGACACCATATTTAGTTACCTTGGTTATGCCTGATTAGGATGGCTAGAGTGTTAAAACATGTTTAATTTTTTCAAGGTATATTTTAGGAATAAGAAGCTGAAACAAACTCAAAGTTTCAATTTACTTACTGTGAGCAGTCAGGAGTCAAAAGCAAACAGTTTCACAAGACATAATACAAAAACTATTACATGGCTGGAGAAAAAAGTGTGAAAATAGCCATTTAGAGTTTACTCTAAGTGAAAACCAACTTTCAGAAACTTTCCTAAGAGGTAATCAGTCTCAGTGCACATTTGCCTATATAAAATTTTTATTAGTTTTACTAGTAATATCTTAACATACGTTAATTTATGAAAAGATACCATATTTTAGACATATTATTTTTGTAATTTAAAGTGCATAGCCTTGAGTTAAACTTCAGGGACCAAATGCAGAAACACAGTGACAAGCATCTTAAGCACCACTATGGAAAACAACAACAACAAGAAAAAAAACTAAACAAATAAACAAAAAAGCACAAACCCTGCTTGAAGAAACAGAGCATGTGCTGAGAAACAAAGCATGCAAAAGAAGTGACTGTCCTCAAGGGAGCTGTCTACTCAGCCAGACTTGTTCTAAAAAGTTAATAGGGAATCCCAGGAATCAGATTTTAAAGTTATTTTCTGAGTGACAAGACAGTCTGCAACCCATTTCCATAAGGCAGAGTGTGTGCAAATCTGCAGACTTCTGAGCTGGAAAGCTTGTAATTGGCTCTGAGACTATTTGAGCTGGAGGTCTGTGGTGTTAGAGAATATAGCTGTACCTGAGTGCTTCAGAGGCAGCTATGTATAAGAATTGTTTATGTGTTGTGCTGTGATGTGTGCATGATTGTGGTTTGTGTAATGAGGTGTATATGTGGGAAAGAAAGGTGCTGATGAGGTTAAATGAAATGCTGTAGCTCTACTCTGGAAGCTGTTCTGATTACAAAGGGCAAAAGAGAAAATGGAAGGGCAGAGGGCAGCTGTTGGAGCACAGTGGCGATTCTGGTAGAAACCTTTTACTATGCTGGTGAGTGCAGGACATACCAGGGGTCATAGGTGACAACATGGTTCAGAGTAGCTTCTGGATTTACAGCCATATACATAAAAGAGAGGTGAGTCTGTGTGATGCGCTGGGATGGACTTTCATCCCATTCAGAATGTATTTCTGCCTCATGTGGACCCATGGTGACTCTGACCAGGATAGAACACAATTGGGACAATTTAGAGTCATGAATCCACCTACCAGTATATTTTTGGGAGGGAGGATGAAACCAGAGAATGCAGAGGAAGTCACACACATGGAAATATGCAAAAGTTCACACAATTATGAGTCTGCAATGCACTACCATGCATCCATTCTTCCAACTGTACTTCTGAAAAGGCAAATACATAAACTTGGGTAAATGGGAATCTACTTTTAACTAGATATCAAAAGATGAGAAGTTTAAATTAGTGGATATGTACAAAATGTTAAGCAAATAGCAGAGTTATTTAATAAGTCTGTAGGAGTTCCCCTATGTGTTGCTGATAAGAATCTACACGAGAGGTTAAGTGGGAATCAAGGAACTTTAGCACAGCTGAGTGAGAACCTCTGGCTGGTAATAAATAGAACAGGCTGTACAGGATCATCAGACCATCCAACATGAGCATGTGCATAGACTTGTGTGCGTGTGTGATTGCATTGTGTGCACTGTGTGCTGGCCCATACATTATTCAACATCTCACTGGATGCCTTGCTGATGAGTCACTTCAGAGCTGAGAGAATGAAAGAGAAAGAGAAAGAGAGAGAGATGGACAGAAAAGAGAGATGGGGAGGGAGACAGAATGAGCGATAAAGAGGCAGGGAGCGAGGCTGGGATCAGAAGACAGAGTGCAGTGACAACTTTATTACTCCTGCTGAACAGAACAAGCTTCTGACTATTCAGTGAGGCTCAAAGTTTGTTAATAATTATGTACTTGTCTTTGCCTCTCTTTTTTGTTCATTACTGAGATTATTCTATGAAATGTTCATGTCTCTTTTTTTCTCAGAGATGCAGGTCACAGAAGAAAAGATACTTCATTATGCAAGTCATGAAATAAAAAAAAAATGCTGGTGGATAAATCAAAATTAAAAATAGCATTACAAAATCATGACAATTTCAGTAGATAAGATATCATTATTGAATGTCTTATCTCATTAGACACACACAGACAGAGAGAGAGAGAGAGAGAGAGAGAGAGAGAGCTTCCACTTCTAGTGATTTACTGTAAGCAATGTACTGTAAATCCCAAACAAGGGTGTTTGAATTGTGTGTGTGTCTCTGTGTGTATTTGTGTGTACTTGTATTTGCTACATATAGAGGACCAAAAAAAGAATTTAACCAACAGAGTGAGGAAATTTTTTGGAAGTGGGGACATTTTGGCTGGTCCTCATTTCTTCAAAGACTTGGTTTTAGGTTAGAACTAGCTTAAGTTTAGAGTAAGGGTAAGGGTTGGCATTAGGCATTTAGTTGGGCTGGTTAAGGTTAGGGTAAAGAGCTGGGGAATGCATTATGTCAGGGAGTGTTCTCACAATGACAGAAGTACAAGTGTGTGTGTGTGTTTAATTAATGCCTGTGGAAGGTGGTGGTAAGTGTTCAGTAGTCTTCATTTAAATAGTGTTGGCCCCACAGCACTCAAATCAGGAAAGAATATTACTGATGCAAAGTTGCTCTGGCATTGATGAAATAAGAACATTATATGAAGATGAGGAGAGTAAGGTAAAGCTAAAAAGATGTGTACATAATGGAAAAAATTCCATTTGTCTGAGTGAAATCACTGAAATTACTCTAATTAACCCAGTCCTGTAGTAGCTATTGTGTAATAAAAATAATTTTTTGGCACTGCAAGCATTCGCCAGGGGAATCATTTTTTTTAACCCATTATAATTTTTGCTGCTTGTCTTTCAACCAATAAGGTATGCTGGTTTTACATTTTTGCATCAGCCAAACTTCAGTATTAATTAAGATCTATCATTGTGTAATGAAGTTTTAACTTACAAGTGTGTGTGCAACTAGAAAAGGAAATTCTAGATAAAACAAATAGGTGAAAACATGAGTATTCATGCAGAAATCGAGTAGCTAGCAGATCCCTGAGTTCACAGTCCATATTAATAAGCTGATAAGCTATCAGACTGGAGATGGCTGGAGTTCATTTATGACATTTGTTGAATAGCAAATGTGCTCTCTGTGTTTTATTCTGCAGTACAGGAACATTTAAATATGTGGTTTGTTATCACACTGTTGATCTTGTGGAAGGCTGTAATATGCCAATGAACAGCAAGCTTAATAATAATAATAATAATAATAATAATAATTATTATTATTATTATTATTATTATTATTATTATTATTATTATTAT
>JAQQZR010000023.1:19478923-19499497 GCA_030068235.1 Notoglanidium macrostoma | reverse complement strand
CATGAATGCTATTCCTATGTAGGTATGAACATAACTGCTGTGCTACAGCCTTTTCTAGAATCTTGGAAATAAAAGGGCAGTTTGATATTGGCCTATAGTTGGACAACTGACTGGGGTTGAGATCAGTTTTTTTAATCAGGGGTTTGATAACTCTTAATTTGAAGGATTTAGGTACATTGCCAATACTAAGGGAAGAGTTGATTATTTTTAGGATAAGAATCTAGGATTATTTTTGTTATCTTCTATTATATTGGAGAAATATGTTGATCAAGCAGCACTAAGGGCTTTCCTATAGCTCAGTAGGCTCTCCTTCCATGCTAATTTGAATAGTACCAATTTAGTTTGACGCCACTTACATTCTAATTTGCGAGTGGTCTGTTTTAAGGAGCGTGTGTCATCATTATATGAAGGTACTAATTTTGTCTCTCTATTTATTTTCCTTTTAAGTGGGGCTACTTTATCTAGTGTATAGTGAAATGTTGACTAAAAATATTAGTCGCCTGATCAAGTTCTGTGGAGTCCGATGATGATGCAATTAAAGTTGATAGTTCAGGGAGATCATTGATAAAACTCTGTGCAGAAGCTGACGTGAATGTTCGTTTGTCATGATAGCGTGGCAAGTTACATATGTATTATAACTAAGACACATTTTAAAAGAGAGGAGATAATGATCTGAGATAGTTTCAGACTGTGGAACTGCATCATTAGTTTCTATACTTAATCCAAAAGTCAGTATTAGAGCCAGGGTGTGACCCCCGTATTGAGTGGGTACTATTTCGTTCTGATCAACTCCTACTGACACTAGAATGGACAAGAACGCTGTCCTCAGAGAATCTACTGGGTCATCGAAATTAATATTAAAGTCTCCAACAATCAATGCTTTATCTAAGGAAACAACTAGGTTTGAGATGAAATCTGCGAATTCACACAGGAATTCAGAATAAGGCCCTGTGGTCTGTAAATAATAATTAGTGGAAATGACTGGACGGACTTATTTTTATTGGCTACATATGTTATGTTAGTACAGAGAATCTCAAAAGCATTAAAATTATGTCCAGGTTTTTGTATGATGCCTAGTTTATCATTATAAACAACTGCAATGCCTCCTCCTCTGCCGGTTAGACGAGGCTGATGTATATACAGTAACTATAGCTGGGTGGACTAGCTTCGTTTAATGCTACTTCCCCTTTTTCCTTTGATCCATGTTTCTGTTAAACACAGTACATTAAACTGCTGATCAGTAATAATTTCATTAACAATAAGCACTTTAGATGTAAGAGATCTACCATTTAATAGTCCTAGCTTTAGATCAAAGGTTCTGGCTATACATTCAGTATGATCCAATATATCTGTAGCTGACTGTAAAGAGTAGGTTTGAATGGGTAAGGAATGTGTAATAATTCATTAGATAATTATTCAACACTCAGCTGAAAGTAAATGGTATGAATAATTTTGCGCCCAAGCATGAACACTACTATGAATACTGTGTGCATGGTATTTTCTTTACATTATATGTAAAGTAAAATATGTAGCACTTACTGTATAAGCATGGTATGAATTGTGCATTATCTGTAATTACTATGCAGGTAATTTACCTAATACAGGGTCATTTCTGTATTGTAAAATAATGGACTACTGCATTTATTATTAATGTATACTGTGGTTTATATTAAAGAGGGAGAACAAAAAGGAGAGAAGAAGATATAAAGAAAGAGAAGGCCAGTATGTCCTGCTGTGCTGTAAATAGGCAATGTCTGTCCAGCATCCTACTTTAAAGGTTAATTGCCTTCTAATCTGTGTACAAGGAGCACAGCAGAGTAGAGGATATTAATAAGACATGACACAGCATGGCTCTGCTAGACCAGTCTGGACAGTCAGAAAGACATTAACTTTAGATGTGTCCATCACTTAAGCTACATGATCAAATTGAGTTATCAGTCATCTGGAGAAAGAAGTCAGGAAATAAAGCTGTGAGAGAGATAGGTGGGGGTGGGGGGTGGGGGTGGAGGTGTATAATAGTTATATATCTTGCTATGGCAGCTCTATGAATACAATACAGTCTGACAATGTCTGTCTATATTGTAATTTGAACAGATATTTATATAGTGGTCCAAATGTTTTTTCCTTTGATATTTAAAGTGAATGTTTCCCTCAAGGGGGAATGGTTCATTGAGAGTGTATGTTATAATATCCAATTAAAATGTTCATAACCAAAAGCTTCATAGTCCCTATGAGTACATAATGTGTGTTGAGTACACCCACCTTGTTCATACATTGGTATTATCTAGTTAAATTCCAATTAAATATAAATGCTGAAAACCTGTAAGAGCTCTTCTAGTTATGCACATTATGTAATGAACATTATGTAATTTCATTCATAATACTACTGAGTGCCAATTTGTATGAACTGTGCCTCGTGTGCATTTGCAATATGTAAAAACAATAATTATTGTAATCCTGCAAGGACTCCAGGGTAAAAGTGGATGTTTTTAATGACCTCAGTATTTACAACTGAAGTGATTATCTTGATGGCACCATCATCATTGGCTGAAAATGCACAATACAGAGTATTTCTAGGCCTGACAGCTGTTTAGATAGAATGGGAAAAGCATTCATGGTGCTTTATTTTTCTGAAAATAGTGATGAGGGAATGGAATTGTGTATCATAACATGACTGTTGTATTTCACATATCTGTAATGCCCTGGCTTTTTTTCTGAATAAAATGCAAGGCGATTGTATTCTTATCAGTGCCCAAAGTGTCAGTTATTAGATTTTAATAGGCTGAATTTGTGTGCTTAAAACTGTGTGCTTTGAGGGAAAAGTGCTATATAAATAGTGAACAAAAATGACATCCTTCTTCCACTTTGCCTTTTTTTGTTATGAAAGAAAAGACAAATCAGAAGATATAAAATCCAGCGGTCCCTACAGAAAATCTTAGAATATTTGCAACCTGCCTCATGTGAGACACTTTTTCACCACAGTGCAAACTCTTCTTCAGCAAGCTCCCTGAACAAATCTCCCAGCTGTGCCAGCATTTCATAGCCATTTATCGGTCCTTTCCCCTCTATCTATTTCTTTATATGTCTTCTAAGGGCTCTCAAGTGTCTCAAAAACACATATCATCTTTTCAAAAAAAAGAAAAAAATACCCGGACACAACAAGCGGCACAAAATCTTCCATCCACCTGTGGCATGGCGCAAAGTGTAAAGTGGATAGCTGCCTTGGGGATACTCGATATTTGTTTCTAAAAGTTGTTGATGGAGTAGAAAGTGTGATGATGTGTTTAGTGAAAGAGGATGCAACAACCCTCTCCACTCCTGAATGTCAAGTGGGCTCACCGGTTCTTCAGTCTATGAGATTGCTGAAATAGATTGAATTACTAGCAGATTTGCCCAAGGCATTATAACCGTACAGTGCAGTGATACACTGCCAAGATGGTTTATATTGTCTGTCTCTGTTGCTGCCGAGCTGATGGAGCTTCATATGATATTACATGCAATCAATGTCTAAGGCAATGACAGACTTTTAGGAATTCATTTAGTAGGAAGATTAAATTATTTTCATGAAGGCATCAATCTGAAGAATAATTTGGAAGTCAGGCCTTGGATCTTATAAATGATATTCTGGAGATTCTAAGTCCACCCTAATCACAGCTCGTTTGTAAACTGAGAGATCTGATCTTCCAGCTTGTGTAATGGATTTAATATGGTTTTATCTTAAGATGCAAAATAAGTGTAAATAACCATAAAAATGAAAAAATGAATTTACTTAGAGAGGGACAAAGATTAACTGAAATTCAGTGAAGTTATGTCAAATTGAATGAATTAAATTGGACATGGTCAAAGTCATCTAATGGGTAATGTGTCTATATTACATGCTTTTGGAAAAGGTAAAAAATGAGAATGATTTCCATTTTCTAGGAGACAAAAACCCAATTTGGCAGATGCAAATGAGTTGCATCATCAACAAGCCTGTAAACTATACTCTGGAAACAAATTACTAAATTGTTCCTCTCATTGTCCCTGTGAGGCACCTTTTGTACTTTTATTATGCCTCTTCTACCTGAAAATGTATAGTTTATAGTGTACCATGAATAATGATATGGGGCCTGTGTCCACCAAATTTTGTGGGCTGGCAGAATCTATTTTCTAGACAAATCCTATGAAGTTCATGATTAGTCAGCGTCCTCAGCGCAAAAACGCCCTCAGCTTTCAGCTTTTTTTTCAGCTGGGCTCAAGACGCTTTCAGTTGAAAACAGTTCAACTTTGGTACACCGTCGAGCTCGTCATTGTCCCTTCTGTCTCACCGTCCCTCTATCCCTTTTCTATCTCTCTCACTCATCAAAATCAAGAAGAAATAAATTAGATTTCTTTCCATTTTAGCTAACATTTCTAAAGTAAAGAGAAACTTGATGTTCATAACAAAGCAATGCATAAGTACTAGATGTTTTTTTTGTAACCTAGCAACAATTCGCACTTGAGAAAAATGCTCTGACAGCACTCTGAAATGAGGTCATGGGTGCTACCAGTGCAAAAAAAGGCATTTGGTGCACACAGGCCCTAAATGTGCATAAATGTATCTCTCAGACACTCAAGTGTTTGCAAGGATCTCTGCATGTCTGGCAGAAAGCTTAACTGGCATGACCAATATTGTGAGACTGAGCTGTTGTATATCTCTCTATATCTTGTGATCTCCCTGAACTACTCTCATATCACAGCATCTGGACACTGGACAACTTTGGGGTAGTTGTAGATAATTATCTATCCTTCTCACCTCCCATTGCTAAACTGACTCGGTCATGCAGGTTTTCCTTTTAGAACATCAGATCACTCAGGTGCATGTTCATTCCCTTGTCATCTCAAGCCTGGAGTACTGCAACTTTACTTGCACTTTACAAACTTTACAAACACTAATACTTGCATACAAAGGCAGAAACAGAGTTGTCATTCCTTACAGTCCAAAAAGTAAGGTTTTGTTGTTGTTTGTTTGTTTTCCAAAACACAATGCACAAAGTCACAACCAGGTTACTTCGTCTCAGATATTTTTGGGATAACTTTTGTGATCTATGCAAGAAATTTGAGTCAGAAACAGCTAATGGATTTAGTGACAACTTAACAAAGTAAGAACAACGCACTGAAAATTTAGATAAAGGGGGCTGTCTGACTGAAGTGTAATGATTTCTTTTGCACATGGCTAGTTTACATAATAGCATCTAATTAACCTAGCCTGCATGATGTATTGGCCGATTTGTTACGAGCGATTTTCCCCCGAATTCCATTACTATGTGATGTTCACCCAGCAATTCTTAATCAAACTCATAATGTTATGACTGGAGTCACTTACCCAGCCAATGGAAGTCATTTCTCATAAGAAGCACTTAATGAGACTGAAACGGTCACACTAAGACATCACTACCAAGGGAGCTGAGGCCTGGACCCTGACAAATGTTAAATTAACTTTGCAGACATTTTCCATTTACTTTCATGCATGAGAAAGGCACCCTAACTTTCACTCTTCCATTCAAGATATTATAGACTGACCTTTTCACAGACTACGATGGAGGTTGATGATGTGATCATGGACTTATAATGCTGTACAGCAATAGCTTAGTGCCTTTTTTTTGTTGTTGCATATCATTTGTTATACATTTTTTGTCTTTTATAGTAAGCGCAATAATTATTTGGACTACAGCATAAAGTTTTATAAAACTGAGAGTCAGTGTTTTTATTGAGTCTGAACCATGAAGGGTAATGATGTGTTCAATGATATTTCTTTACAATGTCAAAAAGTTCTGAAAAATCTCTGGGTTTAAGGGGACAGAGGAGTGACAGGAGTTGAAATCTTCGCAGCTATTCCCATGATAACTGGAAAGTACATTTGTAGTGTCTTGTCAGCAGTCAAAAAGGTTTTAATGGACTGGGTTTTGGGGACTTTCACATCCTTAGATGCTTCAGAAGTCAGTTTGAGCACTGAGTGTCAAGCTGTTGAAGGGAAGTGAGATTTGGTTCAGAGATGTGCAGTGTAGTTTCTTGCAGTTCTAATCCCAAGGCAGTGGAAAAGAAAAGCTTTAAATGCTCATGATCACCATTCACACTGTGGCTGTCATAGTCTACTTTTATAATATGTCATGTTAATTTAGTCCTTGAGAATTCATAGAAGAAATCCCACAGAGTTGGGAAAACTTTCAACCAATCTTTCACCTAATGTAAAATATAAATAAAAACAAAGAAGCCCCTTAAACATCTCATCATGCACCCAGTGGATTCCTAGAAGGGTTGAATTCAACACATAGCTACAGTAAAATAGTCTAATGAGCTGTAATGAACATACATATCATGTGCTGTTTGGTTTCACCAGAAAAATGGCTTTCACCAGAAACCAGTCTGGCCATGTTTCAGCAACAAATAATTACCATGGCAGGTTTCAGGTGTAGCTAGAAACAAGTACTGATGCTACTAAGTTAACTTTGTTTTTATTAGTGTAGCAGCAGCTGAGCTATTTTCACAATACTGTAGCTTTTCTAGTAATAAGCTACTCTACATTTTCATCAGTTTATGCACTGTCAGCATCCAAATCAATAGATAACCAATTTAAGATCACACATAAAGGTGGGGAGTTGGTTATCTGTTTTTAGATATCAATTAGCTAGCTGGTTAAGAGGATAATCAGGAATAATAGAGTTAGGTGCTGAGTATTTTCAGTTGAATTTATGCAATCAATCAGTGAACTATTAAACTGTTTTGAAGGAGCATGACAACTAACCATAAGCATTTAGCTTATGAGCTAATGTCAGCCAATGTGAAATAACAAGCAATGAAGACATGCATTATTATTCATATTGGAGCAAACACACAAACATAGCTATTTAATTCGGTGTTTAGATTACCATATATCTGTCAACTTTTGCTTTTTTATGATTGTTTTTTCACAGTAAGGTTAACTGCTTCTTAGGAAGAGTGGTTTTGTTCATTCATTTTCTGTACCACTTATCCATTGCAGGTCATGGGGAAGATGGATCCCAGCTAACTTCGGGCACAAGGCGAAATCTGTGAAATTGACCACTTTTCTCTTACTAGCTTGTAGTGTAGATAGCTACTTTATAGAAAGGGAAGTTTGGCTGTAGCTTAGCTATTTAAAATCATAAGTAGCTTGTAACCAGACAAGTAACAATTGCAAAGTAGCTTTGCCAACACTGAAGCCATGACTATCCATATCCTGGTTCTTTCCTATTACATAACTATCCATGAAAGTAGTATAAGGTGGTGAGTTGGTTGGAATGAGTAAGAAAATACTACTTAAAATTTAGATAAACATGATGAAGTCTGCTTGGCCCTGCCAAGTTGCTCTCTCATACAGTGAACTGGTAGACACAGTAAGTTTGTTTCAATAGTTTAGTCTTTTGTAAAGAACAAAAAACAAAAGAATTTGAGCATAAACCTTACCAGATGATGATAAAAAACGTGAGTAGTCAGTCATTTTCTGGGACTGAATCTCAAATGTCTTTCTATGTTATTCATGAAGGCACTAAGTAGAGCATTCAGTTCCATTATGTTCTATCCTATCTCGTATTCAAAAAATCTGAAGAAGAAACCATATGGGTTTTAGTCTAACTAGGAAAAAGCCTAATTTTACTTGGATCACTGAGAAGAAATGTAAGCAAATGTTATCAAGCAAAACAGTGATAAAATGTTACTACATGTAAATAACTAAAATGTATGTGACTATTAAATTGTAATAGACATACACTATAATAATAGACATACACTAAGCCTACTGCTAAAGATCTTTTGGCTTTTTGAGAAGTGTTTTAGAACACCTCAAGCAGAAAAATACATTAATCAGGACATCTTTGCAGCTGTGTTTGAACAATCAATGACCTGCACTATTTTTAGGTCCACATGTACAGTATGTCCAAGCTCAGCTCACATGGAACCTGAACAAGAAGGGTAACCAAATTCAACAGTAGACAAAACAAGAATGTAAAGGATTATGGGTAAATCCCTGCCACACCTTTTGATGGAAAAGCATAAGTAGAAGCTGTGAAAACTTAGATTGGTCACATTAGGGCATAGTAACTGTTCAGCAATTACACAACAACAAAACAACATTAGATCCTTAAGATTGCATATATGAGTGACGATGACTCACATGTGTTACTCACTCACTCCCTCACAACAGCCATTTCTGAGAACTGCTAAGATTCTGCTTCATTTTTATATATAGTAAATCACTTAAATATATTCTCTGAATATTTATAATACACAGTATAATCCCCTGCTTGTGTCTACTTTAATCCATCCAGGAAAAAGAAAAAAAAAAAAAAATACAAGAACTTATGTTTGGAATTCATAAACAATTAAATAATTTTTTTTTAGTCACGTATGATTGACTACACTGATTCTGTTTTCATATTCTGATTCAAAACATTCTACAGAATAAAAAAGTCAGCAGTGCTAAATAAACATTTTAATACTGTGCTTCTTGCTCTTAGCTGGTGCTTCTAGCTCAGTGTTGGTGGGTTGGAGTAGACATGCATTTTTTGGTAACTATTGATTTTTATCTGAGCAAAAATTCATAACTGATTACTAGGCTATCTACTCATGTGGTGAAGAAAAGTAACTATGATATCTCCTAAAACATGAAAAATTAAATCATTACTTCATTCCACCCACATTGTTACATTTCTTTTCTTCCCTCAGCCATCTATTTTGGACTGAGAGGAATAAACCCACCTCCCAGACCAATTTTCTCTCAATGCCAAGCACTAGGCATGGAGTCCTCAGATAACTTGAATATTTCCAGCATGGCTTCGAACCCATTTTCTTAAGACAGATATCTTGGTGTATTTAATACATGTTTTGCAATAAATGTTAACAGTTACTGACTGACTCATTCACAGCTTCTGTTCACTTAAACAATATTGCACAAGCAAGAGTATGGTTATACTGAATATTAGCACAGCTGTAATTTGGCAGTAACCTGCAGGGCATGTGCCATAGCTAATCACAGCCATGCTGATATTCAATATTACTATCCAATTGCTTTTATTTGTATGATTTTGCTTTTATACAAGAAATGAATTTTGAGTAAGTGACAGTTTGGACACAAAATAACCAAATGTTCTGTTTATTTTTAATCTGCTATTGGAAATAGAGCCTGAAGAGGCTACATTGACTTTATAGAATGTTGGCTAGCTCACTAGCTAGCCAGCTTGAATTTCCATTAAAGGTGCTTTTTTTCTAAATGTGCTTCCTAAAATTGGTGTCTCTTCTTCCTTTTCCTCTTAGTCTGACAAACTTTGATATTTATTTATAGTTTTTTTTTTTATTTCCAAATTTACACCACAGAATCACTACTGACCATAGAGAACATGGCGGACAGTTCTAAACTAACACTAAACCTCTAAACTATGTAACTTTGAACAAATTAATGGTACTAATGGTACATTAATGGTACTAGTTGTAAAGAAATGCGTGTGCTTGTGGATATATTTTGCGACTTGTATTGGTGTGAAGTGGCCCATTATCTTAAAAATACAAAAAGCAGCTATCAGTGTAATCTTTCAGTATAATGCAGATGAAACAAGAAAAAACAAACAAACAAACAAACAATAAACAAAATGCTACAGTTACACCAAAATATAGTGTAAGCAGGATATAAATTGGTGCTTTTAATAAGGAGAATATGTCTATCAACAAAAACTGTGGTTTTGAGTAATGCAGTATTTTTAGTTGGTCATAATTTTGGAAACAAGAGAGATAGTAGATAATCTCAATATATGGCTTGTGTCTTAGGAAAGAAAGTAAGTAGGTTCAAACAGGTGATGTCAAACATACCTTTGTGATTGCACAATCTGGTATTTCACTATTGCCATTGCTCAAGCAATTTTTTTTCCTTGTGTAGGTGCACCATTACGATTATCAGCCATATAATCACACAAATATAAAGTAGACAGCAAAAACTACATTCATATACAGTGGTATGTTCTAAAGAGCAAAGATGGACCATTCCACATGTAATGGAATGCTGTAAATACAATAAGTAAATAAATAAATAAATACTCTTTGAAGGTTGCTTCACTTTAAGACTTAATTTGAAAAAGTATGCAATGAATAATGCTTGTTAGCTAGTGTACAAATCTAAATGTTCACAATATGCTGAGTAAGTCTGCAGCATGCAGGTTATTCCGTCTAGCCTTCCCCCAGATCACTAATGCAACATTAACATGGCTTTAAAGTGCAATTCATTTTTATATCCCTGTCAGCAGGAAGTGATTCACATGTGGGTAGTCTATAGAATTTGTAGTGATTTTTTTACTAAGTTTTTCAAGGTCTCTATAACCCACCACAAATGTCAAGCTTGATTTGCAGCTGCAATAACACCTGATCAATAAGAAGCTATTAACTCAAATGTAAGCTGTTTCTTTGCTACCAGCTTGTGCATGGCACACTAATAGAATAGGGTAGTCAGTCAGGGATAGTATGTTCTTTCACTCACTGACATACGGCTGTAATTGCAGTCAGAGGTGGTTCTGCCAAGGACTGACCCACTGGTTGAATATGTATGCAGCCAACAATTATGTCTATGTTTTGTTTAATTAACTTTTGTGTCATGATAAAAAAAAGTTTGCTGCTTCAAAGGTTAGACATAGTCAAATAAAATGTGAATCAAGTAGTAAACATCTCAATTAAGTCAATTTTAATTCCAGGTTATCACATTGAGGAGAGTAAATAGTGCCTTCTGCAAGGCACTGTATATTTTATTTATTATTATTTTTATTATTATTATTGTATATTAGATTTAGATACAAGCTGTTGATCCTGAAGAATATTATAAAAAGATTTTTTTAAGTAGAGGAAAATTCATCCACTTAATTGTATGACTGGAAAGAGGTGTTTGGAAAGACTGGAAAGAGTAATGTCAGACAGGACTGACTGGCCTTTTCTGTACCAGTAAAGCACACATAGATAAGTGGCTTATTGATCCTTTCATTAATGAGTGAGACATGGGACAGCTGAGATGCTTGATCAAATGGAAAAAAGCTTTACTCAGGCTATGGGAGTAATTGACACTAACAACATGGCCTCTTTACATCTAACAGACAGAGAGTGTGTTTAAGCAAATAAGTGATTTAAAACTACATTAATAATGTCCTGATTCTTTCTTAGTTGTTTATAATAATTTTAAGATGCTCAAGATGATATTTAAGATTTAAGATGACATTCTGGGAATGTGTATTTAAACGAGAAGGAATAGTAGCTGACCAAACAGAATTGTAATCAGTGTTTCTATTCAGTCATTCTATATTGTCATCATAGCCATATACAGTGTAGTACACAATGAAATTAAATAACATTTAATCTCCATAACACCTGGACCCTAGGTGTGAAATACATGAATGACATAAATGACACACAGTGTGAACAAGATATAAATACTGTGGATAATGAAATTATCCTCGTCTTAGAGGATGCCTGGCCTATCCTGGCAGTTGCACTGGCAGTGACAGTATGACTAGAGCATCTAATAAGGGTGACTGGGTACCACAGTTTAGAAGGACAGCTTTTGCTCAATCAGTTTTCTCAGTTAAAGTAGTGGGGAAGTAAAATTCCATACGTACAAACATTAGAAACTCAGGATGCCTTGCATTTATTGTTTTATTATACTGACTCTATCTATCTCATATTGATGCACTTTATATTTATTGTGCTGTTTTATTTATTGTGCTGTTTTATGTAACGTATGCTGTTCTGTGGATTTTTTATTTAAATTTTTTTCGGTTGTTGTTTTTTTTGTTTTGTCTACCTGCCCAGGGACAACAGATGTAAATTAGCTGCTATCTAACTCTGGTGCAATTACTTTTAATTGTGCATTGCCTCTGTATAATAAATAAATAAATAAATAAATAAATAAATAAATAAATAAGTTCACATTATCACAGTTCTAGTTTGGAGAAATGAAATGAATAGTTAAATATCAAAGTCCTAAAATGAATCTATTTTTAAAATAAAATAAACTGTACTATCCCACAGTCACTTCCCAATAAAACACAGCAGTGCTTTACAGTGTGTAGCATTCAGGAGAGCGCTTGATGAACATTGGAGAGGCATTTACGAACTAGATTACAATGTACTTTATGTGCCCTAATAGCTCTGTGCCCCAGCCGTAAAACTTTCCTCAATAACCCTCAACCACAATGTATAAGAGAGGTATCTTCTATTTCATCAGAAAAAGGATGAATCAATGAGGGTTATCTTTCTGTTATTGTTAAATCTGTGGGTTAGTTAATTAGCAACTTCTTACAAAGGTACAAGCAATGTCAATTAGAGGTCTTGTGTAGAAAGTCGATTAAGACCATCTAGAGGAAATTACAAATTGGCACTCTAATAACGTCTCTAAATCGATGATTAATTATGCAATTTAGTAAACTCATTGCCTCCATATGCATCCTAAATGCTTTCCAGTAATGTATAACATATGCCATTATTATTATTATTATTATTATTATTATTATTATTAATTTATTTATTTATTTATTTATTTACTTACTTACTTACTTACTTTGCTAGCAAGCATTTTTCCAAGTATACTTTTTCTAAACTTTTTAAACAGGTAGCACAACAACACTCTGTTGGAACCAAACTGTGAATTATTTTTCATTCCTGTGACTCAAAATCCATTCAGTGAACACTCATGTCAAACTTCTGGCATTCATTTCTCACTTAGGCTCTACCACTGGCAGAAATATGTACTTTTGCAGCCCACTATCCAATTTTCTTTTTGAAAACTGAACAAATTCAAATTCTAATCTATAACAGTTTAAATTTAAGTTTAATGTATAAATGTATAGCAATTACCTACTTAATAAATATAAAATTAAACCAGAGTCAATATGTTTTAATGACAGTTCATCATATTTGCATTTTTCTGCAACAAGGGTTATGGGTTTTTTTTTTACTTTATCATTATTATTATTATTATTATTATTATTATTATTATTATCAATTTATTTATTTATTTTTCTTTACACGTTTCACACTTTTCAAACAATTACAACTGCAGTCTGTGTGAAGCAAATTGTAATTAAATTTTCCATCGTCTCCACTGTGTCATGTCACCTCCATCACTAGACTTGCCTATAAACATGGCCACTGAGGACTGTGATTCCCAGCACACCATAAAATGTATGTCCTCAAAAAATAAATGTCCAAGTATAATATTTTCATCTCATTTGTTTGACTGGGTTCTCTTTATCTACTTTTAGGACATGTGTGAAAATCTGATGATGTTTTAGCTCATATTTATGCAGAAATATAGAAAATTCGAAAGGGTTCACAAACTTTCAAGCACAACTGTATGTCCACTATTTAAGTTCTTTGTTTCACAATCACTCATTGTTTGTGTCGTTAGTCCACAAAGTGTATACTAGTGCATAGGGAATGACTTTAATTAGACTGATATTCTCAAAATGTCAAACTTTGCATTTTTATAAAAATTTATCCATATAGAACCTTTTCTCATTTTGTTCCCTCTAAACATGCTATATGTATTTTTAGACCTGCCACCCAGACCTGCTACAATTTGTCACTCAAAATTACCTAAAAGAGCTGTAATCTTTTTCACCCCCAATAAAAATGGCTGATGATCAAATCAACATCTGCAATGACTAGCAGTGTAGGTGTTTTGAACTCTCCAGTATGAACTGACACCCCTGGAAGAGCTACCCCTTCACCATTTTATAGTAATTGCTTGTCCTGTCTCAATTTTCCAGCTTGTAAGCTGTGGTGCCTTCAATTTCTGTTATTGTGAAATACAATCAGTGTTTGACTTAGCTAACATTACAGACGTTACACCACTATACAGTAGTGGACACTGGTTGCCTATATTTATTAGGGATCCCACAAAAGAAATGAAGGCCAAAAAGTGATGTTTTGTGCTGAAATTTTTCAGTTAAATTGTTAAAAATGGCACTTTTATGGCCACAAGAGGTCCTTTCACAGCTAAGAGAGAAAAAATTAATTAGCCATTATTTGCCACCAGGTAGTTTCACCGCAGAGAGATGTACAGTATGTGTTCAACTGCTGGTAGTGGTATTGACTTAGTCAGGAAATTTATCATAAAGTACCATAAGCAAGCAAGTCCACCTTTTCATTTTATCACAGCTCCCAACAGAATGCTAATTATCTGGATCATGCCTGTTGTGAACTGGAATACAGAAAAAAAAGCATAGGCTATTGGAGAAGCAAAGAACTGTTGTAGGAAAATACAGCATACTGGCTACCTGACTATTTGAGTCACACTTCTTATACTTCAGATCACTGACTAAATGTGGCACAGTGGTGCAGTGGTTTGCACTGTTGGCTCACAGCAAGAAGGTTCTGGGTTTGAACCTGCTGGCCAACTGGAGCCTTTCTTTGTGGAGTTTGCATATTCTCCCTGTGCCTGTGTAGGTTTCCCATGGGCGATCTAGTTTCTACCAAAGTACAAAGACATGCAGATTAGGTCAACTGGCTACTCCAAACTGCCTATAGATGTGAATGTGAGTGTGAATGGTTGCTCATCTCTTTGTGGTAGCCATACGATTGGCATCCTGCCCAGGTGTACCCCGCCTCTCGCTCGAAGTAAGCTGGGATGGGCTCCAGCTTCCCCATGACCCTTAACTGATAAGCAGTATAGATAATGGATGGATGGATGGATGGCTGGCTAAATGCCCAGAAATACAGCTGTGTGCAAGCCAGCTGTTATCACATCCAACACCAAGTGTATCTGAATCCAGAGGCTTTGCTAGTATGATACCACAGACTGAGAGCTCTCTTCTTTTCTCTGTGCTATAAATGCCATTAAACAGTCCAAGATACAGACAGTAACTGCCATTTAGTGAAATATATGATGAAGGAAGGCATTCAATCTCAAAACTTCCCTGATGGAGGAACTGTGATGTAAAGTACCAAATCAAGGCAGGAATTATATATATATATATATATATATATATATATTTAGGCTATTATGGAATCTTTTAAAATAATAATTAAAACTGGGTGGCAGGATGGGGCAGTAGTTAGCACTGTCACCTCACAGCAAGAAGGTTCTGGGTTTTAACCTGCTGGCCAACTAGGGCATTCCTTTGCAGAGTTTGCATGTTCTACCTGTGCCTGTGTGGGTTTCCTCTGGGCGCACCGGTTTCCTCCCATAGCCCAAAGACATGCAGATTAGCTCAACTAGCTACTCTAGATTGTCCATAGGTGTGAATGTGAGTGTGAATGATTGGTTGTTTCTGTGCTAGCCCTGAAATAGATTGGTAATCTACCAAGGATGGACAAGGACCGTCTCTTGTCCAAAGTCAGCTCGGATTGGCTCCAGCTTCCCCGAGGCCCTGAAAGATAAGTGGTACAAATAATGGATGGATGGATGGATGGAATTAAAACTGTTCATTCCAAAATTTTGTTAGTGGAGGCTATTTATTTCATTTGGAGCCCCACTTAAACCAAATTTACTTCAGATCGCAGAAACCCTGAATCAAATACTCTTCAATTTTAATCAGTTTCCACTGTATCTGGAGAAGTTTTTCCTTGCACAAAACATGTTTTTTGTTTGAGTTCTATTTTTGTGGTTTTTAGATATAAACATCAAAAAATATAATGCCCATGTTATATTTTGCGGTGTATTCTGATACTCTAAACCGCTCATGGGCTATATTTCAGGCTATAACCTACTGCAGCAGTTTACTCTGGCTTGGTTAAAATCCAAACTTTGTGAAAGTTCTAATTGCCAGAGAGCACACAGGTATGCAGGATTATGGTATGTCTATAAGAGTTCAGAAATTAAATTAAATAAAATTTATGTGGATGATAACATGCTGTGGATTTTACACTAGTACTGCACCATGAATTGTGCACAAGTAATGCACCATGACATATTAAGCTTGCAATTCCTGGCCTAATAAACATTTTGGGCCTTTAAAATGGTGTCACTGACATAAAAAGAAAAAAACCCTTATTCATGATTTATTCATGATTCAATTCATATAACATGAATAATATGAATGCATTATTAAAACCAGGTTATCTTTCCAGTAATTTATCAACCTGACAATCAAATGGTCAAATGAGCCTAACCTCAGTGTGACAGAAATCTGATTTTTTTTACCTAAAAGAAACTGGACTCTCATTAAGTGCTCAGCACTTGCATTAAATGAATTATAATGAAATATAATCTATTTGTAATAAATAAATAAAAAAACATAAAAAAAACCTTAAGGTTTTCATTTGAATCACCTTCGTCACATAAAACCCATTTACCCTTGAGGAACAGCATTTATCCCATTCCCCTTACTACACTTTGCCTTGAAATATAATCATATTTTTAAAAATATTTATTGTATGAATCCAATTACTCAATAAATATGCTTGAAACATCATTTGCCTTGAGTCAACTGTTATAAGTTATCAAATCATTAATCATTAATTTTAGTCTCCCACAGCATTCCCACATTGACACCTAAGAAACATTTGGGATATTTCCCAAGTGTATGTTTTTTTTGTTTTAGAAAAGTCTAAAAACAAACTTATGTGTTTGAATCAATATCATCCTTATGTGTTTCACCTTACATCCATATTCTTTGTATAAGGGAAGCAGATGTGTGACAATTAAGAAGATATTATTTAATAATGATGTTGTGAAGTGACACATGAAGTTTTGAGCATTCAGAATCAAATAAAGACTTCACAGAAAGTTTAGCACATGCTATTATCAAAGCTATTAGGGCCTGCGAGAAGCTATGAAAATGCTAATTATATTATCTATTCTGAAGCTGTATGAGTTTTTCACGCTGCTTAATAGCCACTTGAAGAATTACAATCACTGTTACAACCATTACATTAAATCCAGTCTTGCGTAAGTGTGTGTGTGTGTGTGTGTGTGTGTGTGTGTGTGTGTGTGTATGCAAGTGTTTGTGGAGAAAACAACTGGGTTCAGACTGATCAATAAAACATGTGCTCTCGAGTAGCACCAGCATTTGTGCCAGCATCACTTGGAAATGTCATTGCTTTGCGCGGAGATGAGGTGAACTGAGCATAACGTCTTCCTGAATTCTTGTGATGCTTGTGATGCTTCCCAATCCACAATCCCTTGCTGCTCTCTACTTATTAGAAGTGCCACAAACCAAAGATGTACTGGAGCAAATAGCTGGCTTACTGGTGATATCAAGTGCTATTGTGTTGTTGTCAGAAGCATTTTAGATGTGAAGGGTAGAATAAATAGAATACACAGAGTAAACTGCACCATAAAGGGATTTTGCTGGCATCTATACTGAAGTCAGGAATGTGTTTAAAGCATTGGATAATATACTGAAAATTTACTTTTAAAAAATGAAAATAACACACAACTCTTTACATGACTTTATGGGAATCAATAAACAATCATCTTGTGCTTTTACTGGATGAAGGCTTTCTTTCCAATTGCTGGCTGTGACCTATGAATGTCACAAATAATTACTTTTTAATGTCTATACAGAGACCTGCCATGCATTGTAGAAGGCCCATTTAAGAAGACCAGTCAAGGAAACATAACCCACACATGACCCGTGATCAAACTATAACCCTTTTTGCATGCACATATAGTCTTTTTTTTCTTTTCATCTTTATGCACCTGATTTATGCAGCCCAAAAATGAAAGTAACTAAGACTATGTTCACAATACCAGGTTGAAATAACACAAAAAAAGATTTTCTGCGTTGCTGTGATACACATCTGTCTCCGCCATTAAATGAATTTGATCCAAGCAGATTCAAGGTCACAACATGGTGTGAAATAGCATCCTTTCTGTTTGTCTTATAGAGATGTTACCTACAATTGGTCATATACTTGATTATTAGGAAAATGACTTGATTGTGACCAAAACTGAGAACTGATGAAAATAGTTAGTTAAGAAATCGCAGAACATGGCCGAAAAATGAATGTGGCTACAATATGAGAGAAATACACTCCCATAGAAAGATTTGTAAATTCCTCCACACTGTGGTCCCACTGTTGCTGGGTCCTCTCCCATACCCAGAACATCACTTAGCCCAGCAGTGCCAACAATCGTGGCAAAAACAGAAAAAGCCGGCCATCTGGCCTTTTTCACCTTTTCAACTTGTACAGCTGACAACATATTTGCTGACCTCCAGAGAAAAATTCCTCCATAACAAATGGTGATGCAGGCTAGGTCTAGAGGCGCATTCACCTGTTGCTCCTACTGTGATGGATTGCTTCAGAAATATGACGGTTTTCATGATTTCATGCATGATATATGTGACTTATTGCAACATACAGGAATATAATTAAAAGATTCTAGTTTTTCTAATTTTAAAAATTTACTAATTTCAAGCTTAAAATTATCTTATTCTTTTGACTTGAGATTTTTAAAAAGCTTGAAATAGGTAAAAAAAAAAGAAAAAAAAAAGGGCATGTGGGCAGTTCCAGCATTCTGGATGTGACATTTGGACTCATATTGTCCAAAGTAACAAAGTGGCACAATTTGGTCATCACACTTTACATTGATATAAATAAGCATTGCACAGAAACTTTGGATTTTGTTGCATCAACATTCTTTGTGAAGCATAAACTTATCCTATAAAACATTATGGATGTGACTTGGCCGTGGAACTGCCCATCTACAAATAGGATGCATAATCTCATTATAAGAAATATTAGATAAATTGCCCATATTAAATATGTTTTTATTATTTGTTTGCATTTTGTTTTTTAGTAAAATTTACATTGATGTGTGCCTTGTGAGTGTTTTAGGGACATGTGTTTGAGGATGTGTGTTCACATTAAAGAGAGATATAGGTCACTTGCAGTTGTGCATGTGAACCAACGATATAGAGAGAGCTGAAAAAATTGCAACGATGTCGTGTGGTGTAGTGGTTAGCATTGTGGCATCATAACAAGAAGGTCCTGGGTTTGATCCCAGAGTTTGCATGTTCTCCCTCTGCCTGCGTGGGTTCCCTCTGGGTACTCTGGTTTCCAAGGACAGGCAGATTAGAAATGATCGGCTACTCTAAATTTCAGTGTGTATGGATGCTCTTGGCAAGCAAAAAAAATCTATCAGAATAATAGATTAACTGTTAAACTGAGAAATGTTAACTTATGGTATGAATTGCATACAATGCAGAGACCTAGAGCATTATACACTATATGGCCAGAGGTATGTGGACACGTGGACAATCACACCCATATGTGCTTTTTTTAACGTTCCCTTTCTGATCATGTTCCCCTTTGCTGTTACAATAACTTACACTTTTCTGGGAAGACTTTTCGCAGTCAGCACTTCAATTTATCCCAAAGATGTTCAGTGGGGTTGAGGTCAGGACTGTGCAGGCAACCGAAGTTCTTTCACTCCAACATTAGTAGACCATGTCTTTATGGACCTTGCTTTATGCATGATGCATTGTCTTGCTGGACCATTTCTGGGCCCTTTATTCCAGTGCAGTCTTAATGTTGCAGCATACAAAGACATTCTAGACACTTGTTTGCTTCCAGCTTTGTGGCAACAGTTGGGGTCAAGAGCCCCCATTCTTTTGGCCATAGAGTGCAGTTTTATCAAACAGACATATTTCAGACTATGCTATTCTGCATGTCATGGACTACTACACCCCCCTCAGTCCCCTCACCCATTCTGGGCCCTGGACAGCTGCCCTGGTTGTCTCCATGTGATGAGAGAACTCATACAATACTCATAATACTCACACAAAAGAGACATTAATTTGTATGCGCTTGCTTGTATTTGGTACATTTTTATCTTTTGGTGTAAGAAACACAGGCTATGCACTGTGGCTTCTCACCATATCCTAGTTGCTCATTCAAATCTTAGCTAAAGAGGTTTTCATACAAGATAAATCACCCCCAATGTTAATTATTCATCTGTATCCATTGAAAACAGATTGAGATGTAATAACAGAAGGGAGGTGTCTATTGAGTGTTATATAATATGGGAAGTAAAGTAAAGTCTTCAAGAAAGATGCCCAGGAGGTATAAACGTTCACACATACAGTATATTAAGAGCAGAGAAAAAGACTACAATGTAATGATAAGTAATGGCCACCCTCCCTTGGCTAACAGTGATTGTTAATTTCCCCTCCTTTATCCTTCCCTCCCTTCTTTTTCTCCTTTCTCCTGCTTTCATCAGCCTGTCCCTGGCACCTGTGTTCTGGCAGGAAACAGAAGCAGCAATGTGGAAGCATTAGCCTTACTCTTAAGGTATTAGACACACAGCCGTGGAGAATTGCCTCACACCATTTACCCACTCATCCATGGTGCATGATGAGTCTAAACCTCTTCCCTTTACTTGCCTAGACACTCCCCTCTCCTTACTACAGCCCTGCTACAACCTTTTTCACAGCCAAGGCCTCCAAATTTCCTGCTCACACACCCAGTGACACTTTGAGAGGTGTAAGCATAAGGGCCAGGACTGGCTAAATAAATTACATGCCAGGCTTCTAGGAGAAAGCAGAATCAACGCACACACACACACACACACACACACACACACACACACACACACACACACACACACACACACACACACACACA
>JAQQZR010000023.1:19455564-19466281 GCA_030068235.1 Notoglanidium macrostoma | reverse complement strand
TAATAATAATAATTATTATTATTATTATTATTATTATTATTATTATTATTATTATTATTATTATTATTATTATTATATACACCAATTCTAGCACCATGACAGTGAGCACTGGAGCCCCCTAGGGCCGTGTCCTCATTCTGCTGCTGTTTACATTGCTGACACACGGCTGTGCTGAAAACCTCAAATCATATCAATTTAGCTGCTGATACAACAGTGGAGGGTCTGTGACAATGACAAATCAGCATACAGGAAGGAAATGATTTGGTTCTGGGGCCAAGGTGCATCTTTATGTTTGGACAGAGCCAAACACATGGTAATATTAGTCTTCTCTATTGATTAGTGTGCATTACACATCAGTGGCAACAATCCTCAAGAGCTTGATCTTGTTTGGCATGCACATTGCAGAGATGGACCTTGTTAAAAAATAATTCCCATAACAATTTCCTGCCGAGACTACAGGACAAAAAAGCTTCTTCACCATCCTAACTACACGCTATAGGCAGATGATTGAGAACATGCTGAGCAGCTGTACTATGCTGTCTGATGTGAGAATTGCAATTTCTTGAACCACACAGTGGGACAAGACATTATCCTGTCATAAGACAAAATGTACAGGAACAGAAGCTTTGTTCAGCAGAAATCACCAAGATAAAATGTGACCTTTGTGTTTCCACCCCTAGGCAACAAGGCTGCACTACACTCTTACAACACCCACCTGAACTGCGCTGGTCAATCAAAATTAGAAAGCCTTGCCATGCTGCTAAATACTGTACATACGTAGGAACATATGAGAGGTTATGGCTCACACTGCAATACACAATTTTTCATGTTATTCTGCTGTTTATTGTGGCGATGTTCCTGGGTCTCTGTGTAGTTTTGACCTGCGCTATCTAAATGAACATTGTCAATCAACTTTATGAAAATAAGAAGAAAAGCAACGGAACAGTTTGTGGGATCTGAACTAGCTGGTAATTCTCAGCATCCTACTACAGGCTTGAAGGGTTTAATACTCAAATAGAATAAGTCTAAGAATAAGTTCATGTTTTTTCCCAAGGTTTTTGGGTACATTCATCATGGGTAGAATAAAATCTGCCAAAGAAACAGCAGAAATCACCAAGATAAAATGCTTACTACCCATCCTGGCATTAATAGATGGCATTGTTTTTCATGTTTATACATAAGTATTTCATTCTGTTTCTTTTTCTTTCTTTTTTTTTTAAATATGCATTTGATTTGCAGTCAAAATGAGAAAGACAGTTCAATTTTAGAAGTTGACTTTTATGGTCAAATTAATTTTTATGTGTTCACAACTAGCTATGTCATTGTATGGCCATATTACATTAGCCCTGCACTATCAGTGAAACCATGGCTACCAGCAGTAATGTAAGATAGTAATTCCCACAATCATCCAGCATAAAATGATATGAGAAATGTGAGGCAAAAAAACGCTGTTGGTGTGAACTGGTCAAACGTGGGTAGAGTAGCCAAATACTGTGCTCATGTAAAATGAATGTTACTTTAAAACAATAAACTCAAGTAAGAGTAAAAGTAGTCAGTTAAATTATTACTCAACGTAAGAAAGTATCTAATGAAAATACTACTCAAGGTAATTTCCTTCGATCTTAGTTAATAATCAGGTGTTTTTCCTGAATTCAAGTCTCTGCTGAGCTATTATAAACTAAAATGTTTAATAGTTTATTAAACATTATTATTCTTTGCTCACCAGTTAGCCACATGACATGCCACTGTTAGCTCTCTCAATCACACTCCATTATTCAAAATCACAATTTACCATGACAATTTCTTGAATGCTGAAATGTTCACATTTTTAAGATGACAGTGAAGGTAGTGCATGATATAACTGTTGGTTTTGATAGGCTGCAGAGAAATACATTGCCTAGTGAAATCAGTGGAAGTATTCCTGAACCGGTTAATAACTATTGCCTTCTTTTATGAAGATCTGGATAAGCAACTAACATGACTGAATGGCAACAACAGTAATCTCCATAAACATGAAGATTAGGTTACTCTATAGGTATGCCCATAGGTGTGAATATGAGTGTTAATTGTTTGTTAATCTCTGTGTTCGCCTTGCGATAGATTTGTAACCTGTTGCCCGAAGTCAGTTGGGATTGGCTCCAGCTTTCTCACTACCCTGATGGATAAGTGGTATGGATAATAGATTGATGGATGGATGGATATCCATTCATTATATAGTAAAATTTTTTTAAAACAAGCCATGTCATCAGTACACCAATTGAAAATTCAGAAAAGCCCTGTGACTAATTTCTGGCCCAATAAGCTTCCTTCAGCTAAATAATTTACATAAATGTGTGTAATCGCATAACCCTGTCCTTATAACTATATCTGTTAACCATGATGGTTTAGAAAGTTAGCATTATCTATTTATTGGCTCTGTTACACTATTTTTTGCATACTCGGATTGGTCTCATGAAACAGAGAAAATCTACTTGACACGACAATATTTATGAAACAGTCCCACAATCCCTTTCTTTTCCTCACTATTTTGTAACTACTATGAAAAGCTGTGAGCAGGGCTATCTCTGTGCTCGGCACTTTGTTAGTAAGTCTGGTCCTCTTTTTCCAGTTGATTGGCCCTCCATCAAGCAGTGCATGACTGAGAAAGAGCTGAATGGAGGGAGGGGAGAGCAGGAAAAGAGAAACAGAAAAAAATGAGAGGAATCTCATTACATCGTCTCTGTCATTCCCTACCGCGCCTCTCTTTTCAGCTCTTGGGATTAGCTGCATCAGACGTCTTTTTCAAATATTTTTTTCTCACTCTTTCACCCTTGTTATTCTTCTGCTCATGCTTTTCCTTTTCTATTTCTCTGCCATTTTTCTATTCTTCTACACCTTCCACCATCTGCCGCTAATGAACTTGTCTTGAATATAAATAGGGTCTAAACACATGGAAATATCTTAAAAGGGGGTTGTTCCAGCTTAAGTTTTTATCTGGAAATCACAGGCTGAATGCAATATAAGGTTCTGCATACACAATTCTCTATTCTCTCACTTACAGTGCTGGCTTGACAGACTTCATTTTTTATCAGCTGTTTGTATATACCTTATTGCTATACTTATTGACTGAACAAGGACATTACACAAATAAGATATGATTGTAAGTCAAACTATATTTTACAAAAGGAAACTGGGTCTTTTTTTATTCAGTGAATTTGCAATCAGAGATGAGAACTGCATTTCTATTGAGGACTGCCATGTAGGCAACAAGTATTAGTCAATATGCAGTCTACAATTCTCTAATCTTCCCACTAAACCATAGCAAAATGAATGAAGAGCTTGTGAGATGAGAGTGATTTATTCATAACAATCAGTTCATAAATATCCATGACAATCACTTTATTCATGACAATGAATTTATAAATAAGCATGAAATGTTCATGAAATCTAGTTGAGAAAGCCACTTGCATACATTTTACACTGCAAAATCCTCTTCTTCATCCAAAACATTTTCTCCATCTTTCTATGCCAAACTTTTGAGGCAGAAATTCTGAAAGCTTTTTATAAAGTATGAAGGAGGAGCCCTGGTGAGGGATGTTCAAAAAGCAGAGCGACTGTGCAGGCTGTGTAGTGTTCTAGTTTAATCAAGGCTAAAGATGTATGTTTATCAAAGTGAATTCCTGACTTCGGTTTTCACAGATTTGACAAGCTTTAAAGATGTTCAGATGTTCAAAGCCACATGCCAGGATGCTTAATGATGAGCAACCCCTGTGTCATGTAGTTATGGCATGAAACTTGAGGAAAGCATTCAGAAAAGGAGAAATTGGAGAGAATGAGAACTATTTTATTCCTGTCCTAATTGTATTTCATGGTAAAGTTTTTATACCAACTGATGATAGCAAAAGCTTAGCTCACCCAAGCAGTACATCACATTACTTGGTTCAGCTCATCATGGCACTTTTAATTTACATATTTCCTGCAATAATTACTGGAACATATTACACAACTACTCAAGTAAATCAACTCAAGATTTTATTAACTGTTTCATTAGTTAACCTATGTTGGGTGAGTTAGGTAGAAACATTTGGTCAATCTAGACCACCTAGGTTAATATTTATACAGTAAAATGCTTCATACCACAATAATGTATTAAATCCTAGGTGATACATCTTGATGTTGTGCATGTGGGCAAGATAGGTTTTTGAACTATTCATGTACATGTAGCTGATATAAATTGGCTAGCATGACTCTCCCTTTCTGCCTTTGTTTCCTAGTTCTGTTTATTTATGATTTTGACCCTCGCCCATTTTTCTTGTTTTTGCAATTTTGGATGTCCCGTATTTGTTTATTCACTGACCGCTGCCTGGGATATTGATTATAGGTTATTGAGTTTATGCATTTGTGTCCTGCGTCTCACTACTGCATATTGTAAGTGGATTCTCTTTTACTTTTGTAAAACCAAAAACATTATAACCACCAACATTAAGTTAAAATAAACAGAATGGTGTGAAAAAGGGGCTACGGCTGATTTCTTTCAAGCTCAGACTATGTAATCATGTAGCACATCAAAGAAGTATTGATTTTATGCCATTTAGTAACTAATTTATTCAAGCTTGCTTCACTGACACACCATAACACATAATCAGCATACATTAAGAAAACATGTAAAATATGTTGTGGATGTAAAAAGCATGAAAAGGGCTGGATTACTTTCTAGATTAGGGATTTTACAAGTACAGCTTTTCTGTTTTCCATGTTTGCTATTCAGAAGAGGCCCAGCATGATTACAGATTTAAACACTTGACTTAAAAAAACAGCAATCACAAATGGTGCTGCCTCTCTTTCTTTCAATAAGTATGTTCCTATGTGTATAAATAATAGTTCTGTCTATAATGTGACCCTGGGCTAAAGGGCTCAACCACAATGATTTCATAATAGCAGTGCAGAGTTACGGAGAGATAGTAGATTTTTTTTTAGCCCTCCCATTCAATACCATAACCAGCTTGATTACATTTGTTTGCATATATAATTGTAAATGAGTGATGTGAAAAAATTCAGTTGTCATAGATTTGAATAAGGTTCATGTAGATCCACAGTGCAACATTGTTTTGAAGCTGCTTTCCTGAAATATTTTATATGTTCCTCTGATCCTTTGCTAAACCATCCAAAAAAGTAGTCAAGTCATACAAAAGACAAGCAAAATAATTGAATCAATGCTAAAGCAATCCTCAGTGCTTCACTCATCTGTGAGCCATCAGAGGATCAGCATTGATTTTCTAGAAATGCATGCCCCAGTGTCACTCACACCACAGAAAGGAAAACATTAATCATTTAATGTCATACTAGAGCAGATGCTTGGTGTGCTACACTGTTAGCTCTACACTGATGATGCAGTATGACAACATGTACATGATGTGACTGATTGTACTGCTTGTTTTGGCTGGTTGAATGTCTCTGAGGAAATGAGGATCCTGAATTAAATAATAAAAAAGAAGGTAAATTAATTGGGTTTAGCTACTGTAAGGAAAAATGATTTAGAAAGTGGATGTTGTTCTTTTTAATTTCCACACTTTTGTCACCTTTGCATATTTTTAGCATTTCATCCACACCATTAAGATAAAGGAAAAATCATGAAGTAGCACTTCCTCTGTATTGTCTATTCATAATATCTAGCATGCATATTCATTCATTCATCTCCAGTAACCACTTGTTATTAATCCTGTGAATTCAAATCATTTCCCAGGAACACTGGGTGTGAGGGGAGAATACATCCTGAATGGCAGACCAGTCCATTGCAGAGCACCATGCACACACACGTTTGCATACTCTTTTACATCTAGGGGCGATTTAGTGTAGCTAATTCACCTACTGACCGGAATGTGGGAGGAAACTGAAGCAGGCAAAGAAAGTCCACACAGATATGGGGAAAACATGCAAAACTCCATGCAGAGAGTAACCCTAATTCAGGATCAAACCAGCTACCCTGGAGCTGTGACCCTATGCTCTGCACTGTGCCACTGTGCTTCCCTTCTGGTGTACTGGTTAGCACTGTGCTGTATTTCTGTCCTTTATTGCACTGTCTTGTAATGTTCGCTCAGGTCTGCAAACATGTACTTTATATAGTCTTGCATAGCTTGTAGTCTCATGTAGTCTTGTGTTGTTTTATGTGGAAACAATGCACTTTTTGTAACTCCGTATAGTTCCAAATGTAGCCCCATGATCCTCGAGGAATGTTGCTTCATTTCACTATGTACTGTATCACCTGCATATGGTTGAAATGTCAATAAAACACTTGACTGCTGTAACTATTTTATTCTGCTCAGGGTCACAGTGGATTTGAAGCCTATTCTGGGACTACTCTATCCAAGGAGAAAATACATCCTGGATTCCTATGTATTATGTACTAAGGTAATATTATGTACTATATTATTTAGCATATAATCTTATAGTTCATAATACAAATAGGCGCCAATATAACAGCTCATAAGCAGTTCACAGCACATTATGAAGCATAATCATATCTTAATGTCACATTACATAAAATCATATTTGTTCATAAGAACATTGTAGACATCAGTGTTGTAAATCTCTGGTGTCTGCACCACATGCATTAACATGCATTATAATGTAAACCTTATAATGGAGCATTACGCCAAGTCAGGTTTTATGTAAAAGTTAAAACCCCTTAAACTCCCATCATTCCGCACTCATTTACAACGTATTATAAATACAGTGCTCATATGAAGTGCTCCTGAATTGTTCATAAAGTACAAATATGTAATTTTTCCATTAATGTCCAAATAATTATGCTACTACACATCTCATCCTAATATAGATGTTCCACATGAGGTCATCTTAAATCATCCTCAGTTCTATGACTAAAAATAAAAAAATTACGAGATCATATAAAATGTGACTTTGCTGATTTGATTAACATTTGATCAGTTTTGCATAGCTTTATCTGGCACAGTGTTGTAACATTGAAGCAATTTGCTGCTTACAGAGTGTGGTGTAGAAATGCCGGAATGTTCTCACTCCACAAAAGGACATGGTTCCACTCCCAAGGGGTGCATGAGGTTAGTAGTCTTAACAGCAGGCATGCTGCCCACTCCATTAGTGCGTTAATTAGATGGGCATGATGCCCACCATATGCCCACTGGGGAAAGCATTGCCCTGTGCACTGATTATTCATGCTGTTAGTAGAACCTCTGTTTGATAAAGATATGGATAGTGACAGTATTTAATGGGTACAACCTGTGTTCACCTGACCCACCACCATACACTTCTGGACTGTACCCCAGCCCTCTATGGACAATAATGGTTCATTAGCAAAGCGCTAGTGGCTAGAAATGTCTTGTTGGTGGACTTTAAAAGAGGGAGCAGTACTTCATCCTAAGCGTAGAAGAAGTGCATACACCGTGCCCAAAATACTGGATACTGAGATTGGCTGGATATTCATTTTTCGCTTGACACAGCGATTACTGAAATCTATCTTCATGAAAACGGGTTGTAAAAGCAAAACAATTTTGCTAACTATGTAGGATATGGACAAAAAATGGGAATTGAAACTAGATAAATGATTTCATGGACACCCTAACGTGCAGTTGTAACAGTCATTTGGGTAATGGGGTAATCTAACACATATTTCTAAATGTACGCTTCTAAAGAAAGCGTCAGTGCTCTTAAAGAACAGCAATATGAGTTGAAAAACTTGCTGGATAAAATATATATATATATTTGCAGGAATGTTTAGATTTCTCAGTACAGCTTGCATGCCAGTATTCTAGGCCATTTCATATTCTGTTGTCCAAGGGGAAAGCTAATTAATCAACTAAAAATCATTAAAGTGGAATACAAATGATATCAGTCATATCTTTTTTATATGGTACTCCACAGTGCATTCTGCCTTGTTAAAAGCAAGCCTTTCTGACACACATGAAGAATTATTAAAATAGGCCAGGCAACACTGCTTTCATTTAAGGCACTAGAGCAGATATCACATTCCTCTTATGTTCTATAAAGATCAACACTAATAGTACTCAATTACAGATGCTGTTAGTAATTTTCACTTCTAAGTTTCACATAAATTCACTTAAAATAAAACAGTACATTGGTGGGTTTTATATTGTGCCAGGTGTTGAATACCTTGTTTCTCCAGAATGACCATTATAGTTTAGTGATTTTGTCATGGAATTAAATAAAAACCTTTAGATAAATATAAATGTACAATAAAATTGTATTATTAAACACTGTAAACAAGCACTTACATAAGGCTTACTGTATATGTCTAAATTACATGCAATCTCCCAGCAACAGACTTCACATTTTTCTCCTGCAGAACTTAGCTTATTTCTAAATCATTTCCAAATCATTGAATTGAATCAATTCAATTCAAATTCAATTCATTTTGTATAGCGCTTTGAAAAATGGATATTGCCACAAAGCAGCTTTACATATACTGTAGATGCATTGAAATATATAAATTATGGTCATAAACTTTAAACCTATGAATCTCTAAATTTATCTATAAATATATGTGTCCTTAATGAGCAAGCCTGTGAAGATGGTGACAAGTAACTAATTTTGAGAGGAACTAGACTCAAAAGAGAACTCATCCTCATTTTGGTGACACCAGATAATGTGATTACAAATAACTTGCTTCTATAAATGTGTGTTATATTGGCAGAATAGTACAATTGTGAAGTCGGGAAATTCATTATATTTTTAACATACAGTCTATTTTGTTGAAGTTTTCAACTCATTTACTGATGGAGACTGGAGTCCTAAGCCATTGTAACAGAACCGCTTGTGTCAACAGCAGTCCAATGGCATCTTCACAGTTTCTAAGTGTATGCTCAAGCTGTTCATATGGGGCCAGCATCAACAAGAGTGAATGGTTTTCAGGTGATGCTAACTCCAACCAGATGTAGGACATCAGAATGGATCGGCAGGTCCATAAAGCAGAAGGGGTCAGTGTGACCTGGTGAACACACAGCCCCGTTGTCGAGCTCCAGCAAGCGCTCCAACCCGCTGGAATCCACTGGGGAAAACGGGAGGATCCACACCAACCCCACAACACAATCTAGCAAGGAGGGGCTGTGTAATCTGGCACGGCTGGAGGACCATTCCTAGACAATTCCCGATCTGTGGCGGCAGAGTATAAAACAGAGGTGGTGGCACAGCTCAGGGGTGAGTACTGTTGGGAAGACTAGTGATGACATTTTCTATCTCTTTCACACTCTCCCACAGATTCAGAGGTCAGCCAGAGCCCGGATGGGACTACCTTTCCCTGCCGCCGCCTCTACTACCGCGAGCTTCAGCCGGACGTGGAGCCTACACACTGGGACCCGGAAGCACAACCCCACCTGCATGTCGCACCCGAGCTACCTTTCCCCGAACACGTACCTTCACCATTCCAAAACACAGACTTTTCTTACACTCGATCACATGAAGCAGCAATAAATCACCACTGTAATGCACCTGAATCGCTGCCTGTTGTGCCTTTTGTTCTGTTGCCTCAGTATCCACTCACAGTCAAGATCACTGGTTTCTCAGGAGTAGCATGTGCAGTTTAACAGAGAGACAGAGAGAGAGAGAGAGAGAGAGAGAGAGAGAGAGAAAAACAGACTGTTAGGTATGCACATTGTTTCGTAATGGTTAAGAATAGTGTATATCATGTGCTGAGAAGTGCAAACAGGAACTCCTGCAAAAGTAGCCATGACAACATATTTAAGAGCCAGAAGGTAACACAAACATGAGGGCCCTCTTGTGCATAAAGTGGCCAGCCACTCCACTGTCAACAAACCTGAGTCAAGGTGTGAGTTGGGTGACCGCATGCAAACATCCCAGTTTACCAAAACACTCCCAAGATCTCTCCAGATCTTCTCCTATACCTAATGAAAAGCTATTAACAAAAGGCTTAACTAAAGAAATATGTTTTCATCCAAGATTGACAGTAAACACTGGGACTCTGTCTGAATCCCAAAAACTAATTGGAAGGCTGTTTCATAACTGTGGGGCTTTGTAAGAGAAGGCTCTGCCCCCTGTTGTAGCCTTCACTATTCAAGGTACCAACAAATATCCGGTACCCTTTGATCTAAGTAGGCATGGGGGATCATAAAAGACCAGAAGTTTGTTCAGGTAATGTGGTGCAAGAATATTCAGTGCTTTATATGTCAATAATAGTATTTTATAATCAATGTAAAATTTGATTGGGAGCCAATGCAGTGTAGATAAGGTTGGAGTGATGTACTCAGTTTGTTCTAGTAAGGGCTCTTGCTGTTGCATTCTGGACCAACTGGAGCTTATTTATGCAGCTACTGGAACATCCTGACAGAATGGCAGTACAATAAGACAAGAATCAATAATCACACAAGTGTCATTTAATTCTAGCTACATATGGTCCTAGAACTAGCACTTCTTTCTTATCAGAAGTAAGTAGAAAAAATTTAGTAAGCATTCATTGTTTAATGTCCTTTACAAAACCCTTAATTTTTATAAGGTGATGTCTCTGATCTGCTTTGAAAAACATGGGAAAAAAGAACCGGGCCTAAAACAAGAACTTTAAGGAATCCCAAACTGTACCTTAGTATGTGTAGACCCTATATATATATATATATACAGTGGGGCAAAAAAGTATTTAGTGAGCCACCAATTGTGCAAGTTCTCCCACATAAAAAAAATGAGAGAGGCCTGTAATTTTCATCAAAGGTATACCTCAACTATGAGAGACAAAATG
>JAQQZR010000023.1:19440196-19453131 GCA_030068235.1 Notoglanidium macrostoma | reverse complement strand
AAGACCCTACAGCGGATAGTGAGAACAGCTGAGAAGATCATCAGAGTCTCTCTTCCCTCCATCACAGACATTCACCACCCACGTTGCATACACAAAGCCACCAGCATTGAGGAAGATCCCACACACCCCTCACACAAACTCTTCACCCTCTTGAAATCTGGCAAGCGGTACCGAAGCATTCAGGCCCTCACTGCCAGACTGTGTAATAGTTTTTTCCCCAAGCCATTAGACTCCTTAACACTCAGGGACTGGACTGACACACACACACACACACACATACACACACACAAATGTACATTCATCTACCTCTACAATTCTTGCACATTCAGTTTGGATTAGCACTGCACTGATAGATGATGTCTGCACTGTTTGATTTGTTTGCAGTGTTTGCATGTTTGCACACCTGGGCCCTGTTTCAGAAAGCGAGTTTAGATTAATTCTGAGTGAGTTACTACGACAACACACTCCGTGAAGCTAACCTGCCCCGCAGCAGGTTTACCCTGCTAACCCTGACTTTCTCCGCCTCTTTGTCGGAAACCTAACTGTAGGAAGTGTCAGACATGGCGTGCCCCTTCCTCGAAGAGCCAGTAGACATTGAAGCCCGAATTCTCCGCAGAACTCTCCGCCGGGAGAGAGTGATTAGAGCGCGTTTGGACATTTTATCATTTCCTGATGATTTTCTGTTTGAACGTTACCGTTTTTCTGCACAATCTATAATTTATTTGAATAACATGCTCAGCCATTATATAGCTCATGTGACACATCACGGACATTCTCGCAGTTCTGTACAGATTATTTGTGTTGCACTTCGTTTTTATGCAAACGGGAGCTTTCTATATAATATTGGTGACGCTGAACACGTTTCCAAGGCTACCGTCTGTCGGGCATTCAGGAACGTTACAGTTGCACTGAAACATCTACTGTATTCATTTGTGGTGTTCCCAGGTCATAGACCCACAAGATTCATCAAAGAGGAATTCCACAAAATTGCAGGGATCAGGATGAACTATACTTAATTCATGATGTGGTGATACTCAAATTACTACTTAAATTTTACCTTTCAGGGTTCCCAGGCGTGATTGGCTGCATAGATGGCACTCACATTCCAATCATTGCTCCTTCTGTAAATGTAGGAGACTATGTGAACAGGAAGTCTTTCCACAGCGTTAATGTACAGGTACATAGTTCCCTGTAGCATTTCAAATTAACAAAGTATTTCATTATAGTAACGGATGCTAATTTGTGTTCTCTGCACTATGAAGATCATATGTGATGCTGCCAACATTATCACCAATGTGGAAGCCAAGTGGCCAGGCTCTGTTCATGACTCACGAATGTTTCGTGAATGTACTCTGAAATACATTACATAGCATGAAATTTGTACATGGTGAGTTAAAAATACTTTACAATATATATAAAGACCAATTGCAACAGTTTACCCTAAAAATTTGTTTTTCAATTAAAGGGTATAGGCCATAGGTCACATTAAAGGTGGGAAAAGTTTTGAAATGATTTATTGTGGTCTCATTTTTTACATTACAAGAACCTGGAATTTTAACATGGGTGTGAACACTTTTTATATCCACTCTACATGAATAACAATCTTAGAAAACCTGTGCTTGCCTAAGATCCTAAGATTACCTGCTATGTCAAGCACCCTGGCTCCTGGTATACACCTAGCTAAAGCTTCTGGTGGCCCTAGAGGCCTAGCTAATTTCATGTGCCTTCTGTGCATCTCCTATATCCAGAGCTCTTTCAGTTTTCTCAGCGGGAGCATCCCTGAGTAGAACAAACCTGTTATACACGTGAAGTGGAGTGGAGTGGTATTAAAGTGGGTGAGCCATAGTGCTAGCTTTGGCCTCCGCATTCTGCCTTTAGACAGGAAAAACATGTCTCTGAAAAAATATACAGCAGAAGGAAAAAGTAAAAAGCACAACAAAAATAAAACGATAATGCAAAATTATCAGTGAAAAACAGAAAAAAGGGTATAGTTTAAACACTGACACCAGCAGGAAACTCCCAGCAAATGATACGAAAACAGGAACTACGTTCCCACTACCCCCACTTTCAAAATGCATTCTACAAATGTGGTTTCGGTAGGTTGTGTACTAGGTCAAAATTTGCTTAAATAAAAGACCCTAACCCTGAGTTGGCATTGTAGTACATACTGTAAATAATAAATTATAAATAATTGCCCTAATGTTATAACCAGTGCAACTAAAACTATAGTTTACTTCCTGCTCTGTTCTGCTTTAAATATAGTTAGACAAACTGGTATATCAAATGTAAACTAGTTTACTGCTCTACAGGTTCAAGTTACCATATACCCATATATAGAAAGTAAATTGTACAGTAAGTATACTCAAGCCTATTAGCAGTACAGTTGAAATATTTTAAAGTAGCATATAACCATATAAAATAAATGAATGTGACAGATCATATGGATTCTTTTGGATTTTTGAGGAAACTAGTGGCAAAGTGCCACCAGTGGTGCTAATAACCTGCAGGGCAATATATAAAATCAAAGTTTGTGAACACCTGACCATCACACCCCTTAACCTTGACCTTCCCATTCCAAAATCATGTGCATTAATATGGACTTGGTCCCCTCCCTTTGCTACTATAGCATCCTTCACTGTTTTAGGAAGACTTTCCACTAGATCTTGTCATGTGGATATGGGGATTTGTGCATAATCAGAGCATTACTGAGAGAAGGCTTTCAGTGTTCAGTGTTTAGGCCAATGTTGGGGCTGAGGTCAGGGCTCTGTGCACGCCACACATGTTCTTGCCAACCCGACTTTGCTAAGCTGTGACTCATAACAAATATGTTATGCTGCTGTTGCCAGTTACACACTACAGAAGATAATGCCTATTAAAAAGAGGAGAAAGAAGGAATGAAGCAGCAGTATCTTCAGGAAAGCTTCCTGTAAAGAAAGCAATACACCAAGAGATCTACAAAACAAGGTCTTATGCATTTTACAAGATTTAATTATTTTTCCCAAGTCAATTATTGGATTCAGCTGCAAATGTCAAAGCATATCATATGCAAAATACAAAAGCAGATTTTGTTATTTAACTCACAAAACAATTGCCATACTTGTGGGGCTTAATAAGGGATGGAGAAAAAAACTGTGATAGTGTTTCAGGTGGGGAATATCCTATCTTTGATGAGAGCCACTGTCTTATGCACAGGCCTGACTGGAACAGCAGAGAAAAGAACTGATGTGAGGATAAGATCTAGCATGAGGAGTACAGACTAATATAGACAGGACAGCTGTTTGTGTAGGTTGGATAATGAAAAGGAAAACCTGAGGGATGCATGTTTATTGCCATCCTGTTTACCCTGATTACAATGCTCTCTGTAAGACTCTCAGTGATGTGATGCTAAAAGGGGGAACACGAACAAAAAAAGAACAGAGGAATGGGAATGAGTCTTTGAACAGAAATGCTGTTGGGTTTTTTCAGTTGCAGTGTGATTCTATATAAATCCCAAAACAGCATTATACCCTTGACTATTACAATATTTTACTGCTAATTAAAAGTTCTGCTATTCCCGATCTTTGGCAGACTAATTCTTTTAGCTTTCTCTTTTTGTTTGTCAGCTGGCAGGTACAAAATCACAGAGTATTAGCCACTATACATCTAGATATACATATAGATGTATACACACTTCAGGAACACCTTCTACACATTAATGGCTGGAAGCTAATGTCCATGACTTTGAGCAACGTGTAAATGTGTAAATGTGTATGCATTTTTTTGTTGACTCTGAAAAACATATATTTAGCAATTACTTAATCTCAAGCTTCAGAAAAGGTTGCCATGTTACAAGAGCTGGCGCATACACAACTTTATAATTTTTACACTGATGGCTCACAACACTTTGTCAACACTAACAATTTTTATTTTTTAAAGAATGACACATTTTACATTTAATTTGTTTCTAGTTATGGTTAATGTTTACAGTGCTGCTTGTAACAATGCTGATACTGGAGACTCCTTCCAAAAATGCTAAACATCTCCTCAGTGAAAATTTCACCATGTCAGCAACGCCAAATCTGTTAAGTGGAGCCTCAGTTGTTAATGAGCTGGTACTATAGAAATAGAAGGAGTGCATCAATATAAACCTTTGATTACAGGAGGCTACTATGACTACTAGAGCTGCTATTATAGAAAATTAATTAACTCCTTCTAACCTATCAGATTCCAGAATTTATCAGCACTGTAGAATAGATGATAAGTAATAAACAAGTATTTATATCATTTGTACAGATCTACAGTCTAGTGTTTTCCTTGTTTTCTATCATTATTTCTAACTGAAGGCTGATCATTGGGCTCTGAGGACTACATTTGAGAAGGATAGTAAGATTTAATAGAGCAAAGGTGCTCTATGATCTGTGGTTCACTATCACCCATCACGGTCATATGGTTTTAATGAGATCTGGCTTTTTAACCATTGAATCAAACCGCACTTTATAGTTGCTAATAAAGTCAAACTCCATTTAATGTGAAAATGCCTCAGAGCAGAGGGGATGTGGAAGGAAAGAGAGAGAGAGAACGACTAAAGGGGTGATGTTTTATTTAGCACTCTTCTCATATTTATTTGTTTCAGCCTTCTGAGAGAATTTTTATGTTTGCTACTTCACTGGTTTCTAGCATACATTAATTTTAACATGAACTTAATTATGCTTTCCAGCATGTTTATCTTCAAGATGCCATTAAGATTAAAAGATAAAGGGAGTTACATTTCTGACCAGATGTAAATATTAAACAAGCTAATGTCATCACATGACAGCAACTTTGGGGGGAAAAAAATATGGAGCATTTATTAAGCGAATAAGGTTCATCCTGCATTGTTGTTATACAGTTGGAGGTGATATTTTATGTCAATAAATCTCCAATACACACAATTAAAAGGCTTTTTAAAAGGGGTTGATTACTTGTAGAATCTCAGTGATTTGGGCAGAGCTGGTAAAAGCTCATGTGTGCTTTAATTACAACAAGCACCACTAATAACAAGGAATATGTTCTCAGCTAAAGCCACTCTGTCTAAGTTAGAACAGCCAAACAAGGCTAGATGGATGTCGATCATTCACTGTTGATCAACCTAAGCTACTGTAGCCAACTTTTCATACTCTGTATATGAAACTGATTTGAAAATAGAATTTTGACAGCTTCAGATGTGCAAATTGTACTCACATTTTGAGACTCACATTTTTTTGGCCAAGGATAGTCTAAATGATAGAGGTACACATGTTTAAGATTTTTTCCTAAAATAATTTTAAAGAAGTTCTAAAGATAAACTGCATGTATTAATAAGATATATCATACATATTAAAAAGTTAAGCTCTGGTGTATGCCAAATTTTTTTGCCACAGTAAATGTTTTATCAGACATGCTGCTGCTTCAGCTGGATTTATATGCTTTAAATGGCAGTACATTTGGTGTTTTTCAAAATGTCTTGAGGGTCAAAGTTCAGTATTCACTGTTTCCTCCATTACCATACATCATTTGTAAGGAATCAGACACTACACGGTGTGCTGTGATAAAAAAATAATCAATGATGGGGTGGTGTGATGCAACCTGATACGAAGCAAAGTTCATTTTTGCCAAAACTGGAGACTCCTTCCAAAAACGCTACATATAATTTTCACAGTATCAGTGTTTACACACTTTTGCAATCTGTTATTATGGAACATCTGCCATATAAATCCTTGTGAATGAATACAAAACCTTATGTCCAGAACTGCTGTCCAAGCCCTGCTGTTACAGACCAATCAGAATGAAGCATTCAATATCATTGTGGTAAATATGATTTTAATAATGTGGGATATACATAGATACAGTAAACACAATAATATGGGTGTAACTAAATACAAAAACATTATTCAGATCAAATAATGCATCCAATATACAAATGCACATCCAAAGTATAGATGGAGTATTCTGTTTTTTCCCCATGGTTTTACTAAACATATTTTTCTTATATTATTTATTATTTCATATTTGTCTTTTCATGGAAACCAAGTTGATATTGGTGCATATTTCTGATTTGCAGTATGCTATATATTTGTGATACATAGACCTTTGCAACCCTGTTTGCAAAATAAAGAACAATTTCATTAATATTATATGAATTGAAGGTGCACTATTAATTTCTTTCATCAGTGGTTTCCTCCGGTAGTCCAACCTGAACACTTGGAAAATCATTCAGTCACCCTGGTTTTCCACTCTTTCACGTGCGTAATCACAGGATTCACATATTATACCTCTACATTATAGCCTGTGATCAGTGTCATAAAGTAAAGTATATGTCTGTAATGAGTTGTATATTTTTGTAAACACGATGATTCATATCAATCAGCAGAATCTGAACATAGCAGGGACAAATCTCCTATTCCTCTATCTTTACACAGACATTATCATGCACAGTTATACTCTTGCTCATTTGTGTACAGCCCTCAACATCCCCCATTGCAGTAGCCTAGCTAGTGAAATTGATTATTATGATAATGCCATTGCAGGTGAGGACACTGAGGAGAGATAATGACATCTCTGTAATGAGTGGTCATGCCATGGCTTGAATTATTCAGTAGCAAAGCCTGCTAAGCTGTGCACATTGAGCATATGTGTCAAAGAAAGTGATCTCATTCACTTACATCAACGTGTTAATTGTTGCCTCCATAGCAGTGACACCTAGCTTGCAAAATGCATTCCAGTATGTATAGCAGATCTGTCATGATGCTGTGATGATCTAGATAATCAGGTATAATTATAGGCTTGTATAATTAAGTGGATTGGGTTTCTTGCATTTGTGTTGAAAATGAACTTTGCAGTAATAGAAAGGTTCAGGAAGAAACTTGGTGTCCACTACAGGAATGATAATAAGCAGTGTGTGTGATGTGTTAATTTTAGCATGCTTTATGAATATCCTGATAACACATAAAACTATTCTTAGTTTTAAATAGGACTAAAGAAGCAGTTTGCAATGTCTAAATAACTTCTAGAACCTAAATTCTTAGGTATAAATAAAAAAAAAAAAAAAAAAAACATTCATGGTAGGTATCTTCATGAGAAACTCTAAGGGCTCTATAAAAAAAGAAAGAAAACTGTTCACCCTGTCATCTGGCGATTGCAAGTTGGAATTCCATTGATGCCACAGCTATAAGTGGCAGGAGCTCAAGAAAGCAAAACTGGCCTGTGCTTTCAGAGTGGGAGGGGTGGCATACTCCTTTTTCTCTGTCATTACAGCGACATTAACCAGAGTTTGTGTGTAGAGGTGGGTAGATAGTGCTTTCCTCCGAGTGTATTACGCCGCCTCCTATTTCATGAGCAGCAGTTCGAAAACATGTGATCGGCTGACTTCGCCTGTGTCCGAAGATAGCCTTTGCCCCCGGTTAACTGTCATGTTATATGGGAGCGCTGTCTGGTGGGTGGGAACTGGCCATGACTAAATTAGGGAGAAAAGAAAGGAAGAAAAAAATGAGGAGGCCCTTTTCTTAGCTTGCACAACAATCAAATATAATTTCAACCATACCTGCCATAATTATATTGCTATGAAATGCATTTAGATGAATAATTCATTTCAGGCTTTTATTGATATTTTTTCTAGCCCAGAAATTACCTCTGGACCTGTCAGAATAGGGATGTTCAACTCTGCTGCTTTCAAAGCCAACCCACAAGGCATGTGCAATTTCAGTGGATGTTGGAGTGAAATCGAGAACTGTCAATGTTGTCATTACAATTGCAACTGGCCTTACAGGCAACAGAAGGAACAAACTGCTCCTTTAATATTCTCCTTCACACGAACTGAAAAGATGATCAATTATATAGTTACCTTTGTGACAGTATGACAGACTAATTAAATTCAATTACAATTCAAAGACAATTGCACTGTACAATAAATATACAGAGTTCCAACCCTAACAGAACACATCTGATTGAGATAAACATTCAATGTAATTAACTGATTCAGGATCAAGGTGTAAGGTATAGGAGTTAATTAATATATTTGAATTAATTTACTAAAAATGTGTTTACAAAGTTAACTATTTATATACCAATGTTTGCACATTTATTATTTATATAGCTACATGTTTTTATATTTAGATTTTCATCTATAAAACATTTGTGATAATTTGTTGAATCTGCTCCTGTGATTTTTTTACATTTACTTCAAGCTAAGTCCTGCTAGCTTCTGATTGGTTGGTTCGGTGATGTATAAGGAGAAGTGTGGGGGACATGTGAGATGAAATGGGGAAAAGAGCAAAATGTTGTTTAAGAATGTTATCTGTCTCCATCCTGCTGTTTCTTTTCACTAAGAAAGATTACTTTCTACCAGTAACTACCAGACAAGGAACCCACATGATACATTTAGTGGCAGCGGTGATTTATTTTGTTGGTTTTGCACATTTGGCAAGTTTTGTTCCCCTGAACTGTGCATACCATCACTTTTGTGCATCATGAACTTTTTTCATGATTTGAGCACAGATATTTGCAGTTTTTCTTCATCTTTTCATGCTCTTTTTGTGATTTTTGAATCGGACATTTTCTCACCATGTTTTCAAATGAAAGTGATTCTGGGCCTGGTCCCTCTCCCGCACACCAACAGAGGTTAGTGAATGTTATAAGGACTGGTGCTGACCCTTTAGTCCCACATTCTGTCTCCAGTGCCCTAAAAATTGGTCTTCCACCTGCTTTTAAAGGAGATGGGACTGAATCTTTTACTAGTTGATCTTGACACTTTCAGGTGGCAGTACAGGCTATGACTTCGCCTGATGCTGATTTAACTGTAGTAATGGCCTCCATCCTCCCAGCTCACCTGGCTGATATTGCATTTCTGTGCTGAGACAGTCAGCCTGCCTAGCCAAATTAACCCACAAAGGCTATGATTCAGGAGAGGGAGAATCTCAGAGAAGTTACTGGGCCTAAATACTCCCTACCATTCTTCCAAACATATGTGAATGCTCACCGTCGTAATCTGGATGAAAGTTTGGATGTGTATAGTGCAGACATCACGCATATTTTGCTCGAGGCCTTTCCCAACTATGACTACAATGCGTTAGAAGGTTAAAAATTCCACCACTTTGTTGCTGGTTTAGATCCAACCTTGCAGTCATAAGCTCATGAACAAGCCCTGCGCATTGCCAGCCACTGTGACGGAGCACAGGCAGCACTGTAACTGACCACTGCAGGATCCCCATACATTCAGCGTTCAGACCAAGTAGCTTTGCTCCGTCTTACACCTATTGGAGACAGGTGGTTGAAGAGCTGACTCTTGCTGTAACCAGTTTGAAACATGAAGTACAACAGTTACAAGATAAACACAGTTACCTCTCTCAGCACTTAGACTCCAGGCCTGAATGATCCTCCTCCCATGATCTTCTAAATAGTGCATGCAATGCATCTCCTTCACCCTACCATAACAGACATCACCCCAGACTGTTACTTGCCTGAGCAATGTTTTAAGCATGATCCAGGGTCCTGCTACGAATGTCATCTTCCCCCCTATTCATTAGGACATCCATGAGTGGAATGACAAATGTAACCGGCACTATTCTCCTTCACGCCCATCTTACCCATACTTTACTTCTCCGCGGAGAAGTAAATAGGCAAGTCCACACACTGGAGGCAATGTTTGCTTCCAGTCTCCTGAAAGACTTGCACGCCCTAGCTTTAACTGGCAGGGAAACTTTCTGTAGCTGCTGTTGAGGGGCCCCAGAATGACACCCCACAGTTAATGCTTGATGAAATAACCCACAACCTGATGACTCTGTTTTTTCTAACATCTTGACTATTGTGGAAGGCACTGAAATTTGCACTTTGATGCTGGCCCATTTGTCTCCACTGTGAGCAAAGATTTTTGAAAGTCTCTTCCAGCTTTGAAAGAGGCCTTATGTCAGCTTCCTCTGTGCCAGGTCGTTCAGTCAGCAGACATTATTTGGATATCTTGGGCACGTTGGGCATCATCAGGATCAGATTTGGGAAAACAGGTTTGGCTGCAGGAATTTGTAGTTCTTAGAGGTGCTTACCAGCCAGTCATATTGGGTTGGGATTTTCTGTCAAAACACCACGGGCTACGTTCACACTGCAAGTCTCATTGCTCAATTCAGAATTTTTGCTCCGACCGGATTTGCCAATTGTGACGGTTCACATTCATAATTACAAGTGACCTGTATCTGTCTTTAATGACCATGTGCCTGTACTCCAAAATGGCATGTATCTACACAGTGATACGTTTTTGCATGAGTACTACATCACCAACACCAAAAACATAATTGTGAGACAACTCATGGTATTAAAACCGACAAAATGGACTTGCTAGTAATTAATGTATGCATAGAATTTTGCTCTGGAAGACGACAAACAGTTCATCAGCTGAGCTGTAGCTCTCCTCTAGTACTGTTTTGCTGTCCTGCTGATGTTCTGACCAGTTGTGATAGCTTGGCAAAAATGCTTCCATACCGTGAATAAATGCTGCCGATTGTGGAGAATAAACTCGATTTTAGCCACAGCTCTTAACCAAACCCTAACTTCAACCCTAACACTTAAAGCTTAAAGTTAACCCTAAAACCTTAACTTTAAACCTAACACTCAACCAGTAAGTAGCATATCTTGATAGGTAGCACAAATCGCCAGAACACTGTGGTGGCTAATGACGATGCGCTCAGCGCACGCTTATAGGCAAAAAGCCGCACAAATTCCCACCTAAGCGTTCTCATTCAGGTCGCATAGGATACGTATCAGATTTAGGAACACATATGAAAGTGACTCAAATCTGATTTCAAAAGATCAGATTTGCATTTCCACACAGTTCTGATTTTTTTGCATCATGGAAAAAAAAATCTGATTTAAGTTACTTCGGCATGGCAGTGTGTACGTAGCATACTCTCCTCCATCTGGAAACAAAGTACTGCAACTTAGGGATATGAAAATCCCTCTTTTGCCCAAAGGATATGAAGTGGCTGCCTACTGTAATATGTCCGAAATAGCACCTACTAAGATCCCAGTTATGAGCTACAAGCTATAAGCTACACCTGCTTCTCCCATGCCCACTGACTACTATGGTGTTCTCAGCCTGGTCTGGGACATCACTGTGGCACACTCCCTCAATGAAGTTCAAACTGGCACAACTGTTGTTTGAGTTTTAATCCCTCCAGAGATGACATTGAGCTATATTCAGGTCAACAGTTTGGTGAGATTCACTCTGCTTCATGCATCATCTGTTGACATTATACCGGTTGAAATATTGTGCGACTTCACCTGTATATGATTTCGCTCCACTTGTGCAGATAAATGAAACAAACCTGTCACTGTCCCAAGTTCAGTCTTTGAAATCACTGCTTAAAAAAACTCAGCAATATTCAGTAAACATTCAGAAAACAGAGGTTGCACAGGCATAATCAAGCATTCTTTTCCTATTGGTCATGTCACGGCAATTAAATAGAGAGTTTGAAGAGTAACACAAGACTAGAGAGCTGAAATGGCAAAAATGGCAGTTGGTGTCTCTTTCAAGGCTATAGAAAACTCAATCTGGTGACAGTGAAAGAGTCAATGATATGTTGGATGCTCTGTATGGCTCTGCTTGGGTCTCTGCAATGGACCTTCAACATGGTTATTGGTGAGTTGAGCTGGAGGAGAAAGACTGAAAAAACAGCATTCATGACAGGCTTTATTACTTTAAGATTATGCCATGGGGACTTACCAACACTCCAGCCATATGCTAACGCTTAATGGAAATGGTACTTCATGGTCTCCCCTGGAAAACGTGCCTAGTGTACTTGGATGATGTCCTTATTTACAGACGCTCATTAAAAAAACATCTCCAGCACCTGGAAGAAATGCTGACTAGATTTCAGTCAAGTGGTCACAAACTAAATTCATTGAAATGCTGTTTTGCCAGAAATCATGTACCATTTCTTTCCTAGGTCTCCAAAAAATACCCATCGACAATGACAAAACATGCTGGGCTCTTGAACTGGATCCTTTGGAATGGACTTTAATACATAAAGATGGCCACAGACACCTCAATGCAGATGCTATGTCATGTCACTCTGCTGACACCAACTAACAGAGTAGAATACTTCATGCACTGCTCCTGCTAGTCCACAAACTGATGAGAGACAATCCTGTAAGTCCATCTTATCCTGCTAGTTCTGTACATTTTCACAGCTCTTGCAGTTAAGATCAAAAACAAGTCTTCTGTACCCAGAGTGCACCATGGCCTCCTGTTCTGGACCAACATTGTGCTACACAGTCTGTTCCTCCACAATGGTGCTTAAATGGGATCAAAAACAAGATCCAATAGTGTCAGAGGTTATTAGCTGGAAGACTACAGGTCAGAAACCTATATACTAGCACATGAGAACATGCACAAGTGCTGGAAAGTGTTTTGGCAAGCATATCAAACAGTTGTTGAATTGTTGAAAACAAATGCTGCCATTCCAAAAAGTTGCAGCCGACTTGTTCAAGATTATTTCTCAAAGTATGTCAACCATTGTCATTCCAAACCAGTGCTCCACAACAGTTGCATAATGTCTAGTTGAAAATTACACTTGTGAACATGGTTTTCCAGAGATGCTGCACACAGGTCAAGGACGTCAATTTGAGTGAGACCTACTGAAACACCTGTGTCCATAATTGCACCCCAGAAGCAATCAAGTCAGACCTCCCAGATACCTCATGGACTCGTTCTAAAGTGAAATTGTTGCTTTGTTCCTATTAGTCATTATTTCTCCTTACTGTATGTGAAACAAGAATGTTTCTTTTTGTGAGATAGGGTGGAAATGTAAGGTGTATCAGTTAATTCATATACAGTGCATCCGGAAAGTATTCACAGCGCATCAGTTTTTCCACATTTTATGTTACAGCCTTATTCCAAAATGGATTAAATTCTTTTTTTTCCCTCAGAATTCTACACACAACACCCCATAATG
>JAQQZR010000023.1:19420204-19440096 GCA_030068235.1 Notoglanidium macrostoma | reverse complement strand
TTCCCTCAGAATTCTACACACAACACCCCATAATGACAACGTGAAAAAAGTTTACTTGAGATTTTTGCAAATTTATTCAAAATAAAAAAACTGAGAAAGCACATGTACATACGTATTTGAGTTAATTTACTAAAAACATTGTTTACAATGTTTACACAGCTAACTATTTAACTACTTACATACCTATGTTTGCACATTTATTATTTTTATAGTTACACATTTTGAAATTTACATTTTCATCTTTAAAGGAGCTGTGGTTATTTGTTGAATCTGCTTCTTTAATTCTTTTACATTTAAGTCCCACTAGCTTCTGATTGGTTGGTTCAGTGGAAGGGGAAGTGTGAGATGTGAGATGACCTTCAGTATGTGAGATGAAGTGGGGAAAAGAGTAAAGTGCTGATCAAGAACATTATCTGTCTCCATCCTGCTGTTTCTTTTCACTAAGAATGAATCGACCACCACACGATGAACTGTGATGTTACACAAATCATGTGTGCTGTATTTGGTTTGGAAGAAAGGGTCTTCTGGAATGTTCAGAGACAGCGCGTATAAATTACTATATAGAGATATGTCAGAATCCATGGATGTTAAGACCATACAATAGCTGATCTATGTAATAATAATGGTCAAATAGTAATAAAGATACAGTCTGTTTAATATTTAAAGATGTTTCTAAACTTATAAGAATATTATAATGTTAATAATATTTTATGAACAAAAAATAAATTATTATATTAGATCAATGGATCTGGATTGGGTCTCCTGATAGCACTGCAGCACAAAGATGATGATTAAATGGTAGAGTGGTCATCACATTGAACACTCTCTCTCCCAGTTATGATCATTTTAACTATGCGATGCCTTTAACACTGACTGATTTTATTTGTTACAGTCTTCTTTTGAGATTTTTCTTGTCAGGGTAATGAAACATTCTTGAGCTATTGTAATTTCACCATCATTGTCCATATAGCTTCCTGGATATTGTAATGATGTCATCAGAACATCTTTGCTCTGCTTCTTTGTTTGGCATGCTCATACTTTGTTGTGTAAGGGTTCATATGCCACATGGTATCAATTTCATTTATCTTTTCTTTCCTTCTGATGATACTGAAGTTGGTTAAGTTGCTAAAGGATGGTCAAATATAGCATCGACAGCCAAACCAATCAGGCTATCTCTAGTTATCCTCTTGAATTTACATATGTGAAGCAAGTTGCTCATCTGTTTTTGTTCCCATCATTTCACAATTCTTCCGGAGCATTACTGAATACCTTCTGTTCATAGCTCTGTCTTTCCCCATTAAAGCCAAATGGCAAATATAAAATCCAATCTGCTGGCTCCTTTTGAAATGTGGATTGGAATAAAGGACCAGTGAAAAAAGAAAAAAATACAGCAAAGAAAAGAATGAGGGACGGGTTCACAGATGTCTCAAAGGAAGAAAACGGAATAAAGAGACCAAGGGCTAGTGAGGGAGAGGAGGAAAGAAAAAGCTGAGATTAGTAGTGTGGTCTGATTTGATTTTTTGCGTTGATATAATGGCTCTTCGTTTTCTATTAATCTTCCCTCTCACCAAGCGGTGGAGGCAAATCGGGGTATTAGAATCTTGCCACTGGGCACTGTGAAGGCCATTAAAACATCATTACCATCATCTCCCATTATTCAAGGAATGTGCTGAAGGAATTACCTCTGTAATGAGACCAACCTGAATTTCAACAGAGTATAGCCTTGTAGGCCATCCTTACGCACATGCCCTCACATTGACTTGCACACACATACATGCATACACAGATGTCTTAGACTTTGGCAAAGCTATTCATATTAGTCTGACATGACTCTGCTTCAGGCTCCCTTGCTTATTAATGAAAAAATCACCGCTGAAAATATTGCTCTGAATACTCTCAAGAATAACTGAGAAAAAATATTATAGTAAAAATCACAACTCAGGGCAGAATGGTGGTTCAGTGTCACCTTACAGTGTCATGGTCCTGGGTTCAATTCTGAGCTCAGATTACTGCTTGTATGGAGTATCCCTCTATATGGAATACATGGCATGTTCAGGGCACTCTGTATACTGTACAGGGTACATTCTCCCCATGTTTGTGTGGGTCCTCCAGGTTTCATCCACACTGTCCAGAAAAATGCATGTAAGCAGATTAATTACATTAAAGATGTGAAAATGAAAAGGCTTACAATAATAAATGTTAATATAGTCTTCATTTTAATTCTTATTGCAAATTTAGAGGGCCTATGTTTTAAGAACAAAGTCAGTGTTGAAATTCAGCTAACTCTGTGATTTTCTTCCATGGTGAAATGATCCAGTCTGGCCTTTGCCTTCATGTGTAATGTGGAGAGGAGAATGTTAAAGCCTCTGCTCAGACAATAATGAAGAAATGGGGTTCACATGTGGTATTAGTCTCTTCTTGGCTAAGTATTAGTGTTTCACTAATCTCAGGGGATTTAATTTTGTAGACACAAGTAGCAGCCAAACTAAAGAGACCAATTAGTCTGAATTCATTTCCCATTGAAGAGGCCCAGAGAGAGACCTGATACAGCTGAGCAAACTATTCTTCAAGATCGAGGTTAATAGGTGATCAGGATTGAGGATTTTATGTCTCTGTGATCATCTGTGTCTCTCAGATTCATTCTACGTGCTTTATGACACTTAAATAAGGCACCTCTTAATCAGGACATCTATTACTTGCATTAATAAAAAGGATTTTTAAGCTTGTAGGCTTTGGGGATTTATTAATATAACCTGTCAGCCATTTTTTTGCCATATATCGACTACCAAGCCCATGCCCCAGAACAACAGAAATATTTAAATCAATCCACCTATAATGCTCACTATTAAATCAGTTCTGCAACTGCATATACAAAACAAGTTAAAAAAAAACCACCCCTCTATAAAAGACAATCAGTTCAATAAATTTTATTTCTATTTTTCTAGATTTGTGAGCACATGCTAAATAATATTAAATTTAACCCAGTAAAGTAAATGCAGTGTACACTTTAAGCTATAGTTGCATATTTACATTAATTAATTTTCATACAGAACTTAAAGCAATTAGCTTATTCTAATAATTTTTGGTTTTTTGTAAAAAATCATAAACTTTTAACAATTTTTTTTTTTTTTCAGTGTATTAGGAAATGTTGTGTTTCCAAAAAGCATATTCCTCTTTAACAAAACTAGGCAATGAAATTTTATGATGCCTCTAAACAGAACTTGGCTGTGTCTAAGAAAAGAATTAACTTTTCACAAATTTTCTTTCTACTGGCACTTAGTAATGGATTATTTAGTTATTAACTGAACAATCTGTGAATTGTTCAGTTAATAACCAAATAATCCATTACTAAGTGCCAGTAGAAAGAAAATCTTATAAAACTATAATGTTATGTAAATAGGATAAAGTCGCTCTTATAGTAGTGCTTTTTCTACTACTTTTTTTTTTTTTTTAAATAAAAAAACTGTATTTGCTCCAATCACCATCGCCTGCTGTGTCACCCATCCATGGTTTCACTCTCTGAATAAGCAGTGCAGACAGGGGGAAGCCAACAGATTGAGGGATGTGAAAAACAGAATGGGAGGATGCTACAATTCACAGGAAGACATGTGGGCCGGATGACGAGCAGTAACACAGTAAGCAGTATCATTTTTCATTTGCCCGATTAAACACACCACTGAGTTTCTAATTATCCTGCATCATCTGATAAGAGCAATGCTCCATCCACTATCATGTCCAGGGTTTGGATCATGGAAATAATGGATAGCATTTACTTTACGAGGCGATGCATAATAGGATTTACCCATCCCTCGCTTATAAATGTACAAGACAACATCACGCAAATGGAGCATTTATACCATTATGTGTCCCAGAGTGAGGACCGAGTTATAAGAGTCTTAGAATGAGTCTGCAATGGAATTCAACTCACATCAACTAGACACATGCAGACATGCACACGTTTATTTTCAACGAAAAATTCATTTTGTGTTATTCTTTTATATATATTAGTATATAGATAATAGATCGATTTTTATGTATGCTTCTATATAGTGAAATATATGTTGTTGGAGAAGATAAATAAAACATATATGGTACCTATAACATCATCTTCTCATGTCTGTGTGGGCCTTGTCTAGGTTCTCTGGTTTCTTCCCTTCACTTTGCCAGTAGTTGGATTTATGACCCTGAGTTGCACATAGGTGTGAATGTGTGTGTGGTGGTCTGCACTGGCCTGGTCTTCCATCCAGGGATGGCGTGTGTGTGTGCGCATGCATCTGTGTGCACAATTCTCTGTATGCTGAAGGTTAAGACACTGGCTCTACTCAAACTCAAAAGGTTAAAAAAAAAAAAAAAAAGCAGAGCTGTGTGCAAACATATCTCACAAATGAAAAGGGTTCCGGTGGCTTAAAGAAATAATTATCATGCAAACTGAATTTTTATAGTGAATTAAATTCTTTAGATATCATTTTTTCAGAGTCTTTGAAAGTGATGAAATTTCTGACCACCCATTAATAAAAAGAAGAAGAAAATAAGGGTGGAAACAAGGAAAGGAAAATTGATTTGATACCACATTACAGAAAAATGGCTGGGTAAAAAATGGGCAGAGTTACACCTAATTACACAGCAATGTCCCATGACTATTAAGCAGAGCCAAGTGATTTCATGCCAATGCTTAGCCAAGTGTCTCTGCTAGGTACGATAATGCTTTTCCAAGCAGCTGAATTAATCCTTTGTTTAGAAAACAGCCTGTCCTTCATCACCTTTTGCATTTCCAACCAATACCAAGCATCTAAATGTTTTTCCCATTTTAGATGAACAAGGCAGTATTTCTTGATCTTTTGTAAGTCTGACCTCTGAGGAACGGTTGCTGCTTGGTATCTAACACAAACATAATCAGTAGGTCAGTATCACTTGGGGGTGAATCCATGAACAGGGGGCAATTTAGCTCATAAAAAAGAAAGAAATATTTTTGCTCACTTTTTAAAAAAATTTTTTTAAACCATTTAATTTAAAGTGCATTTAATTTATAGTCAAATACATTTTTTTTTCTTACTTTTTTGTGCTTTAATTTACTGAAATTTGCTTATATAAAAGCAAAGTACACATTGAGATTCATTCAAACAGAATAACAAAGACTGACCAGTAGTTCAGAAAGTATGTCATTATTATCAAGTTAAATAAAGCATTATGCCAGTGTGGTGCCTTACTTAATATTAGGTTGCTCATGTTCAACCAGCAAAGCATAGGGGATTTGAGCTTGTACTGCTTTGGGTGCCAGCAACGATATCCAAGCAGCAACACATTAAAGCCCTGCATAATCCAGAGCTGGAAATCTAAGGGTTCTTTATGTCATTCTGCCTAATTAAAGAAGTCTACAGAAAAGGAATTGGTTCAAAGCTCATTGACATTAAAAACACTAAACCGCAGGCAAACAGCATCGCAAATGTGGATGGGAGAAGCACTGCTCAGTGACAATTTGGTTTTGATTAAGCAAAGCATGACTTTTCCCATCCAGTTCAAATCCCCTGGAAGCACTATACACAAAGGACTGATGTTTCAGTGCAAGTTAATCAGGAATGAAAACTTGCATGTTTTTGGAATGAGGCCCGCACATTTGGGTCACGCAGCTATATCTTATGCAAAATCAACACTTCCTGATGAAGCAAATGATCTGAGTTGGCCTAAATTGAATCTGAATTGGATCTGAGTTGTGATCTATGATGACCACAACCATACATTTTCATTCATTCATTTATCTTTAGTAACCATTTTATCCTGGTCAGGGTAGGGGATCCAAAGGCTATGCTGGAAACACTAGATGTGAGGATTGAATACACCCTGGATGGGAGATGGGACACCAGTCTATTGCAGGGCCTCATGCCCACACACACATTCACAGGGGTGCAGATGGTGAGAAGGACAGGGAGGATACATCCCTGCCAGTTTCATAAGGACCCAGATCCTTCACCCATGCTTTCCTATGAACAGCATCATGTCCCTAGTAATGGTTGGATATTTAAATGTTTGACCTCATCATTTATCCTACTGTGATGACCATCACAAACCTGCCTACTAGCAGCAAATGATTGCAGTAGTCCACTCAAACACCAACCACACACATTTCCTGTTGCCTCCCATTCAGCTAGCTAGACATTGTAGTGTATGGACTGCTATTAACCTCAACATTTTTTTTTTCACTTTCACAATGCCCTAATGATTTAATGAAGGATAAATAACTCATACACTGATTTTAGTTCCTATAACATTTTATTTCAAATATCCTTTAATTAAAAATATGAAAATCTGTCACAATGGTAACCTTTGTGCATATGTCCCTTCTATTAGTGTTCCTCTGTTTCACATGTCCTTAAACGTGCTGAGAGTTGAGCTGCCTCAGTAGTGCCTGTCACAGATGTAAACACAGATGATACCCTTGATGATCACATGGTTAGATGATTTTAAAAAAGCAATAATGGTAGCTTGGCATCACAACTAGCACAAGTGACAAAATAAAGCCAACGAATAAAAACAAAAACATTCACAGTGTTTTTCACAAAGTAAACAATGTAAATAAATGCAAATTTTACATATGCCCAGAATGTGTTCATTGCAATTATCAACACATTTCACTCATGTTTCAGATGCTCTAATGGAGAAATAATCTCTAATAGCCTAAAAGTTTTGCACTTGCCTGAAATAATCAATGCAAATTAAGAGTGGAACTTCCTGGACTGGTGAGGAGAAGCCTAGTCTAGTGTTTCAGTCAACATTCCATCAACTTTGTCCATTAGATATTTGCTGTTGCTAACTGAATTTTTATATTGCCCAGGTTACAGACATTTCCTCATAGTTTCAGGTAATTTGATGACAATGAGTCAGGCCCAAGTCAGGGTGATGGGGACAAATCACAGAGAGAACCAGCTGGAAGGCAATGGAAACAGTTGGAAAAGACAACATGAGTAAGAAGAGACAGAAGGAGAGACAGAAGGAGAGGAGGTTAAAATTTATACCAAAAATGACATGCATATACACAGCCAAATCAACCTGACCCTGAAATTGCATGAAGAAATTATGTGAAATTCTTCATCAACCATAGATGTGTAAGCTTAAAAGTTGACAGTTTTTGCCCACAGTTTGGTCCCTCCTACTTCAAAAATCTCTCCTGTGTCCTGCACAGTCACAAATTCATTCAAACTTAGGGGCAATTTATTGTAGCCAGTTTACTTTTACAGTTTACTGTTATACTTTAGGGAGGCGGAAAAAAACTATAAGGTGTCACAAAAGTCTCAATACATAGGGCAAATTAACACTTTTCTAGGATTTATTATAATTTTTTTTTACAAAACATTCTCTTCATGATTGCCCTTTTTTTGTAAGCACACACAGAGTCATCTCTATCACTCATGATGAAGTCACATCTGTTACCATGCATGCAATTACACTTTGAATGTGTTTCTTAAAATGATCTTTGTGCTTTAGCTATGAGATTGAATTCAATGTGTCCTTTTTATAGTCATTATTAAAGTCTATCTGTAAAAAAAAACAGTCAGAACCAAACAAGAACAAAACCAGTCAAAAGTTTGGACACACTTACTCAACAAATATTTGTTTTTTTGTTTTTTTTTAATTATGACTATTTTCTACATTGTAGAGCAATACAGATATCAAAACTATGAAATAACACATATGGAATTATGTGGGGGGGGAAGGCTCAAAAAAACAAAATACGTTTCATATTTTAGATTCACATTCACAAAGTAGCCATTGTTTACCTTGACAAAAGCCTTGCACACTATTGGCATTATCTTTACCAGCTTCATGAGGTAGTCACCTGGTATGCTTTTCAGTTAACAGTTATGCTATGTCAAAAGCTTATTGGTGAAATTTCTTTCCTTCTTAATGTGTTTGAGATCTTCAGCTGTGTTGTGCTGAGGTAGTGTTGGTATACAGTACATAGCTCTATTCCGCAACTGTAGTAATCCATATTATGTCAGGAACTGCTCACCTAAATCAAGAGAAATGACAGTCCATCATTACTTTAAGACATGAAGTGCATTTTAAGTAATAATAATAATAATAAAAAAAAACATTGGATTAGAAAGTGTGTCCAAACTTTTGAATGTTACTGTGTATAAATATGATGTAAACTGAGAATGAAAAATTTTGCAAGATGTTTTGTTAATTTTCCCTATGTATCGAGACTTTTTTGACACCCGTGAAAAAACAAAACAAAACAAAGGGAACAAAGGCAAGAATATTAAATACTCCACACACCCAACCTCTGGATCAAACCAGGAACCCACTACAAGGAAGTGTCATTCCTGTAAACTTTTAGACAATATTTCTGAGAAGAAACTGATGCAAATCTCTGATCTATGGTACCCAACTAGTGCTCTGTAATGGTAAGGCAAAGCTGTTTTTTGTATTTCTTTCCCTGTCTTTATTCAGGAGAAGTGTGAACACTGCCATCTAGTGAGCCTCTAATGAACACGGTTTAAAGTGCATTCCAGTGAATGACTCTACAGCTCTGTCTCCCTCTCTTCCAATTCATCCATCAGCCTACTGAAACCATTTCCGCCTCCAGCTCATTAGTGCATTGCTGTATCCAGGCAAGAGAGATACATCCTATCAGCCCAAATCTAATAGTGACTTCTCGGAACCTGCAGTCTGCCTCTAGCAATAGATCAGCACCAATGATAGCTTTTTGCCCAGGCATCTGAAAATAAGAGAGTGAGACAGTAATAAAGCCACTCTTATCACTCCTGTCAGTGTCAGATTCATGCTATTGGCTTTCCAGAACACATTTTTTTCTTATTAATACTTTTACTGTAAGGGGTAACAAGAAATCTATGCTGTTACTAAAAGTTTGTAAAGCCTCCACTGTGAGGGTGTAATGTATGGAAATAGACTCCACTGTTAAAATTTGTTAATGAGCCTTTCATTTGACATGGTACATTCAGTTAAGCTAGCGCTATTCCAAAGTGTCCCCTAAAGAATCTAAATGAATGTGGAAATTATAGATGGGTGGTGAGGGTGAGAGTGTGGAGAAAGTTTAATGGCTCAGAACTCTCATCATATAACTATGTAAATTGGTTAGGCTGTGCTTTGGTTGTGCTTTGCCATTGTATTCCAGTCTGAATAGACACAATTTCTCTGCCAGTGAAGTGTGAAATGTTTGGTGTGATGTGTTATCAAGGTTTCAATTAGAATAAAGCGATATTTAAAAAAGCTGCCAGTTACAAAACTGTCATATGAACTTCATATGTGAACAGTCACATGATTCCCATTTGAAATGCACATGTTTTTAGATACCTCACATTATTGTTCACACATTTTCCTCACATGATGTATTTATTTCCACAAGCCATTTCTTTTATATGGTCCATTTATTTTCAATTGAATTTTTCCACATGATTCAATTATTTTCACATTATTTTTTCACATGAATCATTTAATTTCACATTATTGTTTGTATATTATTCAGTTATCACGTTTTTTTTTTGTTTTTTTTTTACATGATTTGTTTATTTTCACATGACTGTTTTGCATGATTCATTTATTTTCACATCTCATTTTTCACATATTGGATTTACATACTGTATACAGTATACAATTACAGTAGTGAATACTGTATATAATTTGCATAATAAAATCACTCTGCAGCTCTACGATAGTAGATATTAACATATATTGGCAAAAAAAAGCATCAACTTGAGAGACTGTGCATGTAAAGTGCATACACTCAGTTCCATTCATTTTCTCATTTATTTATATATGAAGGATGTTATTTTGGTACTATATATGATATATACAAGGATTATGATGAAGCTATGTTGGCATTTACTAGTGGTTGCTCTCAGTGAAAATGTATGTGTGAAGTATTTGAACATGGCATGGACTTTCTTGTTTTTTTTCACTGACACGCAGTTTAATTAAGATAATTATCTTGTCCAGCTCTCTCGTCCATACAAAAAGGAATCTTATGCAAATAAGTGCTGGCCTGTCCCACCGTCACCCATGAATCACTCATCACCTGGGAGAATTTGGTGATTCCTGTGATAAATACAAGTCATAAAAAAGTGACAGCAGCAGACCAAAGTGCCATGAAAGGAAAAAGATCAAGAGATTCAATACACAGCACAGCAATTCAGTATGCAGCATCTAAGGCTTTTATTCCTGTTTTTTAACTTTATAGTAAATGATTGGCAACAGCACTAAAAATTCAATTTTTAAAAATAACAATAAAAGTTTGTTTGTTTCATATGATTGTTTTGTATGATTCATTTATTTTCACGGATGATTTTTCACTTTTTTTTTCAAATGTGACCTTTCACATGATTCAATTTAATATGTGCACATGATTCCTTCAGTTTTGTACACATGACAGTTTTGCATAAGATTAATTTATTTTCATCTGATTTTCCCCCTCATAATACATTTTTTACGTATGATTTTTGCACATGATTAATTTATTTTCACATGTGATTTATTCACGATTCATTTATTGTCACATGATTTTTTGCATGATTTATTCACATGTGGCTTTATTCATCACATATTCACAGATATCACATGTTTACTTGGGTTTACAAGCTGTATACAATTTGAGGGCATAACATTTTGACATCAAATAGTACTCAAATAATCACATATGAAAAGCATGTTAAAATGTGTGATATATTGTATGTGAATTGTCTGTAAAGGCAAATTCAGATTTGATTAGTATGACTACATGAGCAGCACATTTGCAGTTCAAAAACTAACATTAATGAATAATAAAAAGTTAAAGAGAACAGAAAAGCAACTGTGAATGTAAATTACCTTATACCAGTAAAACCAATAGGGAAAGAGAGGTGGGAGGAAAGAGAGGTGGGGGGGATAGACTTCATCCAACACCTATGACAGACTGGCAGCAATTATTTGAGTAATAATCATTACAGGGGAGAATTAGGACAATGGCTTTTGTTTGAAATGGGCACTTGTCAGCTAATAAGGATTAAGTGCCTAGTGCATTTTAAAAACGGAGCAACTTGAGGGCTTGTTTCCAAAAGTGATTGTAGTATAGTCGAGTTGACAGGCTTCTGGTCTGACTTCGGCTTAGGTTTTCATCCATATGACAGTATATTTAACAATATAATATTTGAGGTATAAGGTGAATGTGATGCATTAAAAGCTAGAAGTCTAGTTGCAGAACAGAGCAAGACAAAGTAAGAAACTAATGGAATGTGCATCTCTTTTGTCCAATGAGATCACGTGCCTCGTCATTTTAATGAACCCTTCTTCAATTACCTTTCCTAGCACAATGGAGCAAATGGACATGCCGACAATGTGATTACCTGATTGTAATCACTTGTAATTTGATTGTCATCCCTATTTCTAATTCAGAGCAGAGTTGCAGGCATCAGAGTTTGAAATCAACAGCTCTTGGGCGTAGATACTTCTTAATAATTAAGACAAGTGAATGAAAATTTAAAGGAGAAATTACTATCTGGCCAGGTTAATTTCTGGTTCATTAAATTACTTTGTGAATTAGCAGGGTAGCATAAATAAGAGGGCAGATGAATAAAGAAATTGGAGGGGGAAATGACAGTAAATGAGTAGATCTTTTTCTTCCACTGTAATTAAATAAAATTAGCTATGCAAATTAGCTGGCCTTTTGTATTGTGCCTATGTGGGATTGGCCTTACATAAAGGCCTTTTTCAAAGTTAATCAGAAAGGAGAACACAGTTTTTCCCCAATTTTTTGAAGTTACTGGGAGATAAAAGGATAAAGTATGGAGATAAAGATCCATCGTTCTACCATGTTATCATCTTTTAACATGTCCTTTTCCACTGACTCATCCACCTGGGAGCATTTTAATTTGCATAATAAACTCACTCTGTGGCTCTGGATACGATAGTAGAGATTAACATATATTGGCAAAAAAGCATCAACTTGAGAGACTGTGCATGTAAAGTGCATAAACTCAATTCACTTCATTTTCTCATTTATTTATACATGAAGGATGTTATTTAGTACTATATATGATATATACAAGGATTATGATGAAGCTATGTTGGCATTTACTTGTGGTTGCTCTCAGGGAAAATGTTTGTGTGAAGTATTTGAACACCATGGACTTTCTTGTTTTTTCCACTGACACGCAGTTTAATTAAGATAATTATCTTGTCCAGCTCTCTCGTCCATACAAAAGAATCTTATGCAAATAAGTGCAGGCCTGTCCCACCGTCACCCATGAATCACTCATCACCTGGGTGAATTTGGTGATTACTGTGATAAATACAAGTCATAAAAAGTGGCAGCAGCAGACCAAAGTGCCATTAAAGGAGAAAGATCAAGAGATTCAATACACAGCACAGCAATTTAGCATGCAGCATGTGAAGCTTCAGCTGTTAATCCTATTTATTAACATAATAGTAGATGATTGGCAACAATATTAAAAATTCACTTTTTAAAAATTACAATGAGTCTTTTTTGTTTGTTTGTTTGTTTGTTTTTTGTTTGTTTGAATGGATTCTGAGTATATTTATTGACCCTTCACAGAACTTTTACTGACTTAAAGGGAATAAAACTGCTGAACATTAAACTCCCACTGAGCAGGAACCACTCTTAGGTAATTTCAAAAGATCAGTACATCCTGCAGACAAACACAATCTGTCATTTGTCCAGACAAAAGCATTCTCCTGTGTTGCGCCTCTATCTTATAAAGCAAGCTAATGCATCCACTCTGTCCCAGCACAATGTGACTGGCTGGATGGAACACAGGCTAAACCAATCCACTGGCCTTGGCCCCTGAACACAAAGCTCCTCTGTATTCTCCTCCTCAGCTTCTTGATCATTGTCCAGTGTGCTGTTTGACAGTCTGCCAGTTCTAATGCTGCTAGTGTAATGTCCCTTGTCAGCTCCTATAAACTCATATATCTATCATTGAGATTGGCCTTAAAAACTTTCATTATCCGAGTGAATAAAAATTACCCTTGATTTTGGGGACAGTCAGTGAAATGGAAAAAGTGTAGGACAATGTATAGAGTTAGATATTACACAACAGGAAATGATCATGAGAGGGGTAGGGCTGCTATGAAGATATTACACACTTATACAAAAATATAGATGAATGCTGGCATTCATCCAGTGCATGCTCATTTCCTCATTGAAATTTGATAATGGACAACAAATGAATGAACAACAAATGAACTTCTTGTTGAAGCAACAAATGAAACCCGCACAGAAAATTCAAGAGGGTTCATTTTAACACTATGCCAGTGTCTATTTTGTCCCAATCTTTTAGTGTTAATTTTACACTTTCTAAAGTGTTAATAATGCAGCTCTCTGCATAGTTAAAAACAATTTTGGTTCGCATCAGAAAATCAACCCTGAGAATTTTGCTGTGTGAACAGAAAAATGGTATTTGAGTACAGAACATATCCGGCCAGATGGTAGATGGCCTTACTTTCTTGGATTTTTTTGGATAAAGTTGGATTTTTAAGGAACCAGAAATAATTGAACTCAAGAGCAGCCATAATTGAAAAAAACAAAAAAACAACTCTCCATGATGTGAGACTTGCTTCCTTAGACAAGATAAAGAAATGTATTTTCTGTCTTTGGCACCAGTGCACCACACTACTGATGAATTGTGGAATGCTTGTATATGAATTAAATCATGCCATGTCATTTCCAGCTGGAGAGTCTGCAGTTACTGGACATATGACGGATTTCAGTTTCTCTGCTATATGTAACAGCGCATGAGGTTATATGTGTTGATTCAGTGTTTATTTCCAGACAAAACTCAGATATCATCTCAGATATCTAGTTACAGAATCTAAGTAAATGTCAATGGTAGATTTCAATAGAGATTTATGCAACCTATAGAAAGGACTACTAGCAGCACCTCAGCTATTGTCTAATTTTTATTTCTGTGGCCTCTGTTCCACATTTGTCACATATATGGTATTACCAATGATCTACACTGAGTCTGTACTAAGAAAACAAATCAAAAGGAAGATGTCGATAATCGTTCCATGTTACGAAGCAGTAAGAATGCTTCTACTGTTTTCTTTGTGAATATAAAATAAAAATCAGATTGTTAAATCTAAAGGAAATAGTACTGCATATTTATTTGTCACAGCATAAAAAAAGTCAGTAAGGTTGGACAGGGTATGAATGTGGATTTTGAAAATATGAAAAATAAAATAACAGAATAATATGTGGTATAAGTATTAAAAAATGGTTATATAAGGAATAAGACATAAAAAGGCTAATTTCTATAAATAAATAATCAACAATAAAATTATGCCTACTGTTTCCAACCCAAAGTTGAATATTTTTTCTATAACAGCATGTCAAAAATTATTTAATGCCGATTATATTTTATATTAAATAATGTTGTAATACTTTTCATCCATTTATAGTTTCATTTAATGCAGTAAGTTCCTGTTATTACTTTTATAATAATATCTATAAGTAGTCATTCCCTGATCAGCCTCTCTTTTTTCTTGAAGCTAATATAATAATTAAATGCAGCTTGTCATGGTACCTGCACTGTCCACCCTGATGACATTCCCATTGTTGAAAAGGTAAAGTAAATGTAAACAGCTTTACCTCTTACAGTTGCAAATCTCTGACACTGGAGACTCCTTCTAAAAACACTAAATAAATGTCTTCTCACAGAAAGCTTCACCATGTAAACAAATACTCTTGTTTTTGTTTGTTTTTTACTATATTTACAATATAAATAATAACACATTAAAACAAGTGCATTAATATAAACCTGTGGTTTGCTTTACAGCCAGCACGACTATCAGAGTCATGGTGTTATAGAAAATGAATTAACACTTTGATTAATTTGAGAATTCAATACTGCTGTGGATTAAGGCCTTATAAGATGTCACCTTTAAAAATACATAATAGCTGTATCTGACCATGTGTAAATGGATAAAAGCTATTCAGAAATGAAAAGAAGGGTTCCCTCTAAATATTCAAAGGCAAATTTGTACAAATGAATTTGTACAAATTCCCACAAGAGCAATGTGGTTGGATTTGATCTCATTTCATACAAATAAACACTACCTCATCTCTAACCCTAACCATACTATGCCATACAATTGCCATCAATTATTCTGAAAGTGTGAGACCATGTTATTTAAATGAGCTAAATAGCAATTCTGACCCTTTGAATTCCAAATAAATATAATTACAATGAACTAAATAAAAATTCTATTTATTTTGGAATAATTTCCATACTTCATTATTTAGCAATAAATAATAACAATATATTACTCTGCTGAAGGTCTTTCAGTAATTATTCTTCCTAATGAAGGCCACCCCTGTGGTCCTTCCCTCTTTTCCCCTAAGTGGTTGATATTGAAGAGAGAACTAGGCTGCAGTGAAAAGGTGTGGCCTCAATTAAATTTCCAAGGTGAGAGCAGAGGACTTTAGCATTCTGGAGGTGAGTAAAATGCAAAGCAGCATAATTACAGCAGGACAAGCTTAATTAGGACTATTACAGAAGGAGCATCTAGGAGTCTAGAGGGAAGACGTAGTCATGCAGCAGCTCTGCATAAACGCTCGCCTGATTAATGAATGTTAAAAAAAAATGATGAATGTCCCTGTTTAGAATCAAGATTCAGGAAAAGAGAAACCAGGATGAAAACAAAATCATGAAAATGATGCCACTTGGAAATTGATTAATGTTGCTAAGTATTTCAGGTATTAAAGAAAAAGGGTGCATCCGAGATATCAGTGTCAGCTCATCATTATGAGTAGGTGAAGAAGACCGCCATGTACAGAATATCATCCAACTTCATAAATATCAGCCATCTTCATCGTCCTCATTTGCTCCATATATTTTAATTCCATTGAAATACTAATGACCTATTTTGAGTGACCTGTAAATTTTAAAGTTATTGCTCTTTGACAGATATAAACCAATTGATTGGCTTTCTAGATGTTGTGCATTTACAGGGCAGCATGCTTACTGCCCTATTTCGCTTCACAGATTTATTACTGGACCTAGTGGTTAAAATGGGAACTGCATGAAGCACAAATAGAGGCCCATTGGAGTCGGACTCACTCTGCCCCATGCTCAGCGAAGGAGCAGCAAACAGGAGAGCTAGTGTAGATAACGTCCATACATCAGAAATGCATGAACAAAACAGTTACCTTGTTTCCCATGCAAAGGCTGACATAATGAAGAAAAAAATATCTTCCTGTTCTTATGCCCATTTTTTTACATGTAGTTGGGCTAGAAATTTTTCAGAAACATGGCAACTGGGGTTAATGAAATTAGTTCTTCTGCATGTGCCTTTGCTACTATAATGGGAACACACCTGCTGTAATGTGTACAGTTGAACAAATCTACCTAAAACTACTCAAAATGAGTATAATAATTTTGTTTATGGTCATAAGCTGCTGCTGGATATTATACTTGCTCTATGAAAAACTTTGTCAGAAACCTTACAAGGAGGAAATAGAGGGAGGAAATATGCAAAATTGCTAAATAATCAAAGACAGATAGTATTATGTTGTAGTAGCTGTATGAAATTTGCTTACTTTAATACTCCAAATGACCCCTCGAATGGGTTTACCTAATGTTTAGCTATTCATAAATCTATTTGGTTGGTGAGTGCATTTAGCATCAGCTGTTTAGCAAAATTAGTAACCATCATAACCAACATAAAATGTAATAAAAATCTATGAAACAGACATACTGTGTGAAAACGTTTCATTAATTACATTGGTTATGCTATACTTATACTAAGAAACTAGAAAATGAAAATGTGTTCTTTAATGTGAAACTTATCAGGACTACAGAAATCACAGCTATATACCTTACATTCAATCACTTTCAGTAACCTGAGCTGGATAAGGTCAGGGTTGCTGGGGATCCAGAACCTATTCTGGGAACAATGGGCATGAAGTGGGAAATATATGCTCAATAGTACATCAGTCCAAGACAAGGCACCATGCTCAAACATCAATCAGTCATTCACACTCATTCATGTAGAGAACATGAGAAGACCCTGAGCCTCCTAGCTATAAACCTGCAGCACTTAAAAAAATCTGAGCTTCAAATGATCACGAAGTTAGGCAGGGAGGAACACCGCTTACATTCTGCCACCTACCAGCACACTTTTTAGAGTTCAGTACAAAGAGAGATCAGTACAGTACAAAAAGAGATAAGCCAGGAACCAGCAGTACACCTACACAAAGCCAGAACTCCTCTATCCACAGCCACAATAGTAGAAGATTGAGTGGGACAGAGTTCTGAGTGATAGCTTTGTCTGTCTTACCTGAACTATCAGGCAGAGCTGTAGTGTTAGCTGAGTGGAAAACCAATGTTCTTAACAGAACGAGACTGTCTAAATCTGAAGGAAGACATCCATATCCTTCTCAGACCTGATGGGTTATTTCAGGTCTAGCCAACTATAGGGCAAATGGAAAAATATTCATAGTACAACAGGAAAATAAAAGGTTTAACACCTTCAATCAAACCAAAGGCCTACTGTCTACCCAATACAGCCAACAATTTTAGATTAGCAGAGCAGGTTCTGAATGTTATCATCACTTAAACTTGGTTTACAAAACTTTAATGTAACATTGCTGTAGCATTTGTATTATGAACATCAAACATATTAATATTGTTAGTTAGTGCATACATACAGTAGTTTTTCAGAATGTTGCATGACTGTTTTTGTAGTGTTACGAAAAGTTTCTTGCAATATTCAACACTCTTAGTCTTGCACGCCTTAAAGATAAAACTTTTTAAAATTATTTTTTACAATGAATATAAGAAAACATACATCTCATTTTATATGACAAGGTTTTTTGCGGACGTTTTTTCTTCCTATGATCTTCAGGAAATTCAGATAATGCTCAACTTCCTGTTGATCATGTGACTTATAGGATATACAAAATTTCAAAGTTACATTGAATAAATGAATTGTTTAATTGTTGAATGAATATTGTTCATAACATATAATGTACAACTCATGGAAAAAATATATTGCAAACATAAGATTTTAAATGGGTTCACACATTATTGAAAAAAGATACTAAAGATTATATTTTAGTGTAATTGGTAGTTATATTGGACTGACAGGAAAAATGTAGTTTTCTAAGTGATGTAGAGATTTTGCAAATTTTTTACATACATACATAATTGTAAATCAACCTTGAGCAGAGAAGGTGAAGGGGCAAAAAACTGCCCCAATGACAAGTGCACAACTTTCCACAAACATTTTCTTAACTTATTTTTTTTCTTTAGAGTATTGATCTACATTTACATTCTAATTGTTTGGCTGCATATCCCAACCCAAACTGATAAGAAACTAAGCTGAAATGATTTGAGGTTAGATGCAATTTCAGAAATGTTTAAAGTGCTGCTTGTACCTGGGGGTCAACTCACTGGCCATCGAGGTGTTTTTAAGTGTCTATCTATCTATCTTTGTGCAGATATTAATATGGATATTAATTACACAGACAAGAGAATGAACATAAAAACTTGCTGTAGAGTGTGATATATTATAGACTTTTTATGAAGGCAAGGGTAATGTACCATACTAATCACATAAAGGAATAATTTATTAATTGCCTTGCAGTTTTCCTCACTATGGCAAGTTCATTATGCAGGATTGCTCAGTGGTTAATAATATAAAGAATCATATTTTGCTAAAACAGTGTTCAGTACTACCTAAAATTAGTTGGATGTTTATACATGTATGTGCCATTGAGCAAATGACCATGAATCTGATATAAAAATGCAGCAAAGATGAGAAAGATTAGAGATTATTGGATTTAGTTTAATTTTGTAAATATGCTAATTAACACTTCCCTAAATCTGTGTAACTGTTCGTATAAAGTGAGGCATGTAAATTGCAAGAATGAAATAATGTTGAGTTATGTCCTACTCTGAGGTCTGAGTTATTCCTATGTGAAAAGGCCTAGTAAAGAAATTCAAATTGTGAGTCCAGAGAATTCATCAATATGCTGTATATTTATGCTTTTCCATGTTACAAAGTAGAAGGCAGATCACTGATAATCAAGCTTTAATCAATACCAGTTTCAATTTTTAAAAAATCTTCATACATTTCCAGGCGCATATAGCTTAGCACATCGCTTCATTTCATAACTAAGATGCATTACTAAAATAATATAAAATGAAAACTACTAAACTACTAAAGCTATCAAAGCACTTCTCAAAAGAAAGTATTTTATTAAATCACCAGCATTGTCAAATATATTTTCAAACAGAGCACAATTGGCAAAAACATAACAACTCATATAATTTCGTATGATATGTATTCTGTAGTTTGTCTTGTATGGGTTTATTGTATAAATTTTTGGTGTAGCCTAACATTTGATTTACTTCAATATGCTATTTGTTATTAGCTAACTGCTACTAATTTGACATCCAAACTTCTATCCATTTGGTTTTGAACTTTAATATAATTTGTTTTGACACAAAGTATGCAAACATTTTTGGTTCTAAAGATTGTTCTAGAGGTATAAATAAGGATTTCAATGACAAAACATCTTGAAATCTATTTGACACCTTGAAGACATCTTAATAAGACATAAATAACACTTCACAAAAAAGGTGCTGATCACGAATATCACATCAAAATTTACCCATCACATATCGTTTCAGAGAAATCTTCAGTTATGTCATGATTTTTTCTTATATTTGTATCCAAAAATTTTCGCTCCCGTAAGTGACTTTATCAGCAACGGTTTGTGCAGCCTGGGCATGTCCAGGCATGGAATCAGGCCAGGTTGGAAGCTATTCTGTGGAAGATCAGCTCGGCTATACAAAGTACTGTTTCATCTGTGAATGGGACAGCCGTGCCAAAGAGTCGCACTATTCTCAACAGAACTGGCCACTCCGTAAAAAGTT
>JAQQZR010000023.1:19390819-19411534 GCA_030068235.1 Notoglanidium macrostoma | reverse complement strand
TGCAACTTTTGTACTTCTGTTGCCTTACATGTAGCACCTTGATCCTTGAGAAACGTTGTCTCGTTTCACTGTACACTATACCACATGTATACGTTGAAATGACAATAAAAGCCACTTGAACACTTGAACTTGAACAATGGGCTCAAAATGGCCCCAAGAGTAAAGAGTGTAGGCATATATGCATATCTCCTATTCTATACACCTTGCAATAGAGGGGATCACGGAATTTTAAAAATAATAATATAAAACAAATTCTGGCCAAGTTTCATACAATTAGCCTTTGAACTGACCGAGATATTGAGAATTAAAATAAATTAAATAACCAAAAAGTACCTTGTACATTGGGAGGAGAATATACAATGATGCATAACAGCCACAAAGGCATTAGCCTGGTTGAATTGCTGTTTCATTATAATCCGTCTGCCTTCCTGTTACAAAAAATGAAACTAATTTGTGTTGAGAACAGAGCCTATCCCACAACGTTTGGCACACTTAACAGATTAAGACAAGCATGAAAGCCATTATGGGGGAATTTAAGTGAAAATAAGTGAAAAACAGGAAAAACACCAAAACGAATGTCCCGGAATTTTGCTGGCTTTCAGAAAGAAAAATTGTGTTTTAAAATCAGCCTTTTAAAAAGAAAAAGAAAATTATAAAACATTCCATAAATATCTCAACCCTTCAAATGGTTAATATTTTTCTACATTATCTACATTGTAGTATATAGTTCTGACAGCAACAGGTTTTCCTGAATTGAAATATGTTTCTCTTTTACATTTACAGTATCTCAACTAGAAGTAAAGTTATAGCTTTTTTTTTTTTTTTTAAACTGAAAAAAGGAAAATTCATGTTTCAGGATTCCTTTCTGACTTCGCCACCTACCTCTATATTTGTAAGCTACTTCCAGAAAACAACATTACTGTCAAATTTTAAAGAATTATAACTTTACATTGAGAAATGAGTTCTCACTTTGGTTAATATTTTGGGTAATATTCTCTCATTGCATTTAAACACGAACCTCATCGTCTCTCTTCACTCGACTGATCACTCTTCATGCTAACATTGGTGCGGAAATAATTTCTGATTTATTCAGTCAATTCTGTTATGTTAACTAAATTTCTTTTCTTTTTAACCTTTTATTAGGTCATATATACATGTACAGCATGAGCAGCAGTTCTCACTTTTGATGATGATGTGACAGCACAGGAGCATTTCAGACATTTTGGCATCTGGTGTCTGATTACAAATTGATTGGGCTTATGTTTGACTCAGAAATTTAGACATCTTTAGGCAGAGTGACTACGTTAACTGCTCTGTTTGTTAATCTGGCTCCAATAAGATCTTTGCAGGCAGACAGCCAGGGCAAGGCTATGAAGTTACCTAAAAATATTTCTATGCAGAACAATAAATAGACGCAAAGCGTCAAAACGCAGATTTAGTGACATGGTATGGACAGGCCACCAAACACCAGACCATGGTCTAAAAATTGTAGGGTATATATACAGTATATATATATATATTTTTTAAAGACTACACTGACATGGTATAAAATAGTAATTTGAAATAGTGGAAACTATACCAATATTATTATATCGAAAGAGTATACTGTTTATCATATTATTCCTCATTATTAAAAATTGTATTTTACTCTTTATGCTGTAGACCATGACACTGTGTTACTCATAGCTGCCAATAATTTTGCTGTGAGCTATGCAGTGTGAAGTGCACAGTTCATAAGTGACTTCCACACACCGTCCAGTGCACATGTTATGCATATTACTGTAAAGAGTATGAATTTAGTAATACATTTTCATGATTATTGCAGGTAAGTACCCAAGGTTATTACATTGAGGGGGAATTTGTCATTGAACATGTACAAGCATGCATAAAAACAAGACCTGGCCAGTCAACACTGTAAGTATTGTAGAAATGTATACAAAATTTTATTTTAATAATGTGATTTTTGAAACCTACAGTAATATTCATATCATGAGAGGTTTGGAAACACTGGTGGTAGGAGCAGAGCAGCTATGAGTGTTTCAAGATCAGTAATGGGTTGCTGCATCATTTTCACACCCACTGCACCTCCCATTAGGCAATGCCCAGGGGTGCCATGTAGGTCCCTGTCATACTATTATACTCATTGCATTGGTCCAGTGGGCAGAGATGTAACCATGGAAAACACAAGTCACAGAGCATACAGAATTTGGCAGTCCTGTTGAAGCATGGCATCCAGCAGCTTGAATAAAGTGGGAGACCAGGTTCAATCAGGAGATAGTGGCAACTGTCAGAGTATGCTGACATGATGTACGACTCTCACTGACAGATACTCACTTAAATTTGATAACAGGGTGGAATAATAACCCTGTATGTGGAATACTGATGGGAGGCTGTTCTTACTTTGCCCTTACCTTCAGTAAGAAGATGAAGACAAGACAATGCAGGAGCATTGCCAAGTCAAGCGTGCTGACAAAAGATCTGAAATTAAAATTGATTTGTGTTGAGCTGCATAATCATACTTGAAGCCTTGGCATAATTAGGTCATAATCAAGGTCAACACCAAGCTAACAATAATGTCAGTTTACAAATTTGACTTCTTGTTCGAGTCAGTTTCATTATTGTCATATTTTTATGATCATGCCTTATTGTCATGATTTATGATTATCAGAACAGCTAACTGAACCCCAAAGCTAGATCGCTGTCAAAAATGAGGCTCATAAATCCAATTTGACCTGAGGGATATATGGAACTAAAGACTGATGTTTTGGATGGGAATAAGATGGTTAGTGTGTCCTTCATACATCAAACTGTGTGAAAGTAAACTTATTGAAAACATCAGTCACTGAACTGGTATCCAAATAGGACTCTGATTAATCTCTTGCATACTTGCATTGACTCATACTGAATTTTTTTCACTGGAAAGTACATAGCTGTTGGTTACTGTAGATAGCTATAAATTACTAGACAACTCAGTACAGGCTTTTTGTCTTCCCAGAGTTTTTACATCAAATCCATTCTGATTAATATATATTCATTCATAGAGTTTTTAAGGGATAAATCACAGAACATTTTATGTTACTCAGTAAGACCTTTGATTTCTAAGAGCCTACAGTGGGGGCTGCCAACTGGCACACCATGGCTTGTATACAGATCCAGCAAAGTATTTTAGTAGACCACACAGACAAAATATTGCAGCAGAGCATTCAATACAATGGAAAATTATAACCATACTTCAGCAAATCTGGGTGTTTTTTATGAATTATCATGGCTTCTGTATCAGATACTATTGCAGTTTATCCAATCACAAGCTTTTATGTAAATTATTCAGCTAAAGACATATTTTTGGACTAAAGACTAGGGTTAAAGATATTAGTTCTAGCTGGTTGGTGAAGTGATTACATGACTCAAAAAAAGAAAAGAAAAGTCATAAATGAAAACAATGACAAAGAAGCATGCATTTATTCTCCCTGTTTCAAGTTTAAAACTGATATATCTAATCTGTTCTGAGTCCATGCCACAAGTCAAAAGCTGTAATCATTAAAAACTTTTAAAAATTTTTAAAAAAGACTATAATCATTTTGAATTTATAGCCATGAACTAAAAACTAAAAGGTCTCTTATAATTCAAGGATAATACATGAGCAGACTTTTTCTCCCAACCTTTTTTTAACTTTCAGAGTCCTGGACCAAGAACATGTCCAATAAAACAACTAAGGGCAGCACTTTGCATAATATGATTATTTATTTGGCAGAACATTTCCACCAGATGTATCACAGTGCCTCCTTCAGTGAGCACAAAGTGTTCATTCAAAACATAAATATGCACAGCTGTAGACAGTCCATCATAATCAACCAATATCAATGCATTCAAGTCAATGAGGATCTCTACCCTATAGGTGAACCTTCATATTAAACCAATCAAGTGCATGCATAAATTAGGCTATTACAAAATACAACTCAGCACCATTAGATAGTGTGTTAAAACTAATCATATGAAGAGACAAAAAGTAAAATTTATTAGAAATAAAAAAAAACAATAAAGAAAAAAAAACAAGTAAGGGACAAATTCTCATTCATATCATTAGGAGTAACTATATTTAGGGGAAAAAAATAGCCTCCTTCTCCAAAAAGCCTTCATTACCTTTTGCTCTCGGAGACTGCTTAACAATCTCTAGACCCATTAACCTCAATGAGTTACCATCATTGCCTGTGGCATTAAAATGTCTGGCTGCTGATGACCTTTCATCATGTCTCTTGATGTTCTTATGTCACAAATTCTGGTTTGGAGTTGTCATTATGTTTTCCATACATAATACAAATCGCAAGGACACTTCAACAGATACACTACAAATGTAGATAAAAATGCAATTCTGCACTTCACCTTAAAAGATTTGTTAGGTTTATGTTGCGTAAAAGATTTCTCCTTGAGCATATTGTTAAAGACAACACAATTCAAGCATTTAAAATTACCCTCTGGTATTTAAAAAAGGAAACAAATTTGGAATAAGGGCTTGGTAGTAATAATACACTAGATAATCTCTTCAATTTGGAGCTCTTTTGTAACAGAATCTCAAAAAACATCAACATTTGGGTCACTGCCTAAAATATGCCAATGATGCCTCACAATACTTTTTATAGAATTGGATATTTGTCTGAAGGTAGAGACAAATGCTATTGAAGTGTTTGTATTTGTAGTTCTTTTGCGGCTCATAAGAGCAAGCATAGGATATTATGCACTCTGTCTAGATAATCCTCCAGCAAATATTATTATATCTCCTACCAGAGAACCTTCAACATAGTTCCCCTGTGTGTTTCTCAAATGCTTTGTCATTATCACATATGTGGTGCACCCTTAAAAATTTAACTGTATGGTAGGCTTAAGTATAGAAAGGTAAATGTTATTGCCATATTGCCATTGAGTAAGGTTAGTTACTTATCCAGACCTTTGTAAGCAAGGAATTGTATTAAACAGGTACTGCAAAAAGTTTAGTTGAATACTTTGGTGTTTAGAAAAATAATTCTACTGACAAATAGTATATTGGTAATTGCATCTATTGTCTCATATTATCTAGAATGTTTTATATCACATTTATGTAGAAGATTTCATGAGGACTGAGTTGTATGATTTTGTAATATCTTATGCATTACAGTCATTTCCAGTAAATGGGATATTCCATCTCATTGTTTCTTTTTGAGGTTGACATCGATATTATCATTATCGTGATGGCTGCAGGGTATTTTTTCAGCACTATCCCTTTATTCACTTCCCAACAACAGCCATGAATTCTGGGAGATTTTTTTTCTGACCTTCCACTTGACATATCCCTGTATATTAGTTGGAGATAAGGATCTTGGTGAAATGCAGTGACAGACTGTCTAAACACATCCCAACCCACACACTCACACACAGACACACACTTGTGTACTACTATGGTTGAATACTTAGTCTTTTACCCAAGTATTATTGCTTCATTTCAATAATCAGCTTATGAATTTGGCAACCATCTCATATGGAGGCAGATGAGATTTCAAAAACAAAGCTTATGATATTTGCTGGTATTCCAGCTAAAGTACTTCCCACACTGATTTCTGGAAGCCATTCTCACTGCCTAGTGGTCCCAGTGGGGCCTTCAAAGATTGCTTGCACTATTTAGCAGACAGCTCTTGTTTTCCACTGGGGAAGGGGGAATGAGGTTGCTGTACAGTGGGGATATTCTGTCAGCATGTTGCACTCTGTGTTAGATTTGTACTTGGCGTTGGCATGCACTGGATGTTATCTCTGTGGGAATTACACTGCAGATGAACCCTGTCATGATTCACACACAACCCTGCTGCATGCCATTAAACATTTGCAGCACCAGGAAATGAAAGATATTCCACTGTAACGAGCTGGGAATATGTGTGACCTGATCCTGCAAAATGAGTAACAATGACCTTTATGGGGATGTTTGGTTGGACCTCACAAGAAAAACTGTTTTAACTCTCTGAGGTATAGGCTTAGATGTCAACAGAAGGTCTTTACAAGGGTTTTAAGACAAATGTGTGTGTGATATAAACAAACACAAGGGTCACTGTGAGTTATTATGCTGGATCAGGTCACATGCGAACTTTAGAACTTAAACTAGAATTAGAAAATAAAATGAAAAGCAATACACCACAGTTTATTTAGGTTGTGTCTGTGTGATAGTTAGAAAGTTAGAAAAAAGTGTAGTAAGTAGATTTGAGCCATTCTTAGACAACAGCAAGTGTCAGTTGGTACGAAAGTGCTGATATTTTGCAGACAGACTAAGTGTAAATTTAAAGAAGGATTTTGATTTTAGTGTTGTGGTCCATGGAGCAACTTTTATCCAGTAAGATATTTTGGATATTTACTCTTGGAAATAGATCTGAAGAAAGGGGAAATTAAAAAAAAAAGGAAAGGGGGATACAATCCAAATTCTATCTGATAGAAAGTGGTGTATAATCCATTTTTGATTATAATTATCTAGAATTCATTATTCTTCAGTTAAATAGAAGAATAGTTTCATCTGTCAGATTGAAAAATTGTTTATACAATCTAATTAATTTCCCAATAGAATCTTTGCATAGATTAATTTTTTTTACATTTGTTTCCTATCAAAACTGGTTGTTGAAAAAAAAAAGAAAAGAAAAAAAAAGAAAAAACAATGTAAACATTTTAAAGCATATAAAATGAGTTCAGAGTATATGCCAATAATTCATTCTAATTAGGATCATCAGAATTAGTTCTTAATACTCAACCACTTCTGTATTTGCCAAGCCCAAATAAGAGCAAAATTGACACTTTTAGTTCATTGGTTTGGTTTGGTTTGGTTTTAGACTGCAGAAAATTAATCTAAGCAAAAATGCAAGCAAAGAAAAAACTTGGCTGATGCCTGTGTAATATGGGACACAAAGGAAAACATACTCATAAAATTCTGTCAGAAATGAGATAATTGAGCCCAGAATGAAGCCAGGACTAATTTAATAATTACATAAGTATAAAATATCTAGTTTAAAATATTTTGTGTATTAGATTTTTTTTTCCTTTAGTTTTTCAGCCTAAATATCCAGAATACATCACATTTAGCATTACATCATGTTTAGTGTTTGAACTTAACCCATATTCAGGTTTGGTTCTCTTCTTGCAGACAGGTCCACTCAGTATCAACTTGCTTTCCACTTCAATCTTAGCACACTTGAGTTCTCTTAGAAGACATGACCGGATCGAGAAGATCTCAAACCAGTTGTTTTGATCCACACTCGAGTATGAATGATGTTCACACAATTTTATACAATTTTAGACTGACATGCTTTCTTTTCTTCACTTCTGTGAAAGGAAGGCCACCTCAGCCAATGTTCACCCAGCTCCTTATTCTGATACTTAGTATTCAGGCTTTAAAAACACACAAAAATGTTTACTTTAAATAATGCACAGAGGCATTATTTAAGCAGTGTTTTAGCAGTAAGATTTTGTCGGGGGGGGGAACAGAACCATTTAGCAAGAAATGTGCAACAGATACTTTTTTCATAAGGAAACTACAGAAGAAGCTACAGCTCCAAACACAACTTACCACTGGTAGGTGATTTGTTGTATTGCTATAAAATATGTATTGACAGTGAACCAGTTAGCTGTCATGTGAATAATGGCACATATTTTTTAACTTCTTTTTTTGAGCCAGAATTTTTCATATTTCTCCGATAATGATCATTAGTGCCACCATCTGCTGATCTTCCATGACCTCAGAGGGTATGTGAAGTTGTTAATGGGATGTTGCTATTAACAACACACCGAAAAATGCCAGTTGTTTTAATGAGTGGAAAGAAATTGAGAAATCTGCCATGGAATCACAGATATTCTGAAATCCCATGTGATCTACTAACCCAGAATTCTGTTTTCAGTCTTCTTCCAGCAGCAATAGTGAGAGAGCTGCTCCAGTTTCTATGCACAAGAAATCCCATCATGGCAGTGATGTACTCAAAATGAAACATATTGACCACCTGCACTGAACTGTTGGTTGCAAATGCTATGAAGTGAAGCATGTGATAAAGAAAGGTGTTAAAACCTGGTCATGATGACCAGTTGCAGATAGATTTAAGAAAAAAATCTGAATCAATAGACATAGACCATTTCATCTGCAACAAAATTTCTCACATCTCTTTGTAGGCAGACATCCTTTCAGTCCCTTGTGGATATTAGGAGAGTAGTGAAATTCATGACTTTACTCAACAGGTGTTTCCACAGCAACCATCAACTTTTTTTTCCCCTACCAGAGATTGATTAACACGCACATCACATCCCTTTTATGAACCACTGACAGCACAAGGTGAAAATATAAATACAAGAGAGAAAGAACATAGGCAAAAATGGGATGATACTGACAGATCTGGAGCTAGTGAAGACCAGCAGAGCTGACCAGCATATCAACACCAAAGTGCCAGAGAGGGTCTCATCTACTCTTTCTCTCTCATTCATGCTCTCTCTCTTTTCCTCTCTGAGGCAGAGTAGCATATCAATGCTTCAGCCCTACTATAGTCAGCCCTACTAAATGCTCTCTCATGAAGACATGAGAAGACAGGGATGCTTTGAGGGGTAAAACAAGTGCTTGGCTGATCTAAAGCAAGAGCTCATGACGAAGTTCTTTTCACAGCTCAACAGCTGTAGGTATTGATGGGGGTCACTACGCAACACTTCAACACAAATCACGGGCATTTAACACAAATGAATGAACTATCACTATAAGGGTAAGTTGAATGAAAGCCACAGTTTTATATATATATATACTTTGCATTGTTTATTGCAAATATGGGTCACAATGGCGTTTCATTTTTCTACACAGTCTCCATATTTTTCCAGGGCAAATATTCTAGTGTCCAGATTTCTCTAGAAAAAATTCTTGTAGAATCTATTTTATGTCACACTTTTAAGGTTTGCATTTAATCACCTTTGTATTAAGCCATTTTGATATATTATGCTAAGAGACCCTTTACATTTTGCCAGAGACCCTCTTATTGATTATTACCCCAATTAACACAGCAGTATAAACCGTTTTTCAAAGTAGAGGAAATATGAACTTATCTGATGAGCTGAAAATTATGCATAGGTCTAGACCATCATAGTTTTCTCAAATAGATGCATTTCAGACATTCCTATTCTGCAAGTCAGTCAAATAGTAAACCCTCCTGGGCCCCTCACCCACACCTACCAACATACCATTACTTTGTCACTGTTGATTTTATGACATATTATCCTATCAAACCTATTTAGTCAACAATGGTGCTTACAGTAAGATCATATACAAAAAGGTGTGCCCAAACTTTTGACTGGTTCTGTATGTATAAACTACTCTAAATGCAGGGTTGGGAGCAGTTACTAATTTCTTTTTAAAAATGCAGTTAGTAACTTAATCTAATTACCACAAAATTAAAGTAATGTAACTGATTACTTTCTGTTACTTCTGCATTACCTCAATGCCAAATATGTGGATGATGACAGATATTTTCTCAGCTGGAAGGCAGAACTTGCACTGTACTGTGATGCTGTTCCCTTTTTCTGCTTTAAAGACAAAATAATAGTGAAATTTCCACCCAGTGAACACATTTTTTTGCACCAGAGGCCATGATAATGAATTGGTGACTGTAAGATTAGCTCTGCTTTCACTCGAGACCAGAGTGGTATTGTGAGACTCGTGAAGTATTGTGTGCACATGTACATGTAGTATATTGTCCTGATTTAGGGCTGTACATACCAATTATTTTATTACTTTATTGATAATTATGTTTTTTTATTTGATTATTCTTAGGGTGTTAATTGAATAACCTTCCCTTGATTATTCACTTGGTTTTATTCTTTTAAAATATTATATACAGAGATGTTTATTTATTTGCAACATTTCAATTAACACTATTACAGAAGTTTTTCTTCACTAATCCCTTAATTAAATAGCAGTTTAGTAATTACAGTATTACTGACATTTATCAGATAATCTGTCACAACATGAGAATATTATCAAGTGTTCATATCAACCAAATGAATGTTGTAACTCGTTCAGTATAAGCATTATATATGAATGGTACTGAATAAACACTCAGACTAACTCAAGGTTTACTGTTATCACTTTTTTAATCACTTACCACAATCCTTGCAGCTCTGTATCTGTATAAAATGCAGGCTTGGGGAGTAAACGAATACCTGGAACTACGTTATGTAATTAGGATACAGAAAAGGTAACTGTATTACAGATCATTACAGAAAAAAAGCTGTAATCAGATTGCCGATACATTTTGTAAAAACGGGGACTATTTACAAGATTACTGTTTTATGAAATGCATAAGGGCTGCAACAACCAAACAAAGGCAATGAAAATCAATAATAAAAATAATTGCCAATAATTTCATTATTAGTTGATCTGTGTTATGAAGCACACTGCGCACACACTACGACTCTTCATAAAATCACATTGAGTGAACTTTCTCTATGGTGTGAAACTCTACTGGCCTAATGACATAACTAGTGATTTAATGTAAGTAATATTATCATTTGTTTGTGGGAATGTGAGGAGAAGCATGAGGTTCCTGCTTGAATTGTCCAAAACAGCTTTGTTATGTTTGGCTAAGCAGCAACTAGTGACGCTTTTTTAATCAATTAGCTTAAAAAAGTAAACTTTTCAGCTAGCCTATTTTTCCCTATCCTGTTTTTGGTTCACAAGTCCAGCTGCACTGCCGGTGTTCTGATGATTTGTGCTAACTTGGCAAAAATGCTACCGTAGCAATGAATAAACTTGATTTTAGCCACAGCCCTTATCCAAACTCTCACCTCAACCCTAATGACTTTAATGACAATGTGTTTTTCCTCCAGAACGGCATGTATCTGCACAGTGATACGTTTTTGCATGAGTACTGCGTCACCAACAACCCAAACGTAATTGTGAGACAACTCATGGTATTAAAACCGCCAAAATGGATGCGCTAGTAACTAATGTATGCATAGCATTTTGCTCTGGAAGACGGCAAAAAGTTCATCAGCTGAGCTGTAGCTCTCCTCTAGTGCTGCTGATGTTCTGACCAGTTGTGATAGCTTGGCAAAAATGCTACCAAGCCGTGAAGGAATGCTGCCGATTGTGGAGAATAAACTCGATTTTAGCCACAGCTCTAAGCTTCAACCCTAACACTTAAAGCTTAAAGTTAACCCTAAAACCTTAACTTTAAACCTAACATGCAACCGTTACAGCATATCTCGATAGGTAGCACAAATCGAAAGAACACCGTGCTGGCTGATGACAACACTATCAGCGCACAGCGCATGCGTACAGACAAAAAGATGCATGAATTCCGATCCGAGCGTTCTCATTCAGGTTGCATAGATACATCAGATACATATCGAGTTTAGTACCACATATGAAAGTGACTCAAAACTGATTTGAAAAGATCCACAAAGCCCTGAAAAGATCAGATCTGTGTCACATTAAGGCAAAAAATCAGATCTGAGTCACTTCAGCATGGCAGTGTGAATGTAGCCGAAATTAACTTAGCATCGGAGAGTTTCAGAGATTTATTATCATGGCCTCTGGTGAAAAAATTTGTTCACTGGGTGGAAATTTCACCATTATTTTGTCTTTAATCAGAAAAAGGGAACCACATCAGAGTACAGTGCAGTTCTGCCTTCCAGCTGTGAAAATGCGGTCATCATCCACATATTTGGCATTGCGGTAGTCCAAAAGTAACAGAAAGTAATCAGTTACATAATCAGTTACATTACTTTAATTTTGTGGTAATTAGATTAATTTACTGACTGCATTTTTAGCAGGTTATTAGTAACTGTATCAGAATACATTTTTAAAGTAACCCTCCCAACCCTGTCTAAATGCAATTGCAAATGACTGTATAACCCTGTGTCTAGATGTCAGAAGATCCCTTTTCAACTTTGTAGTCAACTAAACTCACATTCATTAAACTAGATTGCATTAAGATAGAGTAAAACATGCTTATATATGGTGCATAATTTGTTGAATATTAATAATTGTTGACATGAATCGAATCAGTCTGAAATAGTCAATAAGTCTCTTGGTATTTACATCAATAAATCCCAATTAATTTAGATATCAGCTTTGCCATTAGAGTTCTATTTACAGGAAATCAGTAACTAATTTGTCTTCTGGTAAATTTTGCATAATTACATTGCTGAACAATTTAATCCATAATTAAATAAGTCAAACATCACATAAGCATGATATAAAGCCACATGTAATTAAGCTAACTTAAATGTTTCAAATTTTTTACCATAATAGTAATCATAATATTAGAAATAACACAAAGAATAAGTGCTGTGATTGAATTAAACAATGAATGCCATCATCATATTGCAAGGGATAGAATAACATAGGAATCAGATAATTAAATAAATAAATAAATATATAAAGTGAATCTGAAATGTTTGCTATCTGCACAAGTAGAAGAGAAGAAAAGATTCATCTTCTCTTCTTGCATTCACATGAATTGGTTTGACCTTCTGTTATGAGCATCACTTATCATCTTAACCTAGATGAATTCTTCTTCTCTGTGGATTATAAGATAAAGTTCAGTATGAACTGCAAATGTATCCTTCATATTATAGTCATGAAGACATATACATATATATATATATATATATATATATATATATATATATAGTGTGTGTGTGTGTGTGTATACACATAGCACTGTGCAAAATTCTTGAGCCACCCTATTTTCTTTAGCAAAACTTTTGTAATTATTTGCATTTGAAAAATGTTTGTATGTCAGTAAAGAAAGCAGCATATTAAGTAAGAGACCACTTTTCAGACAAATAATAAATAAAAAAAAACATAATGAAAGCTCCTGAATTTTGCTGCAAAAAAAAAAAGCAAGTGTGACAGGCAAAAGCAGCCCTGACACTTGCACGCAGACATAGCATGAAGTGACACACATTGTTGCGAGTCAATGAGGGAACTAGTTGTGAAAGAGTCATGGAGCTTTGTGGGGCTTGGTATCAAATGCGCGCATACGTACCAGGTTTATTGAAATTTGCAAAGATTTGGCATGGAAAAATTGTCATGCTAGTGGCATGGTTAATACGCAACTTATGTACAACTTATTTGCAACAATTGCACATTACTGAGTGTCACTGCTTGCCATTGCTTGGGAATTTTTGACAATGCAAACACCTCTTTCTTCTCTCTTTCTTCTTTCCTTCTCCTCTACTTTCTGCTGATGGTCAACGATGATGCCTGCAACCGATTGACTGACATAGCTTTCCAAGGCGTGGTATTGTCGCAACTTATGTGCAAATAGTGCAGGCCCAACCACTTCCGATGGTGTCTCTCATCAGGACTTGGGAGCACAGATATTTCTGTACACTATCCCTGCTACTTTATGCCATTCAATGTGTTCTGTCCCAGCTTGCATCTTGCACCTGGCTGCTATGTGCTGGACAGTCTCAGGGGTGTCTTTGCACAGTCTGCACCTTGGGTCCTGTCTCCTGTGGTAGATCCCGGCCTCTACAGGCCTGGTGGTACAGATCCTGTAGGATTTCTTGATGTCAGCCACTTCCTCCATCTGCTGGTGGTACATTCCATAGAGGGGCTTGGTTTTCCATGATGTTTTCTCTTCCTCATTACCATCCACTTTCTTCTGCTGCCTGAGGCACTCTTATTCTTGCCTGAGGGTAGTATAATAGTAACAGGCTGCCTTTGGAACCAGGGTTCAATTCCTGGTCAAGGCAAAAAACTTCCAGTAAAGAACCCCAGGATGAAACAAGCATACCTTGGAACATGAGTGGGTCATAAATCCATACTGGCTTGGACTTTGCCTGGATTAACAAGGTCCACATTAGTTGTAGAGGGACCAGGAAAAGTGGGCTATTGGAACAAGACACACCTGGACTAGGATTGAAAACTTGGAAATGATTGAATGCTGCTAAGACAGCAAGATGAAGATGTTCACAGAAGTCAACAGTGCACTACTTACTATTCCCACCACCACCATCATATGCAGTGGCAGATGTCTCATTAAACAACAGTAATCCTAGAGATGCTCGAGTACAAGAGTACAAGATCAGCATGTGTCATCATCCATTCATCCATCCATTATCTATACTGCTTATCCTTCAGGGTCACATGGAAGCTGAAGCCAATCCCACCTGACTTTGGGTGAGAGGCAGGATACTGGGAAGGTCTCCAATTTTGTGCTATTATAAGATAAGAAAAAGTCTGATGATTTTTACCTTTATAGTGTTTTTTAAAGGTCTGACCAATCTTTGCACTTGCTTGCACTTGATAGTTGATCAATATCCAAGAATTGTCAATTAACATGCTCACTGAATTTCTCTGAAGAAGTGAGTTCCATTCACTGGAGAATCCACTGCATCTTGCAGCAAGTGTGTAAATAAAATTGGACATCTGGGTGATAAATTGAGAGTTTGTCCTTCTGGCTTTTAATCATGGAATGACAGCATTATCAACAATGTTTCAAGGGGGTGAAAAGACTATTGACTGGATCTTTTTCTTTTTTGAACTCGGAATAGTAATTAGAGTAATCAATGTATTTCACGTGTCAGTAACTTGATTATAGATGGTTTCTTTATTTCAGACCTTAACAGTGAACACTGACAGCTTGATTTAGGGTTTTTGCTAAATTACATCAGAACAGAGTCAAAACTCAAAAACCAAAATAATGTTAGAAATATTATCGGTGCTGGAACAATAACTACAACAAATAATATGCTAACGGCATACCCTTGAGCTCTGTAGGATATAAATAATTATGGAATATTTAATCTGTATTTGCAGCTAATATTATTGCAATCACAAAAAAAAACCATAGGGAAGATAAAAATTTAGATAACTTGATCAAACTGACCGAAGATGACTGGGGATAAAAGCTACACAAATGACCTGGCAAAAAGGTAATATTTGTTCTGGTAAGTACAAATTCCCTTCCTGAATATTTGAAGGTAAATAATTAATGAGTATTTCATTCAAAAATGAGATTTAAATGAGATTCAAAATTGTATTATTTATATTTTGGTATTCAAGGTTTATTTCAGCCAAAACATGCCATTGAATAGATCAATAAATGGTGCCTTGTTTGCTCTCAACCATGTATATACATCAGATTTTTAGCATGAAACAGATTAAATGATTTTCTCCTTTCATTGATCCAGAAGCCCTTGAATAAGAAATGTGGCATACTGACAAAGTCAGTCTGTCTGGGAAAAAAGTGAATCAGCTGCCTTGAATGGATCTTTTAAACGTGATCAAAATTCAATGAGACATTCAATAAAAAGTCATGGATCTGATTTTACATAATAAAATCAAGTGAACATTACAAGTGAGAAAAATAAATAAATAAATAAATAAATAAATAACCAACCATGTTGTTTAAATGAAACCAGAGAAGATATAAAAAAAACTTATAATGAGGTTTTAACACAACTTCAGATGCCAGTGACTGTGATATACGTAAATTCAACAAGCTATGTAGGGTTTATAACATTCCTGTAGGTTTATAAGAGTTTGCTGGAAAAGCTGTACCATAATGTTTGATATGGAAATCTACTCAGTGTAGTGTTTAACATTATCTTAACCATCTTCATGTGGTAGTTATCTGGAATGCTTTTCAATTAACAGGTTTGTCTAGTCAAAAGTTCATTAATGGAATTTCTTGCCTTCTTTATATGTTTGAGATCATCAGTTGTGTTGTGTTGAGGTAGTGTTGGTATACAGTAAATAGCCCTATTCCACAACTGTAGTAGCCCATATTACGTCAACAACCACTCAACTAAGTAGGGAGAAATGATAGTCCATCATTACTTTAAGACATGACATGTCTTTTCAGTAATAAAAATAAAGACAACATATTGGATTAGAAGATGTATCCAAACTTGGCTGGTACTGTATATGCAGTACATAAAACTCCCCTAGTCTGTGTTCACATAAATGGGAGCTTATAAAGCATGCATTGTTTAATCCCAAAGGATAGCCTCATTTTTTTAAATGCCAGCTTCAAGGTCCAATGGAGTACACTTAACCCTGGAGAAGTAGGAGGATAGTGGCCAGTACAGATGAATGAAAGTACAGGAAAGTCCAGTTTTAATACACACACCAGTTTTAGTGGGATTGAGAACAGTTGTAGAGCACCAGGTTTAAGTTAACTCTGTCTTATCTAAGAGATTGATACATCTCTCAAGCATTATGCCATGGGTGTAGTTTAACATTTGTGTCTGGGGGACCAGGCTAACAGGATGAAATGAAGCTTTACAGTGTTCTGTCTAGTGCATCGTAGTAACAGTACACAGTACACAGTAACAGTAATATTTCCCAATTAAACTTTTAATATGCCTTGTGTAAGCAGAAAATATCCTTAGTTTGTGATATATTTTAGTATCAGAGGCTTTTAGTGCCACTGGGGGGGGGTGGTGTGGGGTGCACTGTGATAACTCTACTCATGCTTACTGTGCACAAGAGGTATAAATTTTTAGCATCTATGGCTGTTGCCTGACATTGATCTCCGAGATATCGCTCTGCCTGATCTGTCCCCGGTCAGCAGCTGTCAGTTTGGGAAAAGTCTTCTAATTACACTGGCAAGTGGAGCAACAAATTCAGCCAGGTAAGCTGGTTAGAGTTTCACAGACTGCCCAGGTCCCTACATGTCTGTCTGAAGACAGACAGCAGCGTGTGTGTGTGTGTGTGCGCGCATGTGCATGCCTGTCTGACTCACTGGCTGTCTGTTTGTGGATGAAAAAGAGAAAGAAATAGAGAGAGAAAGCAGGTTTGTTGGAAGGAATACTCTATAGCTTGTTGAACAAAAAATAGGAATATCAGATCATGTTGATCTCGTGTAGAAATTTAGCTGGCCACCATGAGGAAGACAGAAAGATAACACAAGCACCTTTTGGTTGCTGAGGTTAAAGTTTGGGTTATATACACAGTAGGTTTAGCATAGCATTAATTAACTATGTTAATAATTATGTCAGTAGAAGGTCCTCACCAGGCCTGCAAGACAAGCACACTATTATACCCTCTCACACCCTACCATACTCTGTCAAACACACTAACAAACCTCTCACACCCTACCATGCCCTGTCATACACACTATCAAACCTCTCACAGAGTGCCATATCCTGTCATACATACTATCAAATCTCACACACTACCATACCCTCTCTTACCGAGGACCATACCCTTTCACACACTACTTTACCCTGTCAGACACACTATTAAACATGTCTAACACACAATATTATACCCTGTCACACACACTATGAAGCCTTTCTCATACAATCTATTATATCCTGTCACACACTATCATACCCTGTCACAGCACTATCCAGTCTCTCTCACATAGATTTGATCTCCATTTGGGCTGGTATTTTTTCAGCCAATGTTGCTAACATATTCATAACACGTCATCAGCAGCAATTAAGAAGGACATTGGAAATATGAATACAGTATGAATGAAGTGGATTATGTACTCTATCATCTTTTCCCTCCTTTTGTGGAGGCTCTAAATGTAGATAGACTGAACACATATTGTCTAGTCAAAGAACAAATTACACAGGACTTCTACAGATGAAAGAGCTATAGGTTTGATGTTTTTTTGGGTTGAATCAAAGGGTTACAACTTGTTTGGTTTAATCAGGAAACTTAAACTATTGAAAAAAAATAGTGTGTCATGTGAATGTCAATAAAACATGTGTGTCACTGAGGGCAAGGCTGCCAGGACAATGCCCCTACCAGTGACAACAACCACCCCTTGCCTAGCCTTAAGCCTTAAAGCCAACACAAGAAAGAAAAATATTGAAAACAATTCGTCCATTAAGCTCAAAATGAAATCAGTTTAAAGTTCTCCAACTTCATGTGCAAATCATGTTTAAAAACCTACGCCCACCTTAGTAAACAATCTGTCACATCTGTCAATCACAATCAACCATCAGTAATCTAGTGCCATACTTCTGTTCAGGTAAAATAAAAAATAACCAAAGTCATATATCAAGTTGTCATGTTTACTTTCAAACTATAATATATACCAACATATGCTCTGAGGGTAGAACTAGTGTCAAAATATTGTAAATTTGATACTTATTAAATATCAATATAACATTATCATATTAAAATAAGTTAATAGCACAGGGAATATTTATGTTTTTGAGGCAGGTATCAGATGGAATTGCAGGCAGACTTTATTGTCTTTACTGACTTTATTGCAACAAGTTAAAAAATCAAAAACGATGATCAAAGCAGGGTCAAATGTCTGGTAATCAATAAACATGCTTTCAAGGTCAAAAGTGGAATTTAAAAAATGGAGAACCAGGGACCTGCCAACATGACAGGAGGCACATATTTTTGTCACCTCAAGACAGAAACAGTACCCTGAAAGTTGCATTAATATTCTTTCTGATTTGGGTTGCAGGTATGAATCAAAGCACAAAAAAAATTATTATCCAAGAGGTTGTAATTGTGTCTGGCAAGGGAGACTTTATGGAGGCTTACACCTAGAAAACTCCAAGATGAAAGACAACACTTCTTTGACACTTCTGCTGGCACTTACAATGACAATTAGCTGTTATTTTGGATATAGGAAATTCAATAGCAGAAAAAGTAGCAATAAACTGTGATGTCAATTATGGTCTCAAACATTCTTGCAAAATTTAAAAGTAATAATCAAATAATAAGAAAGATACAATTTGTTTAGATACTTGCTTGTTATTTCTCTGTGTAAGAAGGTACAGAGTTGGATAAGTTTGCTGTGTTGTCTATAGGATTTGCATTTTCTTTTTCACCAGAGCTACATGTATTACTGCAATTATGCAAGATCCAACCATCCATATCATGTTTTTGATAGTATAAATATCTTAAATTTTGCTGCAGTTTTTTTTTCCTTCTCTGTTCTTTCTTTCTGCTCTGCATGGCAGTGGAAAGTTGAATTTGTGTGTGCAGCTACAAAATATTTCTGTCCTGTACTAGCACAGATGCTTGAGTATATAATTTTGCTTATTCATCTGTATGTGCTGATTTTCTTTCTACCCTTACACTGGTAAAGAAATAGCCCCCACACTTCAGGCCCTCAGGCCCGCAGGCTTTGGGTTATTTACTGCACTTTGATTCTTAACTAAAAACATATACAATGTGCTAATGAAGATCAGAAGATCCTCTACAAAGAGCTGGCTCCATCCATTCAAACATATAAAATTAATTGGATCCTCAACCACAGAAAAAATATCACGGAAGTGTCAAAAGTCAGCACTAATTTATGTTGTTGTAGGTCATTAGCCAGTACAAGAATTCTTCTTTCATTCAGTCTAGTAGATTTTCCATTTTTAATATTAAGGAAACAGTTTTTATATAGGCCTATAAAAGTTTATATCAGAAATCACAAGCAAATATATCCAATAGAGGGATGTGGAGTTGTCAAAAATGTCAGTGTATGAGGGAGAATCAAAAAGTAAAGGCAAAACATTTAAAGGCTTTAATAAAAGTAACTGAGCAATTGAACACATCACATTTCATTATAGTCCCCATGCAAGATGATGCATCTGTTTTATTTATTTTGGTTTTATTTGATTCATGGCTATGTGATAAATATGAAAATGGTCAGTTCAGAATTCATGTGGCTATTTGTCTATACACACATGATGAAACAAAGTATTCCCGCAGAGAAGTTTTTCAGCTGTTCCCGAAGCCATGTGATCACCGTTTCCAGATCCGGGCAGTAAGGAGGATGTGGAAGATATTTGAACCCAAGCTGTTGCACTGTCTCTACTGTTGCTGCTACAATAAGGGGACATGCACTGTCATGGTGCAGAAGACTGTTTTAGACAGCATTCCTCTTCTATTGCTGTGAATTGCAGATCTTTAGTTTATTATGCTGCAATGCACAGTATTTTCCACTGTTCACGGTTTGCCCATGCACTTGGAAATGTCCCAAAAGAACATTAGGGTTAGGGTTAACCCTGGCACACTAGGGTGCACTATCCTTTGATGGTGCAATCTCGCAACGGAGTGCCCATGTTTCTACCTTCGTGGCTGCCACTCGACTACAAGCTTTTTATAACATATTCATAAGCATGCATGAGCATCAGTATTTCTTACTGAAGAGATAATTAATACTGAAGGCTTCATATTGTACTTCTGTCAAAACATGAGATGACAAACACTTTAATAAAGTATATTGCTTTGTATTTACATAAAAAAGTGAAGAGGTAATTATCATTATGGGTTGACTGCTAGAGACTGTTGTATCTGTAATTATGTGTTAAACCTTGTCTTCGAAGTTAATGTTTCGCGTTTACTATTAGGACCTTCGTGAAGCATTCATTAATTAATGTTCCATTGGATTGAATGCTCTTAAAAATCTTCTATTGAATTAAAGGTTGACAAAAAGGTAAGTCATGCTTCTTTAGAATATGATAGAAACATTTTTCCTTCACATGAAAATAGTCAAACCTTGAGGGTTTCAGTAATGTATCGTGTGTGAACATGTTGGGTTTTTTTCATTAACGACAAGCTTAGAGAAGGTGGAAATTCAAAAGACTGTCCAGCCATCCATCCATCCATCCATTATCTATACCGCTTTATCCATCTGGGTCGCAGGGAAGCTGGAGTCAATCCCAGCAGTCGTTTCAGGCAAGAGGCGGGGTACACCCTGGGCAGGTCGCCAGTCCACCACAGGGCCAACACAGACAAACAGCCACACATGCTCACAT
>JAQQZR010000023.1:19362849-19382300 GCA_030068235.1 Notoglanidium macrostoma | reverse complement strand
GCTTCCAACCTGGCCTGATTCCATGCCTGGACATGCCCAGGCTGCACAAACCATTGTTGATAAGTCACTTATGGGAGCGAAAATGTTTGGATACAAATATAAGAAGAAATCATGACATAACTGAAGATTTCTCTGAAATGGTACGTGATGGGTAAATTTTGATTTGATATTCATGATCAGCACCCAAATATCTATAAGAAACACCAAATAGTGTTCAAGAAGCAAAAACTTTGTTGTGCAGTGTTATTAAAAGCACTATACAAATAAAATTTAATTGAATTGAATTTTTATATTCATAGGTTTGTGAATGTGAACATCTTTAATTCAGACGGCAGGTTTTCAAAAGGGTTCAAAGCTAACCAGGTTTTAAGATAAAAATAAGATAAAATCAGAATTCATGATTTTGTCATCTTTACAAGAGCCTCTGGACTACCAACCACAATACAAGACCAAAAGCATGAACAATCCACCACCATGTTTTACAGTCCACCTGGGTACTTCTGCTTGGGCAATCCACAAAATTGATGATGGTGTGCATGACAAACTTATTTAATCACAACATATGATATCAACTGTAGCTCCAATGACATTTCCTATGAAATTCTGAAGCTGCATTTTTAGGGTGGACCTCGTTCATGTAATCCTTCCAGAAAGCTCGTCATGGTCTCTATCATAGTACATTTTTACATTTTCAAAGGAACAATAATAAACTAAACTGTCCAAATATGCAGTCTTCTGTTGTCCGATTAAATGCTTTCAGGAATGTATATGTCCGCCAAGTGGTATGGGTCCTGCTTTACATTAGCAGCTCATTAGCAGCAAACATTGTTTGTCTATGTATTTTGGCTTTGTGTCTTCCCACAAATCACTATTTGCTTTTCCAACCATTCCTTCATTGAGAAAAAAAATGGCTGGACTTTATTAATTTGAAAGAGACTGGAAGTTGTGCAAGTTCATTGATAAGAAACAGGTGGTTTTAAACCAAATTGGCATTGTTTAACTATCATTGTCTGGGCTCCTCAAGTAACAGAATTTTATCAAGTATCATAATATTTACAATTAATTACAAGCCTATCATTCAAACATATCAAAAGCCTCCCGGTGATGTCCCTGGAGCTCTTTGTCACCACTACTGCTACAGATCTTCAATGTCATGTACACCACATGGCATCTTGATGTCTGTCCTCGAAAAATTAATATAGTTGCCCAATCCATTTCATGGGGACCATAAACACCAACCATGGAAAAAGCCAATTATCACCGAGGCACCGTTCACAGAAAATGATTGGTGCCTCAATAGTTCTTAACATCAGTCCTAATTCACAGTGAAAAGAAATACAGAGAATTTCAGATTTATCAAATTTAGTAAATGAAAAATACAAATGGCCTTTGGCTTTTCAAGGTAGAAAAGCTCAAATAATATTCTGCTCCATAAATATTCTGCAGCCAAATTTAACATATGTAACATCATAATGAAGGCAGAGAACAGTATTGCCTAGCTACATCTTCACTATTCCTAGGCAAGGTCTGTCATCTTTTATCCAACATTCAGGAAAAATTCTACAAGTGCACTGGGGCAAAAGCGTCATTGTCTTAATTAGCTTCAGAGCATTTCCCAAAAAGAATTAATCTACCCTTTTAAAGAACAGCCCTGTTAATTATGTGGCAGGAAAATGGTTTCCATTATGATATAAATGATGTCCCATTTTCTAATTTATTCTGTGAGGCATGATCAAAATTCGAGAGAGGAATAAGGGCTACAAAAGGTTAGGCAAGGCTTAGGCTGATCAAATATAGCCATCTATTGTATAACTCAACTTTCTTTTAAGAGGAAGAAAAGAATTTTTCTCTTTTGTGAGACAACTTTTCATGCAATTGATCACAGTAAACACTCAGTAGGGTTGCAATGTAACTCACATATTTACACAAACTGATCCAAACATGACCCCATGCATTCAAATTCATAAAATCTCACATGGGGGTCAAGTTTAGGGTTAGAGGATGGGGTCAGTGTTATACATCATTCTGTATAAACTCTAGAGACTGCTATGTGTGAAAATCCTAAATCAGCAGTTTCTGCAATACTCAAACCAGCCCATCTATAACCAAAACCATGCCATGGCTAAAGTCTTGACCTGTATCTACATGATTCTATGTATTGTGCTTCTTCCACATGATTGGCTGATTGGATAAAGGAATAAATGAGAAGGTATGCAGGTGCATCTAATTACATTATATTAACATTAAACAGGTTTTCATATTAAATATATATAATAGCCATTTCAATTATTTGGTTGCCTTACTAGATTGGCAATCATTGGATAGTGGGCTCATCAACATATTTAGCTACATAGAGATATTTCTGTACCTACTGGTCAGAATTAGGTATTACAAGAATTGCTATTCAAGGCCCATTTTAGCAGGAACCACTCTGCCCAAGCTACCTCAGTGAATTTTTTGTTTATGAGTGGGGAAAAGGACAGTGGACAAAACAGTAAATGATATTACCTTTTATATATTTACTTCATACACTGTGACAATGGTGACATGAACAGTGTCTGCTGTATCAAACTTTTTTTAAATTTTTGAATTCCTTCTAAAAAGTCCATTATCAAAATGAACCCTTTTATTGGTCCACAGTTTTCAGTCCTTTCTCTAAATTAGAAAGGATGTGATTTGCAAATTTAATTTACAGTGTTAACTAGCTAGCAATGTAAATATCCAGGTTATTAATGTGTCTTTGGTGAGCAGTTATCAGCAAACGGAAACCACCATAACTTATCAATTGCTTATAAAATTGTCTGATTTTAATAAAGCCATGATTGAAAATGTGTGCATATTAAAGATCGATGAGCTAAATTTCTTTACAGAATGAGGCAAATTAAACACTGAGGTGACAGTGTTATGCCAAAGATTTTCAGTGTGATCGAGTAGAATTGGGTTGTTTGACTTTTTAATAGGCTTTTCATCTGTGGATGCTGGCTTTTAAACCAGGCTACTTCTTTCTGTTTTATCTTTTTATGTTTTTTATGTTGTTATTTATTGTCATCCTACCCCACCGGGCCAGTCCTGCTGTAAAGGGTAAACTTCATGTTATAAACCACCTGAGATTAAAATGGTTAACTGACTAAATATTATATCAATAGAAGTGGAAAGTCAACTTTCAGAGATAAAAACACTGCACATATTGAGAATAGTGTCACATTAACAAAAGACCATAAACAGACATACATTTGGATATAAAGACAATCTGCATTCTACAATAAAAGTGTATAAGCCAAGTCAGTGCACTCAGCGCCACCTCAGTTTCAAAACATAAAGTTTTTTAGCGTGTAGAAACATGTCTGCTTCTTCATTGTTTGGTCTCCAGTACTTTTTTTCCTGTGTAGTACCATGTCTAGAGAACAGAAAGCTGTCAAGACTGCCCCCTTGGGGAAATGCTTGGGTGTTTTGCACAATGTTGTTAGAAGGAGATGCCAGAGTGTCTTTTTAAATCCGGGATTAATTGTGCATCCTCTCATCAGAATGACTGGGGCAAATATCCTGCTAATGAACTGAAATCTCTGAAGCAAATGTGCAGCTGAGAGCAGGCCTTATAGCATGTGTCTGCCAGAGCTTTCTGAGCTGAGAAGAAACAAACTTTACTTTCTTTGTACTGCATAAGGGTCATTTCATTTTAACGTTGATTCACAATGTGAATTAAATTAATTCAATATAACTAAGATTATTAACATATGTAAATCTCATATGTATTGATCAGATTTGTATATGGTTGCATAAACTTGGCCTGCCTTTGACACCTAACATCTTCTCTTCTTCTTTTCCATCTGCCTCTGTTGCCATGATACAATGTCTCATGTCTACAGCTCACTCTCCCTCCTGCAAAATTCAGTCCCTCCAATTCTTTTAGCATTCCCTTCCCAGAAAAAAAAATCCTTCCTTTTTAGAAACTATATCCTATATATAGTCATTAATTGTCTGATGGAGTATGTTAACAAAATGAAGGAACATATATGAAGAACGGACAGAACAGGGCATAATCAAATGGATTATGGACCAAACACACAACATTAGGCTAATGAGCCACTATATTTTTTCATGACCTTTAAATATAAGATTGATTATACCTGTTCATATGTCTATAATAGTCAACCACCTTCAGTAACAATTTTGAAGAAAAGTGTCGAGGTCACAAGTGTTAGTTTTGTGTTTGGCGATATAGCAAAGTTACTATCTTCTATCTATCTGAATGTGCAGCATGGCATCTAATGCTCTTGTAATATTTTCAGAGTGATGAATGATTTTTTGCTGATGTACATCTAAGTTTACCGTATTTTTGAATGGTCTTACAATTACAACTTTGCCTTTACAATTGTAAAACAGGACTCCTTTGAGTTTCAGTGAAACTTTACAGTACTTGCTGGGAATATGGGTAAACTTGTATTGATAAAGAAATAAACATTTACATGAACGTATTTGAGAAGGGTGAAATCTGTAGTTCAAAATCATTACTAAGTAACTCAAACCAAAATATTTAACTGTTCCCATTACCACCTACATAGCAAATCCTGTGAGTAAATTTACTTAAGTTAAGTAGCCTAAAAACTGTTTCAAAATCATTCTACAGGAAACCAAACAAGATTGTAATACTGACTCTGTTAATACATGTGCATCAGGAGCACATCATTAGCCACACAAATTAACATAAAACGAAACTACACAAGTGAGCAAGCCTAATGAAAGCACTCAACGTGTGAGTGTGTGGTATCTAAGGTGTCCATCACTACGACAGTGAATAAATATTGTTGCAACCTTGAGGTCATTCTACTGGTACATAAAAAAAACAGCAATAGTCCTATTAAAATTGATTTAAGCTGGACATTTGAGCCTGTTAATGTGTTGATGTGCAAATTCACCCATTAAATGACTGAAAAACTATGGCTATCAGTGGAAGAGGAGGTCACTTCCCTGAGTAAGTCACAGGAGCCCTGAAATAACGAGTGGATGTTGCTCAACATGGCGTGAAATGACTTTATTGCATTTTCACATTAAAAGCATTGATAGAGTACATTTCTAATAAAGGTTTGTAGTGCCGGAGGGAGAATCGTTCAGAGGCCGCTAGCCATGCGCAAGGGCAGGGGGAAGGCATTGTGGAAAAGGGAGAGAGAGTAATGCATGGAAAAAAATCAGCCTCACCTGCCTAATTCAGAAATACACACATGACTGCTATAAGTAGGAGAATGTCATATAATCAAATGTGTTAAGTGGACACATCTGGCAACCTAATAAATGATGAATGGCTTATAGTTGAAGACTTGGGAATCTAAAGAAGTAGAAATAAATCTTGCTAATGGGACAGCTGTAAAGACTGTCAGACTGATAGTCAGTTGTTAATAGGTGTTTCGTTTTGTTTAGACACTTGTCCTTTTTATCAAGAAATTGCCAACATCACTAGCACATATTGATTTTTTGTTTTTTTTGGGGGGGGGGTGGTACAAAAGAGGTTTGTGTTCACATTTGACTAAATAATTTAACTGCTCTGTTTTCTAAAATATGTAATATTGCTGGTATCTACCGTTTCCTAATCCACAGTCTTAACGGAGAAGGAAAGTCATAAGCACAGCTGACAGAAAAAGCACAAGCATAGATGACAGATAATGACAGATAACAGCATGTGTATTCTAATGAGTTAAATTACCAAAAAACTGAGATGGTGGTGAACGTAAGCACGAATGTCATCTCTTGCCAGATTTACCTGAATACACAGTGACAGTACAAATGCATTGCCCATTAATCATCTATAGTGGTTCAAGCCACATACATAATTACCAGTGTTCAGTTGTACTGAGTTTTGTCTTTCTAGCCATGTTGTCATGCTCAGGTCAGGCTAACAACAGAAGAAGTTTCTCTTGTCTTAACTAGGGTCATTTGTGCAGAGGTGAGTGCTGCTCTCAGCATGCTATGATGAGCTTTCTGAGGACACAATGGTGCCTGTTTGTCTTCCCTTTACCCCTACTGGCCCTAATTAGGTGTAGAGAAATATTTTTTTTCTTCTCTTTTGTTTCTTTATATCACTGCCAGCTTTCACAGGCTAACATTCTTGGGGCTAATGGTATTTTTAAACATAAGAAAGAAATTTTAAAAAATCATCTACAAACAAACTAGAACCACTGCTGATTGCCAAAGTACAGCCTTCATGGCATAAAATAACAAACAAATTTGAGATCAGATTTCATGTAACAGACACATTTATCATTCTTGATATCATTTGAACTGGTTGAGTTCTGGTATGATAAATGAAGTTGCAAAACTTGTTGCAAAATTTTCAGAATGACAAGAACGACCCTGTGTGATTATGGCTCGATAATGAACTGCACCACAGCTGTGTTTTTGTCCATAGCAGCATTACTTCATAATATAAATGCAAAGACAGGTCAGATGTCCTGTCTCTGCCTCTCCTTGTAGAAAGTGCACAGAAGAACAAGAACCAGTTGAGAGCACTGATGTACATAAACAAAGTAACTCCTTCAAACATTTTCACACTTTTCTTGCCCCTTACACCATAGAGTGTGCCTGCCCCCTAGTGTACCTCAGTACACATGGAATTTTGTCATCTCATTAGACATAAACATGTACATTGTTTTATTTACTTGTGTAGCTTTTCCACAATGATGAAAGCTCTTAAACCAGCTCATCTTGTAAATACTCTTGACCATCAAACTTCCTAACACAAAAATATCGACTAAAGCAACACAGACATGGTTGCCTGGCAACATGCATTATCTTTTGATTCCTTAAATACTGATAATCTAGTGGCTAGTGAACATCAGTACGGGAGTAAGCACTAAAGAAAAAGAAAAAAACTGCATCCTCTCATCAGATTTGAGATGATGGAACCTATTGTATTTTAGACGAAGCTTTAAGCTGAATAAAGCGAAATTCACAAAGGAGTCTTTAAGAGCTGCATTTACTCATCATTTTATATATACGCCTATTGAAATCAGGAGAGGCTTTAAAACTAGTTTTTGTTATATTGTGATATTGTAATAATGCAGATAATCATAACCATCTGCACTTCTCTCTGATGGGTGAGATTAGATGCATAGGATAATTATCATAGCTTAATGGGCCTCTACATTGTGTGTGTGTGTGTGTGTGTGTGTGTGTGTGTGTGTGTGTGTGTGTGTGTTAGGAGTGTAATGCATTGCCACTGTCTGTGTCTTTATCTGTTTATTGCGCAAAATATTAATGTCTGCATTTGGCAGTTGGATTTAACTGGCAAGGCCTGAACTGGAAGGATTGTCAGGTTTTTTTGTTTGTTTGTTTGTTTTTTATTACATGTGAACCTTATCACTTTGTCGATGGAAACTTTGGAAATAAAATAAGCAGGACTGTTAACACTCTAAGTATGGACTGTGAATTCTGGCTCTGACAGTTCCTCAATCTCAGCTAGTGACATGTTAAGGATAGTTTTTTAAAATCCTTCTCACACAGTTATTATTTTTGTTTGTATCTTTTTGTAATATATTCTAATAAATGTAATTAATAAATGTGGTCTTTCTTAAGCTTCATATCTAACTGCTCATCTCTGTGGGGGAAAATATATATATATTGCACTTCTTATTTGTACCTGTATGTCTATCTATTTGAAACACATTATCTGTTCATTCCAAATAATGTATTTCTATTTACATCCATAATGTATAAGAAACTATAAATATATTGGCACCCAATATATCTACATAGAATGAATAAAAATGGTTTAAAGTAAATATATCACATAATAGTTAATATTTTCCTCTTAAAAAACTGGAGTTGTCTTCTAAACTTATGCTAAAGTTGTTGACACATTTATAGAATATTTTAAAAATAAATACAGATTGTCTTCCTTAGGCAATGTTCTATTTTAAAAATAGCTGCCAGAGAGACATAAATTCAATTAAAGATACATAGAAACTAATAAAAGAGATTATTGTTGACACAGCAGACACAATCAAGCCTAATCAGAGCCATGATGGTTTATGTGAAAATGTCTAATAAATGCTTTATTTATTGGTTGTGATAATGTGCAAGAATTGCATTGTTAAAGCCCTGAAATTTTTGTGCATGAATTAATCATCTAAATTTATCTTTTATTACAACCCACATCCAATGGGACAACACATTTCCACAAAAGTTGGTAAACTGTGTAAAAAGTAAATAAAGACAGAATGCGATGATTTGCAAATCATGTAAACCCATGTTTAATAGAAAATAGAGCAAAGCCAACATATGAAATGTTAAAACTGAGAAATTTTATTGCTTTTTGGAAGACATAAACTCATTTTCAATTTGATGCTAGCAACCCATTTCAAAACAGTTGGAACAGTTGGCATGTTTACCACTGTGTTGCATCAGCTCTTCTTTTAACAACACTCTGTAGACGTTTGGGAACAAAGGAGACCAGTTGCTGGAGTTTTGAAAGTGAAATGTTGTGCCATTGTTGCCTGATATAGAATTTCTGCTGATCAAATGTTCAGGGTCTCCTTTGTCATATTTTTCATTTCATGATGCGCCAAATGTTTTCAATGGGTGACGGTCTGGACTAGAGGCAAACCAGTTAAGCATTTAGTGTACTACGAAGCCATGCTGTTGTAATATGTTCAGAATGCAGTTTGGCATTGTCTTGCTGATATAAGCAAGGCCTTCTCCTCAGTCAATCTTAACATCCAAAGACAGGTCATGAATGAAACACATAAGCATGGCAGAGAAATATCATGTCTATGTTTCATTCCTGACTTTTTGTGCTGGGGTTACTCCCAGTGTCGAGTTTCCCATGTTCTTCATGTGTCCATGTGAGTTTCCTTGAGGTTTGCTTGTTTCCTTCTACCACCTCGAATGAATGAATTCTTTTTGTAATGAAATGCTAAAGGTATCGAAGGGACATTTACCATCCCTGGTGCTTAGAAAGGGTGAAATAAAACCACAGTTCTACTTTGATTGATTGATGTCATATTTTTAACATTAATGTGATGCTAATAGTTCCAACATAATTCAATGTCAATTCAATATTGATTTTCTGTCATCAACCAATAACTGATTTATAACCATAAATCAGTGTTGAAACTTTCAATGGTTGTCTGGCAATTTGTTAAAAACCAAATTAGTTCACTCCAAAACACATTTTGGGCAATGTAAATACACTCAATAATTGTTGACTGCCAGTTGAATCCATCATTAATGAATTTATTATTTGTATGAATCATCTCTGTACGGGCCCTAAATCTTTTAGTGAGCATTAGTGTTCAAACTGTGTAGTGTCCATGGAAGAGATCAGTGAAGACCAAAAGACCGCATCTCAATATTTATCTGAATGATAGAATTTCATATGGCACTATTCCTACAATATTCTTAAATTAGGAATTCCACTTACTGAAGTTGCCTTGTGAACTGTAACCACAGCAGATGACTGCCTGGTCAGCTTAACCTTGGTATGGGTTGGTTTGTTTTTTATAGATGAGTACATAACCACTAACATTACGATTTCATCACCTCAGTTGTGCATCAGAAACTAAACGAGAAAGGCATTTATTGGCTGAGTAATTTTTTACTTCCCATAGCCTAATCTGTCTTTGTACTGTCCAATTAATTTACAATACCTTGGACATTCAATAAAGGTTCAAAATCTAAACGTATCTGGATCAGAACCCTGAATAATTTTTCAATGTCTGCTTCAGACATCTGTAGAGGTTCAAAACAGATAATACATGGTATGTCATGGTATATCCATTACACAATAATGCTGTGTAAGGTGGCAAAATATAATATATGAATGATTACAGTATGACCTAGCTGGCTTGTCATATTCCTTATATGTTTTTATTTAGCGTGGTGGCTTTAGCAACATAAAAATTCTGTGTTGTCAGCCATCGCGCTTAAGGAAAGATAAAGTCTATTTATCTACAGAATACAGCCAGCAGGTTTAAGTGTGTCTGTGTTTAGAAACAAAACCAAAAATCATATAATATTTGTTTTTGTTCCCTCCTGCTGAGGCAGTAATTAAATGAATGGGATGGAGATGCAGATAAAGGCTGAAGTACAATGTAACCATGCACCAGAGAGAAAGAGAAAATAGAGTTGAATGGCTTGTGTTCAGTAATGAAGTTAGAGTGTGGAGTTGTGCTTCTTTTGTTGTAAACTAAACCTTATTATATTTCATTCAAAATGTAAAATTGATTAAATTGTAGCATAATAAAAGATGTCTGAAATACGTCTACATCTCACACTGAAAAGGATGCCTATAATAGAGCCATAAAGATGTTTTGAATCTTGTAGAAAAGTATCCTATGGAGGACATTTAGACAATCACGAGAAAGACGCAATTAATTGTTCATTCTGGCTGCTGACAGAACTTATGTTAAATGCCAGGAAAATGTTTAAATACTGTGGATATAAAATAAAATCTACACCCCACATGTAAAATGGTAGGTTTCTGCGAAGTAAAAAATATAACTAAGATAAGTCTTGTCAGAACTTTTTCCACCCCCAAAGTGAAATTACAGCATATACAAAATTAAGTGAAAAACACTCAGAAACCTTTTATGTAGGAAAAATAAAAAAAGTTATAATAACCTGGTTACACAAGTGTGCACACACCTAAACTAATACTTTGTTGAAGCACCTTTTGATTTTATTACATTACTCAGACTTTTTGGGTAAGAGTCAATCAGCACATCTTGACTTATCAATATTCTCCGACTCTTTCTTTCAAAAACATTCTAGAGGCTTCAGATAGTGAGGGCATTTCCTGTGCACAGCCCGCGTCAGGTAACCCCACAGATTTTTAGTAGGATTCAGGTCTCGGCCATTCATTTTGATTTGGATGTGTGCTTTGGGTCATTGTCATGCTGAAAGGTGAAATTCCTTTTCATCTTTAGCTTACTAGCAGACACCTAGCTGCCACCACCATGTTTCATGTTGAGTATGGTATTCTTTTGGCGTTGTGCCAAACATATATTTTGGAATTATGAAATTTGTTAAAGCTTTTGGAATCATTCTCATCAGACCAAAGCACATCTTGCTACAAGTAGTCTAGTCTAGATTTGTTTGTTTTTTGTGAGAAAGGGCTTCTGTATAGCCACCCTTCTCCACAGCTCAGACATGTGACGAATACAAGAGATTGTTGTCACATGCAGAGAGCAATCAGTTCTTGCAAGATTTTCCTGTAGCTCCTTTAATGTTGTTGTTTCTGGTAAAGTGTTTGTCTTGTTCATTTTTAAATTTTGGAGGGATATCCTGTCCTTGGTGATGTCACTGTGATTCTCCATTTTCTCCACTTGCTGATGATGGCCTTGATCCTTGTTCCTTGGTACATCTAATGTCTTGTTACCATTCAGCAAGTGAGACACAGTACCTGCTTTGTAAGCTTTCAGAAGAGCATGGCTTCAGCAGTCAGATGAAACCAAGAAGATGTAAAGAAAAGCCTACAGAAACAGCTGACATTTATTTGGGGTTAATCAGAATAATTTCAATTAAGACAGATGTATGATAGTTACTTTTGAACATAAGATTGAATGTGATTGGTTCATTCTGAAAACAGCTATCTCCACAATTATAAAAGTTGTGTACACTTATGCAACCAGGTTATTGTAATTTTTTTCCCATATTTTCTAGTGTTTTTATTTTTATTTACTTTTTCACTTAATTTTTTATACCTTGTAATTTCATATTAAGGGTGGAAAATGTTCTGACATGATTTATCTTAGTTTCATTTTCTTATTTCACTGTAACTTGTTGCCGTAAGTCTCCAGCTCTCATTAAATGACTTCTGGCTGTGTTGTTGCATCGTATCACTGCAAGTCTCTATACAAAATACTTCAAATAACCTTTGAAATTAAGTTGACAACCATATTCCCTGTACTGTATATAACAAGTGTGAGATGGCAATGAAACCCAGTTATATTGAAGTCAATCTACACAACACATCCGTAATGTAGCAACAAGAACAGAGTACTTACTGTTAGTTATGCTTTATTTGCTTTCATAGCAAACACACAAAACACAAATACAAGTTATTTTGATGGAGAAGGCACATACATGCACAGCATGCCATGCCACAGAAATAAAAAAATCTGATTTTTTTTTTTTTTCAAAAGAATTTAGCAGTGACCCTCCCAGCAGCTGGCATTTAGCTTGCTAGGTATGACAACTGGAACTCATCTCCTGCTTCTGTGTCATCCACAAAGCAGCACACATCTGCACTGCCAAGCAACCATGCATATCCACTAGCTGACATCTCTTCTTTTATTTCTCCCTTGATACAACCCAAACCTCCCACTGACATTGAGAAGTGCAAGCCTCGACTCCTAAATTTTCTCTCCTCCTGACTAAACTCCCCATGCCAGAGTAAAGTTTCTAGGGATTTTTCATTCCCATCACTCACTCACACTTACCATTGGGGTTCCAAGCTTTGCCTAGTACAGTCTCTATTTCATGCATTTTGCATTAGGTGTTTTTTTTTTTTCCCTCTCCCCACTTGGCACAGGCAGGTAATAGTGACCTTAGGGAATGACATTTTTCAAGGGAAAATCGATTGTGCTTTCTAAAAAGAGGCATTAAACAATGCACTACCTCCCCACAGCTTGCTTACAAAAGTGGTAAATGTAGACTTATTCAGCAGCGTGGGAATTTTATCCCCTGAAAAGTCATTCTCCATCACAACTGTGGCATTAACCAGTTCTTTGCAGTGACCACCAAAAGAATGGTTGTGACATTAACCAATGGATTGAAATTTTCTTACTTTCTCTCCGCAGATAGTATCAAAAACTACACAGTTGACGGCAAGTTTACAGTAATCTGCCCTTTCTAATGCCATTCTTTTGTAACCATGAGAATCGAAGAGAAGCTAAAGCACAATGTAGGGGAAAAGTATGCCAAATTAAGGATACCAATGTTCATTCGTTCATTCATTCATTCATTCATTCATTCATTCATCCAGTTTCTTTAACCTCTTTATCCTGATAAGTGTGAATTGTAATTACAATCATGTTGACTGCTAACTTTCTAGCCACAGAACCCCTGTGTATAAGGTTATGTATAGGTAAATGTTAACTAGTTTCAGACCTATTTGTTAATAATAGGTGTACTCAACATGGTGATTAGAAAAACCTTGAATCATTTCCACCAAACTAAATACGAGCACTTTTTCACTTTGGAATCTTATCTTTAGAGTCACTATGAGACTTGGTACATACTATATGTAGTAGGTCTTATGGTTTGTGTGAGGTAATCATGATGGAGGGGTTTGGGAATGAGCCAAAAAGGCAATGGGTCACAGGGCACACTTGAGACTTTCCACAATTTTATGCATTTATGTTTCTCTCTCTCTCGCTCTCGCTCTTTCTATCTCTCTCTCTCTCGCTCTCACTCTCTCTCTCTCTCTCTCTCTCTCTCTCTCTGTGTGCCAGTGAGCTGTAAGTTTGTGTGACATGGTCAGTGCAGACAAGGCAAAAGTGAAGCTGCAGAAGTGCAGAACATGCTGGAAAGCTGCTATTTTGGTAAAAGGTTTAAGATTAGTTCTGGACTCACATATGTGAAGGGGGTTTGTAAAAAGAGCAATAAATGTTCAAAACTTGCTGTGTTCTTTAAGCAGTCTCCTGGGTTTCAGCCCACTAGGAGCTTTTGTACATAATTTATAGAATTATTGTCCAAAAGTCTCACAGAGCAATTTGTAAATAATCTCTAGGTATTAATTCATAGTTCCTACTTAATGATGAATTCTTAATTCACATCATGCTGTAACCATGGCATCAGTTTGAGGTAAGGAATTGATGCAGCAAAAGGAGGCATACACAGTAATCTCTTGTGCTAGCTCCTGTCCTTCAGATGCATTGTGCTATATTCTCTGAAGACTGAGTCATATTGAAGGCTGATTCTCTCTCTCTCTCTCACACACACACACACACACACACACACACACACACACACACACACACACACACATACAAACACACAATCCTGTTCTCCATGGTTTGTGTGTGGTAATGTTACATAAAAATAATGGTGTTCTAATTTTTAGATAGAAGTTTTAGTGGTGATGTTTTGGTGTTTTACATGTCAATGTTTTACATGTCAAACATGTTTTACATGTCACCTGTACTCTGGTTCGTTCTCTGACCTTTTTCAGTTCCTTTAATTTCCATGTTCATCCAGACTCACTCAAAGGAACCACACACACACACACACTTCCAAAGCTATTGTTTGCATCTTTGCTACTTGCTTCATATACATAATTGCTTCTCTAATCAAAATTTAAATTTATCAAATTTTACTGGCAAAAAAGTGTCAAACAACAGGGTAAGCATTCAATAATTCATTCTGTAACTAATTAATACTTTTTAAAGAGAAAAAAGAGCTAAGAGTGCTGAGAGACTGGTGATAATGAAGAATAATATGAGGAGGGGGAAGAAGTTGGTTAATATACACACCCACACCCAACCACTCCTACCCACCCACCCATACAAAACAGACATAATCAGTAAATAATTTGCAGTACAGCTGTAAATATCAATAAGACACAATATGTTAAAATATTAAGTAGAAAATATAAGATAGGAGATGACTCTAAAAGTATTAGTTAGATTTTTTTTTCCTCATAATTCTTTGGGTTTAGCTGTTGTGGTTTGATGACTGAGATGGTTTAGTAACCATCAGGTACCGTAATTTTAACAAATTGGTAAGGCTGCTCGCACATGGCCGTTTTGGTATCCATCACCTCTTGCTGTTGACTTTAATAAAGAGGAGAAAACTGTCCTCACTGTTGTCACATCCAGAGCTATGCAATCTGTCTCTTAATAACTAAAAATAATTTAACATATGGAGGAAAATAACGAACATAGCCCTTTAACCTAGCTTTACAACTATCTGTGTTAAAAATAGTCATGCTAAAATGAAGCCCAGTAGGATTTTGTGGGTTAGCCAATATGATGAATATTGCTCCAGACAGGAATTGTCTTTTTTTAGAATAGAAGCACAGTACCAAGTAGAACATCATGTTCTGTTCTTGTTTTGTATAAACAAACAACAAAAACAGATTTCTCCCCAAAAATGCAAATATAACAAACTAGCAACAGATGTGCTTTTTCTGTCAGATACCAACATGTTCTTGTAAAAGTTTTGAAAGACCCCCTAAAGTTCTGCAAATGGAGGTGATTTGTGTAACAATTAAATGCTTTAAATATCCACACTGAAATATAAATTAATATTTTTTAAAAGATCTCCCGAGTGCCAGCCAATAAACAGCTTTTGACTTGCCATGCTGTTGCATGACAGTCACACCTGTCCAGGTAACAATCTGTCAATAAACTTTAGCATTAGTAATCCTATCTAGCCATATTTCAGTCTGTGATAGTTAAAATGAACAAACAAGCACCTGGCAATGCAGTCACTGGTGTAACATTGGCAGGTCTTTAGCGTTAGGGCTGTGTCTTCACTTGATATATTCTTGTATTAACCAATATGAAGACTTGCACAGAAGACATTAATGTCTGTACAAGATAATTACTGTACTGGCAGAATTGACCTTGCATCATCTGCAATAACATAAGTCATGGTGTGTTCTACATTAAGCTATTTAGCTATTTATAAGTATTTAATTACAAGAGCTGTATGTCTTGAGTGCCCTCATTTTAGGTCTGGATATGTGGCATGTAGTTAATGTATATGCGGGTCACCAATCTATGAAAAAACTCGGAATAAATAACGCTAATTAAACATACTATAAAATAGATAGCTAACAAGAACAAGCAATTTATGAACAATGAGGCTTGTGGTAGTTAAATTAGCTGAGATTCTGACATCTTCACGTGACTAAGAGATGGCTGTAGATGTTCTTCCTTGGATAGCCTGAGGACTCAAGTTTTCATCATTGAACAGTTGATAACTTTAACGCAACAGACTTTAAAACTATAATGAAATCAGAAATGGCTCTGATGCCCATAAGCTCCTATTTACACAGTTGCACTTTTTGGCTATGTAGTACACAATTATAGAAGGGAAATGATTTATAATCCCATTATCCGGTGTCACCCAGATGAGGAGGAGTTCCCTTTTAGTCTGGTTCCTTTCAAGGTTTCTTCCTCATGTCATCTTAGTGAGCTTATCCTTGCCACTGTCGCTTCTGGCTTGCTCATTGGGGATAAATTTATACATTTAAAATTTTATATATTTCTGTAAAGCTGCTTTGCAGAACACTATACAAATAAAATTGAAACTGAATTCAATTTAATTGAACGTATTGTTGTCAAGATGACGTCTGTAATGACAGTATTCAAGGACTCCTGGAAGTATTCTATATAGTGTCATTAATTACTAGATATACTGTTAGCTTACTCAAATGTATCCAAGTGTATGAGACACTGTTGATTGGATTAGTCACTTACATTACAAAGGGGTCTATCTAACACTCAACTACTTAGTAACTTCTCCTTCACGTCATACTGTGCTTTATTCTCATCTTTGTGACATTTTTAGGGACACATTTTTAGATAATTCCACTGGTTATTGAGTACATTTGGGCTGTCACTCCCTTTCTCACTTTCTCTTGTTGTTTAACTTTACACATAAATTTAGGAGTAGATTTGAATTTTAATACTGATCCATAGCTACTTGACTGAAAGCTCTGACTTTTTTCGGTTGATGACAGCTTTCCTTGGAACTTCTAGGTACAGTAAGCAATAAAATAAAGGATCTCACATTCAGTGGGCACCACCTTTTTTCCTGTCACAGAGCTTTTTACCTGAGCGTTACCCAGGAATCTGAAAATATAATTGTTTCCTTGACTTCCAATAAGAAGGGTGTGTCTTTTGTAAACCACAAGAATGACTGCATTGTGCAATAGGACGTTACATTGCAAGCTAACAGGACTTCAGCAGTGACATATTACTTGGACTGTTTTTTTTGTTTGTTTGTTTTTTTTTTTTAAATTGAATGAAATTGAATATAAGTTGAAATTTTACATGTCCTGTATAGTAGATTACATAAGACTATAACCTTAGACAGGATTGTGATATTCAATCAAGGTCTTAAAAGCCCTAACCTCAAAAGTTTCTCACTGTCCGGACGCTACATGAAACAGTGTCCACAGTCTGTTATCAGTGGAATGCCAACAGCCTAAAATTGGTGTATGATACAAGGCCAGTTTCATGATCTGTAACGCATTTATTATCTTTATACTTGTTTATTTCAACTGTACGTTCATTCTGATTGCAAGTAAACCAACTGATGTTTTTCTGTGAGTTGAAGTTTCCATACAAAATTGAACACTGAATCACAACTAATCAATAATATTTGGGTAAGGACAAGTTAAAGTATACCTCAGTTACAGTAATAGCTGAGATTTTAATAAATGACATGTTTTATGGAGCATAATTGCAAATTATTTAAAGAGGTTACAGTAAAGCATTAAAATTTCATTGGCTCATGTGACAACTGAGAGCTCTAATGTGCTTGGTTCCCATGTTTCAGTTCCTCAGAAACCTGTTTGACTTGGTTTAAAAGTGGTAACTGATGTACTTTGTCTTATCAGGCAGAGACAGCAAAACAAAATGCATTCTACTTCAGCTTTCAGGCAAAATGTTAAGTGAATCAGATGATATATGTCATAAAATAAATAAATAAAATAAATTGTGCATTATTTAGAAGAAGACAGTGAGGAAAGTCTTAACCATCTTTAAGCACTGCATGTGTTTCTGTCTCTTTTGAACAGAAGAAAGTTAAATGCTTCTGAAGAAACAGATGGGTGTTCCTGAGGAGGATTCAGCTGGGTCTTTATTATTTGTTAGAGGTTAACATGCGATATGAGAGGTGGAGACATCATTTCAGTATCTTTAATCAACTGACTTTCAACTGACAAATTGCATGCACACTCATTAATGTTCAATAAATGAGTAGAGAGGTCACAGTGAATCCAGGTCACCTGTAAATGAATGTTGTATGGCACTAATTCTTTCTAGATTTAATGCATTTAATTTGGTTTCCTCTTTGGAAATTTAATAGCACAGTTTTGCTCAGTGTTGTCAGAGTTTCAGTATAAATGTGAAAGCTATTCAAACTGCCTAAAAAAGAAAAAAGAATGAATAAAATGAAAAATATATATTTTTTTTTAACATGATACACAAATAGCTTATAATGCTATAGTTATAGCTTCAAGGTAAATTAATCACTGTGCAGCACATGAAAACCTGTTTAGGGATAGTCAGTAAAGTAGAAGTTTACAATACTGTTATGCTGGGCATGAAATCTGCTTCTTCTGGGTGCCTCAAACTACTGATTTCTCCATGACAGGCTACAGCAATTTTTTTGAATAGCCAGAAGGTCCCTGTTAAATCATCAGTGGAAGCAGCATCTCTCCTGAGTCATCTTTTCAGGACTTGGACTTGAACTTGACTTAAACAGATGTATCTGTTTAAATTTTTGGACTTTTATGACACTGATATGACTTACAATTGGACCAGATTTAGACCTACTGACTATGGACTCGACTGAAACTCAGTTATAAATAATTTGACCTTGCAACACTGCCTTGTAGTCACCAAGTCTGAGCTTGTCAAAACTGGCATAACTCTACATTTTCCTTCAAATCACTTCTGTTTTCTGTGAGGCAATTTGGCTAGTAGATCATATCTTATGTAGTAAATAATATTATTACTAGTTCCAGGTTGTCTAACAGGCTGCTGAAACATCCACCCACATGTTCTGTTATTATATGGTAGTAATGCTTTCAGCAAGCTTTCACATGTATCATGTTAGTCTGGTTCTTCAGTCAAGCAAGGGAGAGACTCAGGTACCTGCCCTCTTTCAGACTTCTGTTGTATGGTATCTTAACAAGCTCATACAGGTAGGACATGGTCCTCATAGTTCAAGATTTGTAATTTGTACATTTTCAACATAGGTGCTTTGCGTTAGATTTGGTAGATTGTTTGGTGGTAGACATTGTGCTGATGTCCAGACATGAAGACAGGGCTGTATCAAAGCAGACACTGAGGTAGTGTGAGAGGAGAAAATGGATTATTTACAGCCCCTGGCTTGGTGAAGGAATCTTTGTGATGTGATATTGTGAAAGAGAGCACTGTGAAAGAAAATGGGTGTAGTAACTCGTTCAGCAATGCCCTTATTTATGTGTGTTTGTTTCCTTCACTAAAGTTGTTATATTCAAATATTACTTTAATATGAAGGAGGCTGTAATTAATGTATGTGTGTGCGCATATGCGTATGCTCATTTTTCAGGTGTGTGTGTCAATGTTTCTATGAGTTCAAATACCATCTAACATGCTGCTAACAATTAAATGGTATTATTATTCAAGTATTGGGTTTCAACAAGTGTCTAAGTTAACCATACTTGTCTCAGTCTCAGTTTTCTTAAAATCGTTTTTTTTTTTTTTGGGGGGGGGGGGGGGGGGGGGGGGGTGGTGGAG
>JAQQZR010000023.1:19299217-19360462 GCA_030068235.1 Notoglanidium macrostoma | reverse complement strand
GGGGGTTGGGGGGGGGTTAGGTAGGGATGCATCATGCTAAATACCTAAATGAGACAGAATAAGTCTTCAAATAATAATCCAAGGTTTGTATGTTTTCTTTTTCATTGAAAACATCTACATAACTAAAATTTCTCGCAATGCACTAATAAGCTCTCATCTAGACAGAGACTCACTGTTGTGAATGCCAAACCAAGACCTGTTGTCAAGCACAAACAAGGAATAGACAAGGAGAAACAGATCCTGCTTGCATCCATCCTTCCTAGTAAAGCAGTGGAGCTCAGGGAAATCATCAGGCGATCCGAAGCAGAGACAGCAAAACAGGAACTGAGAACTTACGGAACCTGGCATACGTTTGGTTTTGAGGGGAAATTTTAATTGAATCAGTCCTCAGTGATATATGTCATAAAATAAATAAATAAAATAAATGCTGCAATATTTAGCAGAAGACAGAGAGGAAAATTTGTAGCCATCTTTAGGCACAGCATGTACTTCTGTCTAAGCTGGTTGGGGATTATTTGAGAAATATATGGCACAAAATGTTAGGATTCAAAATGAAACCAGCACAAGTCAATATAATCAAAACATGGTTTCATGCTATATTATGTTAAATCAGAACGCAAAAGTTAAACTTTACACAATTTTAATGCTCATCCTGGGAGTCCACTTTTGTAAGTCCATTTAATTTTTTAATTTATTGAAAAGATGAAAAAAGAGTTTTCATTAAACTCATTATTTGTTAGATGTTAAAACACAAAAACATGAGAAGTCCAGACATCATTTGAGTATGTTTACTCATTTGACATTCTAAATGTTTATTTAATTGCATTCATTATCCTAATGTTCTAAGTAGGCCAAGGGGAAGTCACATGGCACCGTCTTTTAGTTAGTTTTAGTTTTCACTTTGGAAATTTTAGCTAAAATTAGAAATCTAGTCTATATATGATGATTTATCTTCTATCATGCTCTCTGTACAGGAGCTGTATCCTGACTTCAGTGGTGAGTAAGCTGCCAGCCTCCAGCTGATGAGATGAATTGGTCATCCCTGGAGACCCTGCTAAGCGGTGTGAACAAATACTCCACCGTTTTTGGTCGAGTCTGGCTCTCTATGGTCTTCATCTTCCGTGTGTTGGTGTTTGTGGTGGCTGCACAGCCAGTTTGGGGAGATGATTTGAAAGACTTTGTGTGCAACACACTTCAGCCGGGTTGCACCAATGTGTGCTATGACCACACTTTCCCCATCTCTCATATTCGCTTGTGGGCCCTTCAGCTCATCTTAATAACCTGCCCGTCTCTCATGGTGGTGGGCCACGTCAAATTCCGTGAAAAGAAGAATCAAGATAACGCTGCCATTCAGGACGGCAAACATCTGTATGCCAACCCAGGGAAAAAGCGAGGTGGCCTCTGGTGGACCTACCTGCTAAGTCTGATGTTTAAAGTAGCCATTGATGCTGGCTTTCTCTACATCCTGTACTATATCTATGAAGGATTTGACTTGCCATCTCTGACAAGATGTAGTCTTGACCCTTGTCCTAATGTGGTGGACTGCTACCTGTCCCGTCCTACAGAAAAGAAGATCTTCACTATTTTCATGGTTGCCTCCTCTGCCCTGTGTATCCTCTTGTGCGTCATTGAGATGATTTACCTGGTGTGTAAGCGCAGTAATGATGTGCTTCATGAACACACAGAGAAAGAGCGCATGCTGTTTATTGAGCAGCGTGAACTGAGGGCTCTTTCCCGATCAAGATATGAGTCTAGAGTTGATCCTACTGCATCCTCCACTCACAGCCTAAGCAAACTGAACGAAGATGTGGCTGCTGGTGAAATCAGGTAGTGTCACTGTTGGATCTGGATTTAGAATCAATAAAAAAGATGCTTTATCATTTTAATGTTTTGGTATTTATGAGGTTACATGTAGGCTTCTGTAGAAGGGTCATGTTCGTTACTAAAGCCAAATACTGCCCCCTGGTGGATAAACATAAATGTTATAGGAAAGTTTAACATTAGAAGTTAGAAAGTTAGAAGTTAACAAACATTATAGAAGTGTGTTGTGATTCAGCATTATAGCTTTACAATAACTGCAATACAATATAACAATTATTTGTATTTTCAAGATTATTGATATCTTCTGAGATGAATAAATGAGCACAAACCCTCCTCACAGCCCAGATGTTTCATGTATTTGTTTGATTCCTACAACTCAATTTCTAAAAATGTTGGGACACTGTGTAAAATGTAAATAAACACAGAATGTGATGATTTGTAAAATAATGTAAACTCGTTTACCTGAAAAGGCGACATATCAAATGTTAAAACTGAGAAATTGTATTGTTTAATAAAAAAAAAATATATATGCTGATTTTGAATTCATTTGATTTCATTTGACACATGAATGCATTTATAAAAGTTGTGACAGGGGCAACAAAAGACTGACAGTTGTGTAATGCTAAAAAAACAACCCATCTAATTGAATTGGCAACTGGCAAATGGTTAGTAACATAACTGTATTAAAAGAGCATCCCAGAGAGGCAGAGTCTCTCAGTAGCAAAGGTGGGAAGGGTTTCACTGCATGGAAGCTGCACTGCATTGTTCCACAACATAAAATTGCAAGGAATTTGGGGATTTCATTATCTACAGTACATAATATCATTAAAAAGTCCAGAGAATCTGGAGAAATCTCTGTACACAAGGGACAAGGCCTAAAACCGATATTGGATAACCATGATCTTCAGGTTCTCAGGCGGCTCCAAGGAAGTCCACTGCTTAGTCGACTTACATGTGCTGGTGAAATTAAATAAATAAATAAATAAATCGGTGTAATGGAAGTTTCAAATGTCATTGAGTATGAGACAGTTTTGGTAAATTTAATCATAGCTTTCAACAAAGAACAATAAAGGTAATGTGAAAGAAATCCAATTAAATGCTTACCTAGCATCTGGCACAGTCATCTGGTACAAGTGTAAATACTTTGAGAAAGTCTTGAGAATGGTCTAATGGTCTTGTAGCCATAAGTATAAAACCTTTTTTTTTGTTGTTGCAATATTTAAGGTTGTTTTTTTTTAAGTCTTCCCATTGCTCACTTTTTTAGTTCACAATTTCAAATTGGAAACGCAGCTCCCGGTTCATGGAAGTGCAGTTACTATCAAGTTTTTTTGACGATACCAAATTGTCTATCAGAGGCATTCCAATTGAAAATCACACAAAACTTTGAAATGGCTATTTTCAGGGTGGTTAATCCTAATATTCAAATTCCAAATAAATATAGCAAGGCCATGGTTTTTTCCTCCTTCTCACCAAAGGGAGCATACTGCTTAACTGGAAATTGCTCCATGGCTTTACTGTCTTTGTGAACTTATGATCTTCCTTAAACTGAAACATTAAATTCAGCCAATTAAAAAAAAAAAAGACCCTATGGTGTTATATTTTGAAAAGCTGAAGTGTCTTCCTGCCACTTATGTCAAATATGCACCTGCACCCATACCTGCTCCACCTGCTTCAGACTCCATTTCCCATGGCTCCATGCATTCAGATAACATGGCTGTCACAGACACCTGCACTGACAACATGGCAGAGGAAGACATGCAATCTGAAATAGACATGGACTACAATTCTCATGAGCCCATGCACATAAACAATATGGCCGACACACTCCTACAGTCTGAATCACCTGACTACTGATTACATGCAGGTGCACCCAATCAGCACACACCCAATACAAAAGGACTCTCAGTGTTTCTTCTAGTTTGCGAATCATTAGTTGAGTTCTCTGTGTCTGCTATTGCCAAGCTTTATAGTTTGTGATTGCTATACTGGTTTTTGAGTCAGTTTCTGGATATTTGGATTTTGCCTTTTTTCTGACCTCCTCTGTGTTTTTGCTGATTGCCTGAACCTCATTCTGTTTTTTGGTGTTTTTAGGTGTTTAAAAAAAAAAACACCTAACTCCTGGCTTACATGATAACACTCTGCCTTCTGTCATTGTATGAATATGATTCATAGCTCAATTACACAAATTATGATCTGACCCTAAAACATTTATACCAGATGTTATAACTAATCCCTTCTATGTCTGACCTAATTATCACTCATGTAACAAGTTTTTTTGTTGTTGTTTTTTTTACTTTTTTTTGTTTATTTCTTTTTATTAATTATTGTATTAATTATTTTATTCTTTATACTAGCTGTGGGTTTAATTCAATTGTAAGTAAAGGACCTGACATTTTGGGAGCCCATACCCTTGTGGGAGTGATATTACCTACAATATGGTAAATATAATTATACACCTGCATTTAAAATAAAAAAAAACTCTTTAGCTAGCACATCTGTCAAGTGAAAGCTCTAATGTGCATTCCCATTTTGATGTTTTGTTAGCTGTAAACCGATTTGACTATAGGCTTAAATTTTGTAGCTTTATTTAGCACACAAAGCAGAAACAGCAAAACAGAAACCGCATTCTACTTCAGCTTTAACTGCCCTGCCGTGCTGGTCTTGTGACAGCTGCCTTGGGTCCGTAGGCTTAGGGATCAGCACATCAACAGCTTTTGAATACTAATCCCAGCAGTGTCTACAAAAGTTCTGTTACAGTTTCCACCTTGTGTAACTGGCATAACAGGTGTTAAGGTCATGATAACAGGGAAGAAATGATCAGACAGATCATTCACTTTTACTTTAGATCATCTTGCAGGTAATCTATTAAGAGGAAATTTTAAATGAATCAGGCATGAGTATTATACTATGTGAAAATAGTGTCAGACTAAATAATACGTAAAATAGAAATTGCTATATTTAAGCAGTCAATATGGTTGGTTGTTGAATATTTGAGGAATGTAAGGTAATTAGAATATTGCAACAGAAAATTAGACTAGCATGAGTCTATGTGTGCCATTTTACATTACATCAGAAAACAAAAGTCTCAATTTTAATGCTTATCTTGGTTGTCAAGATGATTTTCACTTTCAGTTTTACTTGTGAGCTAACTGCTTTTAAAGAAACAAATGGATTTTCCTGTAAAGCATTCCACTTAGTCTTTTACATTGACCTTGCTGTTTGTTAGTTAGATGTTTTTCAAAAATGAGAGTCAGAGACATAATTTCAGAATCAACTATCTTTCCAAATATTTATATATTTGCATTCATTATATTCATTATATCATTATACTACTCCTTTAATGAAGTCCAAGTAACCTGTAAATTAATGTGGTATTACCCAAATGTGTTTAGCATTGAGGTGCATCACGTCACCCTGCAGCACACTGTGTTTAAACAAAGCCTACATATCAAATGAAAACTTTTCATCAAATCATTCAGCATTCCATAAAAATACTTGTCCACTGCATACCTGTGAATAATAAACTTAGATTCCAACATGATATCTGCTTGTCCCGAGCTCCCAGGCTCTCTACTATAGCTTGCAGTAATTTGTTAAGTAGCCGGAGTGTCCGAGTTAGAAAAAAATCAGTGGTGACAGTTTTTCTCCTGGAAAATGGTTTTAGGACTTGATTTAGGAATCGATTTAGGTTGCTGTTTAGAGATTTTGTCCCCAAAAGGTATTTGGACACTTAAGCCACTTAAGTGCAGTAGAAAACAACATCAAATTCTGGAACTTTCCTGCTATTAGGTGAGAGCATGGTACCAGAAGTACCAGAAGTACTCTGGTATGCTTTGGATCATTATCTTGCTGAAAAATCCCCTTTTTTCGGTTATATGGTTTCTTTGCTGATTTCTGCAAATTTGCATCCAAAATGCTTCTGTAGGCTTCTGAGTTTGTGACATCAATGAACACAAGCTCGCCAACACCACTGTAGGAAAAACAGCCCCAGCCACCTTCATGCTTCATGCTTTATTCATCCCCTTATAGCAGTTTAGAATTTGTCTCCTGGCTTTCTTCACACAAACACTCCCATAAGATTCACTACCGTGAGATTCATCCGAGTTCAATTTTGATTCATCTGAAAATAACAGTTTTTCACATGCTGCTGTCTTTCTGTACATGTTCTTTTGCAAATTTTACTCATTTGCTTATTCTTGAGGCTGATGAATGGTTTCTGCAGCAGTATTCTCCCTCTGTACCCATTCTCAGTGATCCTATTTTGAAAACGTCATGATATAGTTGTATCTAGTAATTCTCACTAATGTCTGAAGCAAACCTTGTTGCTGATTTTAGGCTGTTTTTCTTGATTTTACTCAAACTTATCCTGCTATTCTGCTGGTGGTCCTTCCAGGTCCGGCATTATGTTGTCTGTTTTACTTCACAAGTCCTTCATCTTTGAACATTTTTACAAGTGTTGCAAGTGAATAGAGTGACCTTCTTCGTGCAAACAGTTGGTGCTAGACAATTTCTCAAAACGTACTTCCCTCTTCTTAGACATTTTTGCAATTACTTTTTCCAGCTGGTCCCAAGGTAATTTATAGTGAATGTATCCAGTAAATCTCCTTCAAATTTATACAGGTACCCTTTGCAGAGTAAGCACATGGTGCAGTTCATCGCATTATGTCTGTATTAACTGTATTGATGAAAAGCATATCTATTATTTTATATTTTTAAATCTATTTTTTGGGAAATGTTTTGCTTGAAAATGTGATACTTGTCACTTGGTTTGTCTAATGCAGTGAAATTCATACATTTTAAAATTTGGCTTACATAAGTAAGTGCCCAAATATTTTTGTAGGCACTGTAACATAGAATATAACATAGATAACATAGAATTGATGTGGACTTGTGATGTGTTCGTATTGCCTTGTAAGTAGGTTTGTTGATTTGACATCATTCTGTTAATGGAGAATGAGCTGGAGGTTGAGAAGACACTCCAAGTTAATGAGTTTAGGGGGTATTTTTATTTTAGTTGTAGGCAGGGAATTACTAGTTGGAATTTGCCTCGAATGTAGGATTAGACCTACTGAGACTCAACTTAAAGGTAAGTATTTTAAGTATGTAACGCTGTCCTGTAGTTATTTTCCTCCAGAGTAAAATACAGAAAATTCATCCAATTCAAATATCCAGTCAGAGATACTGTACTTTGTATGATAAATGTTGCACAGTTAATGGTGCACCAGCCAAGCTACAGCTGCAAAGTCTTGTCAAAATTGGCATAACTCTGCATTTTAATTAAAATCACTTGTATTTTCTGTTTGGTAGTTTTGCTTTCAAATCTAATCTGGTAATCCACTGTTATCCTGTTTTCAGGTTGTCTAACAGGCTGCTGAATTATCCACCCATTATCACTGTACTGGAGGGAGGTAATGCTTTCAGGTAGCTATATGTATCATGTTAGTCTGGATCGTCAACAAAAACAAGAGAAAAAAAGGAGAGACTCACTCACCTGCCATCGTTCCGATTTCTGTTGTACTGAATCACAACAAGATCATACCGGTAGGACTTTTTCATCATGGTTTAAGATTTATAAAATTTTCAAACTGTTAGGTGCTTCACGTTTAGATATTATGTTTGTCTAAGTTTTATCAATGTTTGCACATCTATTGTGTCAATATTTGTCTAGATTATCAGTTGATGGCTAAGGCATAAAGACAGGGCTGTAACAAGCAGACATTGAGGTGAGAGAAGAAAATGATTATTTATAGCCTGGGGCTTGGTGAAGGAAGCTTTGTGCTATAGCACTCTGAAAGAAAGAAAATCTCTGCTGTGAAAGAAAATAGGTACTTTTTAGCAATGCCCACATTTTATGTCAGTTTGTTTAGAGAACTTCAGTAAAGTTATTGAAAAATTATTAAAAGATTATAGAATATATATATATATATATATAAGATAATTGCTATCATTTTCTATTTCTGTAAGATCAATATTTACTATGCCAGAGGCTGTAAATAATTATTTTCATTGATATCGCCCGTGCGTGTGTGTGTGTGTGTGTGTGTGTGTCAGTTCTCTGAAAATCATTTGCTAAAAAACTTTTTGTCACAGAGAGCAAAAAAGGACACATAAATGAATTCTTCTTCAAATATTGCCCAGTCTTTTTCTTATTATTGTTCTTATTATAAAACTGCTGCATAACTATAACGTATGCCAATTCACTAATAATCACTCATCTAGACAAAGACTCACTGTCGTGAATACCAAACCTAGACCTGTTTTTGAGCAGGAACAAGGTTTAAAAAGATTATAAATCCTGCATGAATCCATCATTTCTGGTAAAGCAGTGTGTGCCCTGCCTCAGCTTCTGGGAAATCATTCAAGCGATACGAAGAAGAGACAGTAAAACAGTAACTGAGAACTTTCAGAATCTCACATGTATTTGGCTTTGAGGGGAAATTTTAATTGAATCATGTCTCAGTGATACATGGCATAAATAAAAAGAAAAGAAAAGAAAATAAACACTGCAGTATTCTGCAATGAGGAAAAAGTTGTAACCATGTTTAGGCACAGTGTGTGGTTCTGTCTGATTTGAACAGATTGGTTGGTGATTATTTGAGAAATGTATGGCAGATAAAATGTTCAAATACCTAATTCAATACAATAAAACATGGCTTATACTAAATTTAAAAGGATTAACATTTAACGTTTTATTTTGGAGTTTCACTTTTTATTTAGCTTACTTTCACTTTTTATTTAGCTTATTTTCACTTTTTATTTTGACTTTCTAAGCTTTGATTTAATTGCATTTATTCTGTTAATGTCCCATTGTTGGATAAAGAAGCCAAAGTCCAGCAGGTCACCTGTAAATCAATGTGTTATGACACCATCTGTGACTAGATTTAATAATGCACTTATATTTGTTTTCCTTTTGAAATATCATTTATTTATCATTTATCTTCTATCATGCTCTCTGTCCAGGAGCTGTCTCTTGACCTCAATGATGAGTAAGCTGCCAACCTCCAGCTGAAGAGACGATCTGGTTATCCCTTAGCGGCATGAACATATACTCCACCATGTTTGGTTGTGTCTGGCTGTCTATGGTCTTCATCTTCCGTGTGCTGATGTTTGTGGTGGTTGTGCAACCAGTATGGGAAGACAATTCAAATGACTTTGTGTGCAACACACTTGACACAGACTGTAACAGTATGTGCTATGATCACATTTTCCCCATCTCATATATTCGTTTGTGGACCCTTCAGCTCATCTTAATAACCTGCCCTTCTCTCATGGTGGTGGGCCATGTCACGTTCCGCAAAAAGAAGAATCAATATCACACAGCCATTCAGGGAGGCAAACTTCTGTATTCTAACCCAGGGAAGAAGAATGGAGGCCTCTGGTGGACCTACCTGCTTAGTCTGATACTTAAAGCAGCCATTGATGCTGGCTTCCTCTACATCCTATACTATATCTATGAAGGATTTGACCTGCCCATTTTGATAAAATGCAATGTAGATCCTTGCTCCAATATGGTGGACTGCTACCTGTCCCGTCATACAGAAAAGAAGATCTACACTATTTTGATGGTTGCCTCCTCTGCCCTGTATATCCTCATGTGTATCATTGAGATGATTTACCTGGTGTGTAAGCACTGTAACAAGGTGCAACATAAGCACACAGAGCAAGGGGATATGCGATTTGTTAAGCAGCATGAACTGAGGGCACTTTCCCAATTGAATTGTGAGTGTAATGCCATCACTTTATTATGACGCCAATACAATAAATCAACAATTATTTGCATTTTCCAAAAAAAAAAAATTTCTTGTGAGATGAATAAATGAACACAAACCCTCCTTACATCATTTCATTTTAATAAACCATTACTTAGTGTGCTAGTGAAATTAATAAATAAACTGGTGTAACAGGAGTTTCAAATATCACGATGGTGACAATTTATAAGATTATAAGATTTCTTTCAACTTGCCTACTTGATTTTATGATGTGATCTTTATGTTGTTGACAAAAACTGCAATGGCAAAGCCAAAAAAAGAGTGAACTATAAAGGTGTAACATTCATTATGAACAATACCCCCCAAACCACCAGAGGGCACTCTCACTCACATTTTTTAATTTCTCCCTTTGTTGTATCCATCATTTCCTGTGTTTATGCAATCCTGTTATGTGCTCTCCTAATTAGTTACCATATTTAAGTTCTGTTTACTTCTTAGTTGCACATTATACTTTTATGTGTGCACTATGAGAAGCTTTTGTGTTCATTTAGAATTTTCCATGTCTTGTCTTTATTTTAGTTTATCTTGCACCAAGTAAGCACTTTGCAAGGAAATCTTATGGGAATGGTCTAATGGTCTTGTAGTCATTCGCAAGCAAAAATTTAATAAATAAAAACATTTGTTTGTTAACCTTTTCCAGAAAGACAATGTAGAAGATATTGTAGTACATGAATATTTTAGCATGGTGCAAAGTTTAGCATAAAGTTTAAAGGAGCCATATAAAGTTACTATGTGGTTTTTGGTTTACATTACAATGTACCAGTAGGAAAAAGAAACTTGTAGATCACCCTGATGCCTGACCCCAGATTTCTCTGAAGCATTTGTAAATGCAGCCAAACATATAATTTTTCATTTTACATGGCATACCCTTTACTGATTATTGACGGATTAAATTGCCTTTCCACATGAAGACAACACCACAGGTCTAGCAGTGTCTTTTAGATATAGTCATTGCATCCTGGTGAGTTCATTCCTGGATGGTTTTACTGACAATAGCTAGAGATTTTACAGCTTTTCCAAGTAGCTAGCACACTGTAACTGTTTCCCTCAGCAAGAAAACCTATTGCCTTGCCTCATTTCTCAAAAGACTTTTTTTTTCATAACTGTTAACAGTATTCACATGTTTTCCCAAAGGTTTCTATGTGTAAAACCCTTTTTGCAAATCTATATGCCAAAGTAGCCAAATTAATCCTTCACTGCATTATGTTCATTGGGCAAACACACGCAAACAATATAATACGCTTAAGTCATTAGCATCCGAACTCAAAGATCACACATTTCCCCATGTGTAAACACAAAGCCACTAAATTATTGACACACCAATCAGAATCACTGGATCCCCAGATCCACCGGATTTTTTCTCCACCAGTAGTGTTGTGTAGTACACGTACTTTGCTACTGGAAAATAACATGGGGTTCTTTAGATTAGGCATGGCATACCTTTCATTGCATTATAGTCAATGTAGGAGACCTGTGTGTTTACATCATGTTTTCATGTACTTTTGTTTTACTTGGCCAGCTTGTTGGGATTTGAATAGGGTGAACAGGTATTTGATTATAGGTAATATTGGCATTTTTATCATTGCAATACGAACTGTGAGGTATACTGGGAGAGTTATCCATCTCGTCAGTTCAATCTATGTTTGTAGAAGTGGTACAAAGTTCAGATTAATTAACTGACAATTTGAAGGAAAAGTTTTTCTGAGGTAGCTTATATTGCTTGTAGTAAGAGAAAGTTTGCTGTTTGGTTTATTGATCACAGCATTCCATTTGTCCCGCATCTAGGTTTTTTCCAGTTCATGGAGTATTCTGACATTTTGACATGTTTTGTAACTTCTCTGAGCAAATTTGCTGGGTTTTGCCAAATAATATTACAGCATCTGTATATAGATTAATTTTATAGGTGAGATTTGTTTTGATACTTGTGATGGTGTTGCTGCAGCTGACAGTTTTATTTAAGATAAAAAGCAAAATAAGATGGAGAGAGTGGACATCTTTGTCTGGTCCATCTAACAATTTTTGGGTCCCTGAACATTCCAGGAACATTATTTTTTTGGTTATAGGAACGTTCTGTGAAGGTTTGTTTGGTTTGCCAGGAAAGTTTGTTTTAGGTAAATATAAGGTTATTTTTGGTTGCATGTTTTGGTTTATGGAACGCTCTCCTAACGTTTGTAATGTGGGAACCTTTGGAGAACGTTCCCAGAGTTTCCTCTAAACACTGGCAGAAGGTTTTTGTAAAACTAACCAAAGGAGAACTATAAACTAACATTAGTTGAACGTTCTGTGTTTGCCGAGTTGTTTTCACAGCAGTAAGAGTATGCCGTTCATGAGATTTGTTCATTAATGATCTGTTGTCAACTTGCGAAGCTGAACTAAAAACGTACTGAAAGTAAAGGTAAAAATTGGAAAAGAAAATATCCATAAATACTGTTCCAATGTAAAATTAAATTGCCATAGTTACTGATGAAGTGAAATTCTGATAAATATGACAACTTCCTACTGAGGTGTGTCTACTATATGACTCATAGTTCCGGGCTTCAGACTTTTCAGTGATTTTACCCAATGGGAGTACGAAAATAAAATCCATTTCCATGACAAACACTTAAATGGACCAATGAGGATCGAGAGGCGGGACTAAAAATCAAAACGTCCGTACTCAACCCGAAGTTATTTCATACAGCGGAATGAGTTTTTACGGACAGGTAATGTTGCTTCCGGGTTTTTTTTCTTATTTCAATGTGATTATTATTTAGATTCTTCTCTTGTTCGTCTAAATGTTAGTAGTGGTTGTTGACTCAAATAGACCTGTATATCTGTTTAAAACAATCCCGGAACTTTACTTAAACCGTCTATGCTTTATATTCAGAGCTTACTGTGTTTGTGCTAACGTAGCAGGCAGATATTTGACGAAAACGTTGGTGTGTATGTTATTCAGTGATCATGTGTATACACGAGTATATTGAGAATAATTTGTATATATTAGACTTGCATTATAATTATTGTTATTATTTAAAATGGTTCATAAATAATGACTAAGTAATTCGAATGGCCCTGATTACGTCCTGGAAATGGTTAATAAATTAGTCATCTTTTTGCAGTATATGCGTTGAGAACGACGCTGAATAAACTGCATGCATAAGGCAGTGAAATAGATTGTATTTATTTTGTATTCACAGGGCTATCCAGGAGCAGGGGGTAACATTCCCCGACAGCATCCTACTGCAGGTAACCCCTATGGAGGTGGTGCACCCCCAGGTGGTCCTATAGGAAGGCCATATGGGGGTCCAGTTCCACCCGGGGGTCCGCAATATGGTGGTGCACCAGGAGGGCAGTACGGAGGACCTTATGGTGGTTATGGTGGAGGTCCTGGGGCCCCTGGAGCTCCTTATGGAGGTGGTCAAGCACCAGGAGCCCCTTACGGAGGATACGGGCAGCCTCAGGGTGGACCATATGGCCAGCACATTCCGGGAGGTGAGAACATGAAAGTTGTTGTCTGTTTAAAGGATGGCCGTCTAATTCGTAATTCATGACTGGTGTGCTCTTCTGTCTAAGTGAATTACTTTGGTGCTGAACACCAGGTCTTAAAGGACTGGTTCCTGCCATGCAATCTTTCTTTCTTTTTTTTTATCAAATATGATTTATCTGTATTTAATAGCACTTTTACAGAGGACAGCATGGCACCATATGCTTACTCTTTCAAATACAGAGCTGTCCATTCAATGGTTGTGTACCTGTGACAGTCTTCTATTGTATCTGGCCTGATTTGGCTGATGATGGCAATTCATGCACACACTACTGCAGCCTCTCCACCAGCTGTGCATTGCCACAAGTCTGTGGAAAAAAAACACAGAAAACAATGAGGTTCTGCGGACAACTTTGTTTATTTTGCTTACTGTGGCTGCGTCTTATATCCCTTACTCAATTATTGATTATTGATTGTAGTCCAACTACACAGAATCTGGAGCTTATAAGAATCTAGTATAGGTTGAACCTGAGGTGCAAATTAGAAAGCTGGATGTGATAACATCAAGTGATTTTTATACACAGTGTGAAATGTGTGGTAAGGGCCGAATCACTGAGTGTCTAAAACAGAGTGATTAAGGGAGTACAGCAAATCTGTTTCAGTTTTATCCCAAACTGAAATATTACAGTATGACAGTGATAGATTCCATTAATTTCTTGACAGTATGTATTTTTTTATCACAGATACAATTAGTTTATTCTACTTCATCCGAAAGGTAAACTTATTATAGAGTTGTTATTTTTCCTTATTCTGTAATGTTGCATCAGCTGTGGTGCTGTATCAGCTATTTCTAGAACTTTAATATATCACTTGGGAGCATTGTGACACAATGCTGTGACAGTATTTCAAATAGCTTTTATTTTCCAGGTAACATCCCACCAGGGGTTAACCCCGAGGCATATCAGTGGTTTCAGACTGTTGACTCCGATCACAGTGGCTACATCAACCTGAAGGAGCTAAAGCAGGCCCTACTCAACTCCAACAATTCAGCATTCAATGATGAAACCTGCCTGATGATGATCAGTCAGTACCTAAAACTTAATTGTTCTCTACTGAACAGGCATTTCTGTTGTTGAATGGATGACTTAAGCATATTAATTATGTATGTGGATGATTTAGCAAGTTATGCAATGATATATTCCGGATATGGGAAGATACTGAAAAACATTAAGAGACTGTATCTTTTGCAGATATGTTCGACAAGACCAAAACGGGTCGTGTTGACATATTCGGCTTCTCAGCTCTCTGGGTGTTTTTACAGCAGTGGCGGGCAATATTCAACCAGTTCGACCGTGACCGCTCAGGATCCATCAACAGCAATGAGCTGCATCAAGGTTAGTCAGACAGAGGACAAAGAAACTGGTGTTCTTGCCATTCTATTCATGTGCATATATTTATAGTGAGAAATATCACAGTACAGGATTTCCAGACTCAGTAAAACTTTCTTATTGAAACATATTAAAGCAGGTCTGAGACCTGCGAACGTTTATGTATTTTGTGTAGGAGCTCTGTATTTTAACATCAGAGCATGCTGCTGTCACTCAAAAATACAAGAAAAGTGTCTCCTTCAAAGGTCGTCCCAGAAGAATGGAGGTTATTGTAACAGGAAAGGGGGACAAAATCTCTATCGGAATGTTCAAAAAGCTGAGATGGTCAGGTGTCTACAAACTTTTAGACATGTATTATGTTACATATATAACTTCCCTGAAAGCTCCTGACTGCGGCACTGGATTTCTTCAGGATCAGGAAACAAAACAAGTGGCGCCAGCATGATGTGGTGCTAATGTGGAGATTTAAAAGAAAAAGCTTGTGGGGAGGATTTCTGAGATTCTGCAAAATTCCCAACATGTCTGTAACTTAGAAGTAGCACAAAGAGACTAAGTTAGCCAACATCACTGGAGCAATAGTACATGTGCTGTTGAGAAGACCATTTCAAGACCAAATATTTAGCAACCGACATTGGTGATGAAATATGTTCTTTCCTTTCATTTTACCTCCTTTATGGTACCGTAGGTTTTTTTTCTTTATGCCTAATACTTGTGACTAGCCTTGTGTATATGCATTTTTAATGCAGTATTTATGCTATTGTTCTTTTTTTTTTTTTTTCTTTGAATAGAATTTTATACAGTTGTTAATGAACAGGGATGAATTAAGGTTAAACACTGGCCTGCATTCATTTGACCAAGCACTATATTTTTAATCATGGTAATAGCATGATTTATCAAAATACCCACACAATCAAGACTTACCTGGGACCTGTATGATCTGTTCAAATGCATACAGAACACACAACATCTGGTCTGTCAGAGTGCTTATTTTCATATTGAAGCCTATTGTAAGGGCTAGACCTGCTATAAAATTGAAGAAACAATATATATTAATGATGCGTAATATATACATAATGACAGTAAAGATTCTCTTTTTGCCCTGTCAAAATGTGCCTTCTGTACAAATAGGATAATTTCACATCTTTTTGACATCTTTCAAATTCATAATTTGAATTTGGTCTTTATGAACCTTCTTGTGCTCTGTATTTTCATCTTCATTTATTATTCTGCCATTTTTATATGACCATCATACAATGAATTTCATTTCTTCCCTCAGCACTCTCTCAGCTGGGTTATAACCTGAGCCCGCAGTTCATTCAGAGCCTGGTGAACCGTTACTGTGTCCGTGGCATGAGTAATGCCCTCCAGCTTGACTCCTTTATCCAGGTGTGCACTCAACTGCAAAGCATGACCCAGGCCTTCCGTGAGAAGGACACCGGCATGACCGGCAGCGTACGCATGAGCTATGAGGACTTTCTCTCCTGCACCATCACACGGCTCATGTGAAGATTTACATTCCATCAGATGGCAGTTTGATTCCTTCAGTGGTAAAGGATGACTGCTTTTTCATGCCAAAGACCACCAGGCACACTGAATGTTCCCTCATAATTGTGCCTTTCAGTGCAGTTTACCTCCTTTATCCTAAATGCTCTCTACACATTCACCTCTACTGCTTGCTTTGCTTATTATTTGTTTCAGTTTTAAAGTGCAAGTTGAAGAAACGACTAACACATAGTGTCTAGTTAACTGTGCCATAATTGTGTATGTAATGCCTTAAAAAAAGTTTTGGAGGAGAACTAGCTCACTCAGGGAGTGAACTTGTATTATTATATCTGCTGCAAGTCGTATATTTTGTGGGACTTTGTTATTAACTCCTATTTTATATTGTAACAACTTTCAGCTAAAACTGTTTAGTTCCTACATTACTGATGAATATAAAGATGTTATAGTAATTCAACCAAATAATAGATATGGTGCAATCTAGGATTTAATTATCGTAATAGATTGAAGGCTTGGATCCAGAGGGGTTGTAAGTAACATTTGCATTTAAATTTGTTGAAACCTGGCAAAACAGTAATATTTGCTTTAGTACTAGATCTCATTAAGATACAGTATCTTTTCAAGATGATTTGAAAATGTCAGATGTCAAAACGTTATAATGTAACACTATTTTTTTTCATCTTTGTGCCTGAAGTGTAGATGTAGATTAAAGCTTTTTTTTTTTTTTTTACCCAGATTAAAGCAAATGCGGACTGGTTTCATGGATGTGTATTTCTGATACAAGCTAGAGCATTTTAATTGAGATGGCAATGTCATCTCTTGTAAGTGAAAGATTTGAAGGGGAAAAAAAAAAAAAAAAAAAAGAGTAAACAGCATTTAGAAAAGTGGTTCTTAAAGAAGGGCCCAGAAGGATCCTCCAGGTATCAGTGATGCAGAATCAAGAGGTCACACACCATTATCATAATTATTAAATTTATCATTGTGTTCTTGGGCAGTAGCCCCTTTGACTGATCACATAAACTGAACAGCTTTAACCCAAACATCAAAACAAGCCTTTAATGTGTCACCAGACCTAATGTGTCCTGGCGATAGAGTGCAGGAATAGAAAGCTTTATGGCGTCAGTAAATTATTAAGTCATCAATAGTAATGAAGAAAATGAGGCATTATTCAAAATAATCTTTAACACAGCAGAAAGGCAGTAAAACGATTAATTAAAAGGCTTGTTGCACAGGATGAACGCTAGATGTCGTCCGTTGAACGTATGCTGTGGTCATAGCAACGCGCTGAAACTGACGGTATTTTAAACCAATGATAACACACTACGTCTTAGCGTCGTCCACGATAGGGGCGGATCCTTAAATCAGGAAGTAGATTTTTGATGCAACCTCCTGTAAGGATGAAAGAATTACTCTGAAGCACGACCAGTAGGTAAAGTAATTCACGGTGTTTGTCTTTATAAAGAAATCCTTAGTAATCGTATTACACGTGGTTGTGCTTTAACTAAACGTAATTAATTGAGTCATACGAGGGATGTTTGCACTGTCACGCCATTAGGTAGCGGAGGCATCGTGGTTAGCACATTTCTAACTGAGGTCTGACCTTTGAACCTTTTCACCCAAGTGAGTGTATAAGTCTAAAAACACTGAAGATGAGAACTAAATGAAAGATGAATTTACACAACGGTAATGCGAAAAAAAATGCAGTAAAATGTAAAGCGTTGCCCATTTGTGAGCTAGCCTCTAAGAATAATTAAATGAGCGCATATTTAAGCTTGTACTTGTTGCTATAACAACATCTGTTCGTTTCGTTAATTATTAATGACGAAACTTTCTCGCACACCTTTTAACACGCATATTTATTCATTTGTATTTTTAGACCGTTTTGAATTTGGGTCATTCGTGCCACCATGTGGCCGGTGGTTTGGACCGCTATGCGCACCTATGCGCCCTACGTGACCTTCCCTGTGGCCTTCGTAGTTGGAGCGGTTGGTTATCACCTGGAGTGGTTCATCCGGGGAACTCCCAAAACCCCGCGAGAAGAGAAAGGCGTCGCGGAGCTTCGCGAGGACCGGAAACTCGAGGAGCTGTTGGGCCGAGACAGCACGCAAGTCCTCAGTCTGAAGGACAAACTGGAATTCACCCCCAAGGCAGCATTGGAAAAGAACCGGCCTGAGAAGAGCTAGCTAGTCCTGTCCGTTTTCCCAAAGAGATGACTCATGCTAGCTAATATGCTGTATTTAATGTCATAACGTTGTGCACAACATGAGTTCAGGATACTACGTCACTCCGCAGTTCATTACATCACAGGTTTCCGATCCTGATCATGCACATTTGAGTGTTTTATTTTTTCCTTCTCTAACACACCTGATCCAGTTATCAGGCTACTTAACAGCCCTTCCTGAATTAAAGGGGGTGTGTTTGAGCAGGGAAAACACGTAACTGTCCAGGACAAGGGTTGAGAAGCTGTGCATGGCATGATTATGCGGTGTTCTGTTATATTCACTCACTGGAAAAAGACCTGTGAATGTATTCGACTTTTGTTCATTTGTGGCATAAAGTTCCAGTTCCCCAGGCGCATGGGCACATGACTGTATACGCCACATTTAGGAAACATTCAGAAGCTTCTCTATACCTCCATTTTCACTGAGGTTGAAAGAAAGACCTCTTCTTTCATGCGTGACTGGATGAAAGTCTGAAAGAGATGAAGATCTAAGACATAAAAGGGATTGTTAAAGTGGTTAGAATGCCTCATTCATTACTTCTGCTCCTGCAAGGACATGATGCATGAGTTCATTCTTGAAGTTGTATGTAAAAAGTTTAGCCAACTTTCACTTTATTCTAGTGTTCAAATATTGGCCTAATGGAAACCTCCACCCTGAAACACATTAAATATGCTTATATTGAAGTATTTCTCATGTGTTTAGTGGTTCTGGTGCTAATCTGTTGCTTGGTGCTCTGTTTGTATTGTTCCTGTGAGAAGTTTGTCAGTAACTGCTGTGGCTGCGCATCAGTTTCTTTAGGTAGAGATGATGCAATCATCTGCAACGGTACTGTGGGTAATGTAGGAAACTGTTAACCAAAGCTAGTAGAGACCAACATGTTGATAAAAGAACTAAAAGATGTGAACTCAAAGTTTTTGTTCAGGCTAAATCTCAGACATAATTGAAGATCACATGCTGATTATAAAGAATAGTATGCAATTTGTTCAGGGTCGATTTTTAAACAAATTCTTCCTGTCATTATAACAGAATTAAAGCATCTTTGTAGACAATATATCGGTGGTGACTGCAGATCATATTTGCAATTTTTTTTAAATGTTTGATTTATTGTTTAGTGGTATTCTCTTTGACACTGTTTCTTTTTTTCTTCAGGTTTTTGGTAAATAAACATAAGCATGTACTAGTCCAATATTAGATACTATCCTGAATATGAAATAGGTAATAATGAAAAGTGACTCAAAAGTGTATCCACAATTCATAGCATTTAAAAAAAAATAATAATAAAAAATATTGCACTGCTCAACATTATTGTTGGGCACAGGTTTTAGGGGGAAAATACCTAATGGCCATTTAGATGATATTCAACCGAATGTTAATTTATTGCTTCAGCAAAATCCCGGATCTCTTGATGTGCATGTTAGGTTGAAGGCAAAAAAAAAGACAACTCACTAGCCTTGTACATAGCAACATGGGAAAGCATTGCTTTTCACTAGTGTATGTTTGTTTAACTGTTACGAAGAAGCCAGTTTATAAACATTGGGAATGATTCATCAACTAAAAATCTAATTTTTCAAGAATTTATGCATTGCTCTAGAACAATGACATCAGCCAAAAAAAAAAACCCTGATATGTGTAATGTGCAACTGTAATTATATTTGCTTTGACTTTGACATGCTAATTTTACAAGATCTCTCTAATCGTAGCTCATTTTTTTCTCCCACATACCTTATGGTTCTACATATGACGGCAAACCACATGCAGTTAAAAAAAGGCTGAAACTAATCTTCAGGACCAAAACCAATGTTCAAAATAAACACACCAATGATACCTTGAATTTTGTTTTTGCTACCAGTCTATTATAAGAAACCATTTATTTTAATGAGTTATCAGTAATGCCAAAAGCCCAAAATAGAATTGAATCTCAAAACATCCTGATTGTGGTTTTAAAAACAACGTTCAGTGATTAACACAACCTCCATGGCAACCAGTTTGGACTCGGTTACACAATAGTCATTGAACTTTGAACCCATTTTACATTTTCTTCTTCTGGTGGTAGAAAACAATTTTTTTAATTTTTTTATTTTTTATTTAACAGCATACTTGAATGCAATATTGAATTCTCAGTTTTGTTTGGCTTTAATGCACTTGAAATAATGATTTGTCCTAACTGGTTCCTGGGGATGCATGTCAGGCACTACACATAATATATGTAAGCCTTATAATAAACAATTTAAAAACTGTCCTATTAATTAACAAAGAAAATACATAATCTTTGATATGATGAAGCTTTCTATAAGAACACATTTAACTTTAATTGGAAATTTTCCAATTTAATTACCAATCAGAGGGTATATTTGTGCGTCAGACATGATGGATTCTCTATAGCAGCATGCCCTGCTGTGTTTCATTGTATATGCTCAAAGGTTTTGGTGTATCACGGTTATCTTAGAATGTACCTGGTATTCCGGATAATAGCAGTTGAACATAATGTGTAATTCTTCCATCATTTTATGAGTGTGTGTGTGTGTGTGTGTGTGTGTGTGTGAGAGAGAGTGAGTACAGGTAATAGGGGACACAGACTTTGGCACTGACACATGATTGTCCCAGCAGGCACATGGCTCCATTGTTCTTGTGAAATGGGAAGAGGGAGCGACGCCACCAGCCTTCTCTGGCCTCTTTAAATAGGATGTGTACAGACCCACTGCACAATGCCGGCACAATTATTTAATATCAAGATTCTCATCAGCCACAAACAAAAAAAAAAACAATTGAGCAACGCTTGAAATACTTCCCTTTCCCATGGGTCACATGGTTCAGTTCCCACAGCTTTCTGCACTGTCCTGCTCTGACCTAGCTGTTTAGAGTAATGTCTTCTATTTCTCTTAGGATAAATCCATAGGGTTCCATCAGTGTCTTTCTGACATTGTAACAGCAGTCTTTGGTGCATATACTGGTGTGATTTTCAATTTAGTCAGCAAGTGATGCTTACATGGATTTTCAGTCTAGAATTCACGATGGTATTTTTTGTTAATTAAAATGAATAACTTAGATATTAGTGTTTTGTGAAGTTGGGCAGTTATTGGGAAATATGTCGCCCGGTCTTCTTACAGTCTCAGCTGTCTAGTTTTGGCGAGCCTGTGCCATTGTCAGTCACTGAGCCCATTTCATTTCCTATTCTGATGCATGATGTGAAGATTAACTGAAGCTCTTGACCTGTATCTGCATGATTTTATTCATTGCACTGCTACCACCTGATTGGCTAATTGGATAATTGCATGAATGAGCAGGTATACAGGTGTTCCTATTAAAGTGGCTGATCTATTGTGATTGTATCTTAACACCTTGAATGATCTCTTGAGTAGCATCACACTACTATTATTCCTGAAAATCAAAAGTTTTCTGGAAAAAAGTCATTTGTATTTTAATGGATTTCACATGCAATGTGTTATTTATCCGCTTTCCCACAGCCTCATCCATTAGAGGCTTTTGATGAGGTGGCTGCGACATCTGTATAGTGGTGGTGGGGCTTCATTATAAACAATGTAACAATGCCCACTGCTGCTCCATTGTCAGAGTGAACAATCCTCTGTACCAATCCCTGGAGAAAGCAATGATGGAATCAGGAAGCAGACACAAACCCAGTTCCTCCTCACTGTCAAAATTAAGGGCGCTGCCAAATAGTTATGTTAATCTAAGGAAAATGCACTAGAAACCCATATACTATATTCTTTACTTTAGATGCTATGGCCATCTTAGATGAAGAAAAAAATCTTAATTTAATTTGCATTCTCTATCAGGAAGTTCAATTTTGGGTGGTTGATATTCTTACCTAAAAACTAACCAAGCAAAGCTCTTGTGATCAGAAAACATATCTCCCATATTACCTTTTATAATACTTGCATTAAACTTTTTTTGTAATGTGTATTAGGCAAAACATCCATGTTATTCTTAGGCCTCTGCTTCTCATTATGGTGGCATTGTTTTTGTTCATTTTTATGGTTACAGCTAGGGGGAAAAGATTCTTTCAGCACTTCAGCTGACAGGAAGTGTAAGTGTAATACCACCTTACTTGCTGGTGGTACCAAATCATCCCAGGGTTTCATTTCTCCCACCTATTTTTTTTTCTTCTGTATTTTTATTCCAATATAGAGAAGAAACCAACCTGATGCATAAAGCCAGCTGGATAAAGGCAGTTGGAAAATTGGAGGAAAAAATGGAGATAAAGTTATAAAGATGACAATGCTAGGCATGCGCTCTATTTAATCAGCCATAACATTTAAACCACTGGCAGGTGAAGTGAATAATGTTGATTATCTTTTTGAAAAAAAAATAGGTTTGATCTTTTCTTGATTCGCAGAATCCTATGAGATGACCAATGCCAGTTTGTGTACATTACATGGGGAATAACCATACAAAAAGAGAATGGATTGGTCAACAGAATTTTAATTATACATACTTTGACCAAATATTTTCAATTTCATGTTAAAATTTAGGATCATGGCCAGATACCTAAACATTGTTGTAGACCAAGTACACCCCTTCATGCGGTATTCCCTAATGGCACTGGCATCTTTCAGCAGGATAATGCATCTTGCCACAGTGCAAAAATTGTTCCGGAATGGTTTGATGAAAATTACAAAGACGTCAAAGTGTTGACTTGGGCTCCAAATTGCCTAGATCTCGATCTGATCGTGTATTTGTGGGATGTGATGGAAAACAAGATCCATGGAGGCCCCACCTTCCAACTTACAAGCCTTAAAGCTAAAGGGGCACCTACAAACTATTAGACAGTCACAGCCCTCTAGAACAAATTAAGTAATTTCAGAGCATTTGATTTAAAATGATGTGGAAATTAATTCTTACTTATATTTTTAGTAATCATGTTGCAGTAATTTAACAATGTCAGTAATTTATAGTGTGAAAATGAAACAAATTATAGACAAAAATAAAATCGCAATATAGACAAGTCATAGAAATGTAATACCTGATACCAATGACAGAAAAAAGTAATAATTTAATAAAATGTGTACTCTGATATTTGTAGAATAGAGTGAAATACAAAATAATACACCAGTAATATTAAACGTAATGTGGCATTAAAAGTACGGCAAATTATAAAGTCTAGTTGAATGCTAAAGAAGAAGATATGTTTGTGATAGACTGAGCCTGACGAATGTCCCAGATCTTTGGGCTATTAAAATAAGAAGTTGATTCACCAGTCCTTTTAGAATTTATACCTGTAATCTGGAGAACATTAGCACTATATGATCCTATCACACAACTTGGCACAGTTTATCAGACTGTAATACAATGTGCAGTGCATTCTAAAGGAAACAGGCCAGCCAGTGGAGTGATTAAAACTGGTCTAATAAAAAGGTCCAAACTTAAAAAGTAGTAATAGCTTAGAAATCAGAGGTCACTGTAGCACATTTTTAGGCAGAATATTTAAAACGCCCTTATTCCTGAGGGCTCGTTGTTGGCAAGTATATTTCTTCCATGGGTAGCTTTGGTATGAATTGCTGTTCTCCAGAGCCCTGACAATGACACGACAGTCACTTGTGCACAAATCCCCAGAGAAAGCAGCATGTCTGACCAGTCAGATCTCCTTGACAAAGTCCTAAACCCAACACACCAATGCATCAGCAATCAGTACAACAAAGTCAGGATACAGGAAACAATATGACATACTTAATCATGACTGACTCACTCATACTGATATGGGTGTGCAAAGAACCTTGTTGGGTACTGGGAATAAAGTATCCTCAAAATGACCAAGTGTACAATTCTTACAGTAAATCTTATATGAGCGATCAACTACACAGTCACCTGTAAATGTTTGCTATCCTTAGTACAAACCAAATAAAAAAGGAATATATCAGGAATGATTCAGTATGTTTTTCAGTATGTAGGTTTTAGATATTTTCCTTTAATATTAAAATGAAACATGGAGACAAGTTTACAGAACATCTCTGGTTTGAAGAAAGATTATAGTTTTGTGTAAAAAAATGGAAATACATGAGTCCCATGTTTTTAACACTGGAGTGAGAACAAGCAAGAGAGAGTGAGAGAGACAGAGAGAGATCACGCAGCGGGCAGCTCTATGCCTTTGTTTGGCAGCCAAAGACAGCTAAAGGGTCACCATTTACCTACTGTTGCAGACCTGCACATCTTGAGAGGTGATGATCTTGAGAGATGTTTTGGCAAGAGATGACAAAAACTCTGTTTCAGGTCAGCTGTTGCCGAGTGCACTGGGCAGAAAGGTTACGTTATGTTTGGCAGTATCACAGCACACATCTCATTAATTTCACAAACGTTGGAGCAACAATGCAGGCTACTCCCCTTAATAAAACACATTCTTTGTGCCATCAAAACATTTCTTGGGGGGTGGTGCAGGGGTGCAGTGGGCAGCATTGTTGCCTCACAGCTCCAAGGTCCATGGTTCAAGCCAGATCTCACATTGCTGTCTGTGTTTTACATGTCCTCCATGTCTCCATGGGTTACATGGAGCTCTCCATGTTACATGAGCTCAGGTTGATGTATGTTCTCTATGTATGCATATGGGTTTCCTCTGTGTTTCCTTGTTTCCTCCTGCTTCTGGTTCAGTTGACGATTCTAAATTGTGCTTAGCTGTGAATATGTGTGTGTGACTGGCATCCCATCCATGGTATTTTCCTGCCTCGCACCCAGTGTTCCCAGGATAAGCGTTTTACTTCCATCTTGACCAGGATCAATTGAAAACTGAACATTTGTAACAATTGTTTTCTATACTATTCCCATAATATCTAAGACTTTACTAATAAATCAATCACAAATCAAATAATAAATCACCTCTTTTGATTTAGAACGTGTAGAAATTCTTTTAAGTTTGGATGGAACAATCATCCTCTGTACACGCACAGATGTTTTCTTCACGTCTTGTTCTTCTCATGTGGATTGTTGGAGATGTTATGAAGCACAATACGAGTATTGAGAGAACCTTTCAGATAAACCAAACTAAATTTGGGTTGTTTCCCCTGTCCATAGAAGCAATAGTGCAACCAAGTGAAATAACTTAATATTCACATAGGGCATTTTATAAAAGTGCTTTCTTGCCTATAGTTGTGAAAAGGAATGTGTTTAGAAACTAGGTGTCGTGTGCATGATCCTGTCCTCGTCTACAAAGTGTTCACTGAAATTTCTGAATGTACTATTCAGCAAGAGGCAGTATTAGAAGGAAGTGGTGATATCAGAAGGAAAAGTTGGTATCAGAAGGTAATGGAGATATCAGAAAGAATTCTTCCCATATCCCGTATCCCCTAAACAGCATTTGTCATGATGCATTATAAAATATTTTCAGGTCAAAATGAGATAACATGAATACAGGGAAATGGTTTTGTCCTGCAATGAGAGATAAAGTGGTGACTGAAGATGGATGAATGAAATAATGAATGATTAGAGTGATTAAAGAATAAAGACAAAAATCTGATTTTGCTGTAAATGATATTGGAGATTATGATATATTGGTGTTGCATTTGGTGGATTCACATTAGTGCTGATGTGTTTCAAATGTTTTCTGTTTCATGTTCTAAATGTTTATGATTGAGTGGTACCATGTTGTACATTTTGTACCATAGGCTGTGGGTTTTTAAAGTTGATCACGCACGTCATGTGTCTAAATCAAAATGTGCTGACACAAAATCTAAACTATTTCAATTTTACCCAACTACTTACAAATAGCATGGAAATGTATTCTATTTATCTACAAAGCATGGTGCTTTTTCAGTCATTAGACCAAACTAAACAGTGACTTATTAGAGTAAATATCATAAATATCTTAAATATCCTAAATGTATCCTTTTTTAATGTACATATTAAGCTGGAAACAGCTTTGCCATATTAATTATTAACATAAACTATTTAGAAAGGAAAATATATAATAAGATACTGTTAGCATTGTAGCAGAGGTGATTGCTTTAAGATTATAAGGGAAGCCCAGCTTTACATAAAATTTCATTAAAATATGGCAATGAAATGTTTCTATATTAAACGTAGAAACGCGTCTAAATTATTCATCAATTTAATTAAAATTCAATATTTTACTGAATCAAATGATCAAATATCTCCAACTGTATGTCCATGTATTGCAAATTTTTTCCAGTGGACAGCACAACCTAAGAGAAAATCAGCTTTGAATCCCTCGACACAGCTGCAAAAGAAATCCAGAAGTTGGGCTTCTCAGGGGAAGAATGAGAATGTGGGTGGGGGGTGTTGCATAGAAAAAAATATCTTAATCGTTTTTGGACAGTGGAAGGAAGACAACATTAATGAACTTTATTAGAAGTAATTAGAATAAATATGAAATACACAATAAACTTTTAAATATAATAAATCTTAAATATAGCCTTTTTAAATTCACATATATATCTGGGACATAGTTTTGCAAAATGCATGTAGAAATACACTACTTGGTTAACAGCGATGTTGACTGTACATGTTTGAGGCTGCCTGAGAGAATTGGTGACACACTTCATTCATCTCCATGAAGAGTTATGCTCATTTGGGATGCTATTTACATTTGAGGAGAGACTCTCCTCCTCTACTTACTAGAAAACTTAAAAATATCAGGAGAAAGAAGGCAGGTGAACATAAAGTGTGTTAGCTGCTAAAGTCAACTAGCTGCATATTGGCAATTTGGCATGTGATCCCAAGTTGTGCTTGTATCATAGTTTGAATTGTGAAATATCAGTAATATCACACTATGAAAATGTTTGTACAGTAGCTTCACACTGTTGCTTAACTAAAGTAACATTAACATTAACTAGCATGACCAGTTCTGTTTAGTTTCAAATAGCTGTTCTTATTGATCCTGTTTTGACTATGGTGCACAATGAATTGTAGACAGCTCTACAGAAACAATCTACATGTAAGCAATAATTCTAGTTTTCTAGCTACTCGCTATTTAAATAGTTATAGGTAACCTTATCTCCACTGATTAAAGGTTGGAATTTTGTCATTACTTATGCCTCTGTGAAATGGCAAAATATAACCAAAACAAATTTTTTTTGTACAGATACACCCAATCAGAATGTGTTTTTCACTGAAGGAATACTACCATATACTTTGGCAGTAGCCAAATTCTAAATAATTCTAATTAGAAAATAACATCACTGGTATGCAAACATGCAATGCTGTTATCCAACATTACCAGCAGGTACCAGCTGTGGATTTATATAAACTGAGACAAAAAAAAGGAACACAGACACAGCCCAGACGTAGTTTGTAAAGTGACATTTTACAATGGCTTAGTGATTCAACCTATACTGTTGCTACCTTACATCCATCCATCCATTATCTATACCGCTTTATCCGTCTGGGTCACGGGGAAGCTGGAGCCAATCCCAGCAGTTGTTTTGGGCGAGAGGCGGGGTACACCCTGGGCAGGTCGCCAGTCCACCACAGGGCCAACACAGACAAACAGCCACACACGCTCGCATCCATACCTATGGGCAATTTAGAGTAGCCAGTTGACCTAATCTGCATGTCTTTGGACTGTGGGATGAAACCGTAGCACCTGGAGGAAACCCACGCATGCACTTGCATGCATACATACATGGAGAACATGCAAACTCCATGCACCCTGGGTGACCCGGGGATTGAACCCAGGACTTTCTTGCTGTGAGGCGACAGTGCTAACCACTATACCACCGTGCCACCTGCTGCCTTATATATTGCATGTAAATTGTAAAACACTATAATTAATGAAGTTGAGCTGTGACCAAACCTACACTCTTACAGTATTGTTCATTGACATTATATGTATAGATCACACATACTTTGGCTCATTAGCAGGCATGAGGTTGAAAATCTTAAAACTCTACAATGACTATTGCTTAAATTATGATTTTTTTTCACTGTACCTGATTCACTGATTGAGCAGATTGAATTAAACTACAATTTATCTTTGTGTGTTTGAACTTCATATGATTCTCTGAAACCCTACATTATGGATAATGCTTGGCAATCAGTGTTACCCCCTATCTCTATCACATCCTTTAATCCTGTTGTAGAAATTAGTTTAGTTTACAGCACAGTACATTCCACTGTTCATCCAAACAGGAAATGGAGGAAATGGCAATTGTCTCACAGTAATGCTGTGAGACCAAAAAGTGGAATTATTTCCTGCCCTCTGATATTCCAAACCGGATCCATTACACTGGTTTTCTAAGCTCATACATAATGTTTATCAGTGGAGTGTTTCTTTTTAGGGTCACTCTTATTGGGTTTGGTGCAAACATCCTCTTTGTAGTGACCCCTATGTATGGTGTCACTGATGCAGTTTAAGTATGTCGGAAGCATGTCCTCTGTTGGGTGTGGCTTATTCTCTGTCCAGTCCAGGACAGACTGAGTGTAGTTGCCATTTTCTGATGGAATATAGAGATTTTTCTGGTCTCGAGCATGAACCTCTGTTGGCTGCAGTTTTGTTGGAGTTTTTTCTATTTCTCGAAGGGCCCCTAGCTGCTGATATTGGTACTTCTTCTCTATATAATATGTAATATACAGCTGAAGAAGGTGGAAAAGCTCTACAACATTAAGCAACAGCGAGAGTAAAGCAATAACCTGAATATATATAGTGAAAATAGTCTTCTCGGTGGGCCGAGAGACAAAACAGTCCACTGTGTGGGGGCAAGGACTTCGCTGACATTCATATTTGGCTGGAATTACAAATCCATAGAGGAACCACAAACCAACAATAAAGCCAATCTCAATGAAGACCTTCAAGACTATGCTGACAGTGTATGCACCCAGTAGCTTCCCTTTGAGCTTAGGATGCTTGGGATGTTTCTTTTCCTTTAGCACCTGTTTCCCATCTTCATTCTCTTCCTGTATCACTTCTAGCTTGATTTCTTTGGCTTTTCTATCCTTCAGACTCGCATGCTGCTCCTCTTTCTCCTCTCCTGGCTCCTTATGTCCTCTCAGGGTGACATAGCCGAAATATATAATGGTCGGTGTCGAAACAAAGACAATCTGCAGAATAAAGTAGCGGAAATGGGAAAAAGGAAATGCCTTGTCGTAGCACACAGCCTCACATCCGGGCTGTTTGGTGTTGCAGACAAAATCTTCTTGTTCGTCATCCCATGCAGACTCAGCTGCAGTACACAAGACGAGAATACGGAATAGAAAAAGGACAGTGAGCCACACACGTCCTACAGCAGTTGAGTACTCCTGAGCTTCCTCTAACAGGCTTTCTAGAAAACCCCAGTCACCTCTGGACATCCTCTGCACCTGCAGACACACAAACATACACACAACAGAACTTGAACCAACCACTAAAGTCAAGAATATGCAGATTACTTGAAGAAAAATGTGCATAATCTAATTTTATGCATTATAATGACAAGTGAGAGCATATTGGAACAGCAGCGGGCTAAGTGCAGAGCCCTGTGGTATACAATGAAGAGGATTGTTTCTTTGAAATGTGTTTCCCAAAGCTTTTTTCAATCTCTCAATTTTCTACTAGAATGTCCAGAATTATTAGTATACTATGGTATTGTCAATAGTGTAACAGATTTACTAAGTTTACTAAGGTCTAGTAAGGCTGACCTTAATACATTTTAGTTTTAAAAACGGCATTTTAAAATGAAAATAATCTCCGTTCAGAGTGGGGTATTAGCTATGTATTAGAAATAGTCTGTGTATAGACTAATGCCTGAAAGGGCATATCACATGACTATTCACATACACCGGGCATGTACATGCCGGTATAAACAGGAAGCAGATTGCCTACTCTGGAGTTGGTTGCAGATACCTAGATGCAGATAGTTCGAATAATAGCTTGCATCCTGCATATGCAGGCAGTTGTAGCATTATGAAATGCAGAATTTAACTGCACAACAGCCTCTAGCAAAGTCAACAAGGTCAACAATGCTTGTAATTCATTATCCATGCTGCATTCATCACTGGTAGTCAAGTCTAATGAAGTTTGATTTCTTCTGGAAAAGGGTCACATGATAGGAGCGTGATGAATCAGGGACTGATAAAAACCCAATTAGGAAGCGATCGTAGGTGTCTGTGTCTTTAAAAGCTTCAATTTTCCCTTGTCCACACTAAAATGTTTTCAAACTAAAACAGGACCAGTGGCAAAATGCTCTGTTTCAAGGTTTCAAAAACTCCAGAGTAGTATAGATGCCAGGGGTAAACATAGCAAAAGTGATGCATTTTAAAACTGAAAAGTATCAGCGCAGACATAACATAAGACTATGGTACCTTTGTAATAATTTGTACCTTTTAATATGACTTCAGACTTGTGTCTTTTTATTATCACTTCAGATATGTTTAAATTATTCATGAAGTCAGGCTAAAATTGTTTGAATAAAGTCAAAAAGAATAAATATAAAAAAATTACTCCTGCACACTTTCTTCTTGAAGTATTTAAAGATTACCTGACTCTAGACATGAACTATGTGATTTCTATTGGAATTTCACGACACCCCTGCCCCCATCCAAACAGTCATTTAGTAAGGAAAAACATACAACAGTCTGTGCCGTTATATGAAAACAATCCACACCAGGGTGGTGTGATAATGGCCCGATGCAAGGTGGATTATTTTAATATAAGATGGCAGTCTGGAGCATGTTATTCCACTTATAACACAGCAATTTGCCAACGACTGCAAAATTTAATTTGTTAGTGATTGACACATCATACATTTTAACAGTTTAGAGCTTCAGTGTTGTGGAACATCTGCAAAATAAGTTAGTCCCTGTTATCACTTACATTATTAACGATAAACACTCACCAGCAGATCTCTCTCTGTCGCTCTCAAATTATGCAGTTTGCCATTTTACCAAGAAATCAGAAAGCATAAACTCTGCCCTCTGACTTTCCTGTGCTGGAAAACTTTGGAAAGCACTTTTACTTTTACGAAACACTCACAGCAGAAACTCTAAAACTCCTTAACAAAAAACTTCAGTACAAAACAATATCTTTTTCTTTTGTTAAAAATATTTTTATCTGTTTATTCTTAGTCTTAGATTATGTGTACTATAATAAATAAAATTATAATCTTAGTGTGAAAACAGTAAGAAAAATGAGACACGCTCAGATTAAGCTGGGGTTTTAAGTTACAGGTACTTTTGTACATATAGATAATTCTAAAGGAACTGAGGTATAAAATATAAAATCTATAGGTATATATTGGTACCTTGAAGCACCAGCACCTGTTCAGTGTCTTTTTTTACTAACAGTGTATAAATATTGTTTTCAAGGTCTTGAGGTCCAATCACCAGATGATGGGATGAGCGCTTTTCACTCAGAAGCCCCCAAGATTTACTTTTCTTAAGATTGTAAAATAAATCAGAGAATGATGCATATTATTTTTTTTATATCAAATATTCAATCATTATAACAGGCACATTATAAAACTATAGTAAGCTGATCCTATTTGTATTGGTTTTATATCATTGCCATTTTAGACCTTTAAATTAGACCTTTGAAACAGTCCAATTTACAGCCTGCATGTCACCAATATTTATTTAACATGACCACTTAAATAAATATTTGAATACATTTTTCTTGTCCCATTTTTTTTTTCACTTTTTAAGGATAATATTTAAACCTTGTTTGTTCCATATCCCAAGTTTGCTAATTTCACTCTCATTTCTGACATTAGAGCTCTCAGTGGAATTCTCATGCACTTTTGCTAGGCCCATGGGACAAAACAGTCCGATTACTTTGGCATTTGTGATGATTTACATCTGTGTAAACATCCTTTGAATCTCAGTGGTCTTATCTGTGCAGTTCTTTTTAACCCAAAGGACTGCTTTTTTCATTTAAATACTGAAAAAATAAAAGCCATTATAGACCGTCAGTACTTCATCCTCACTAAAAGTATTATTATTATTATTATTATTGTTGTTGTTGTTATATCATGTTTACTATAAGCTTATTATTTATTTTTGTTTGATGATTTTTTACAATATATTTTAAGATAATTTATGCGATATGCAGAGGGGATTTGTAAAGAAATGCAGTGATAGAACAGAAACACTACCATTCAGGGGTGAAACTACATTATATAATAGACACTACCATTTAATGATGAAACAAACAAATAACTTTATACAGATATAAATTTCAATCTATCAGGACATTGTAAACATGGTATACACCGAGTTACCATATAAGCCTATAATAAACTATCAACTTGGTGTGATTAGATGTACTTTTTCTAACAGGATAGTGTACTGTCTCTCACACAAACATACACTAAAGACTATTTTGTAAATAGACAAGAACTATCACCCATAATTCTTACCTGTCTCTATATTTTTCCTTGTCTTCTGATGATCCTCTAGCTCCTGTATGTCTGTTTAGGAGCTGAAACAGAACTTGTAATGATGAATAGGAGTTCCTGTTATCGGCAGAAAGGGAACAGAGGGAGAGGAACTTTCCCAGGCCCTCCCACAGGAACCTGGTCCAGGAAAAGGGATGGATTTGTTCAAAAATAGCATGATTTCTCTTCTGTCTTTACACTGGAAAAATGTCGTCACGGAGAGATTCAACCCTTAGGTCATGAAGCTACGTATTTCTGCTTAGATGTCTTCTGACTCCTCCTGGTGCTTGTGATCTTAAGGCTCAACATTCACCTTAATTTCTCCTATTACATTGTTTTAGTTTTCATTTTGACAGTTTGCTGCATAAAGCGGACCATCTATAAGTCCATTGACTATTAAAGCTTTTAAGAGTTTTTCAAGAGCCCAGTCAAAGTCCTGTGGGTTTAGGTGAAGTAAGGAAAATGTTTACAATTTACAATAATAGGCAGGGTTGAACTGATTCTCAAATGTACTCAAATGTTTGCTTTTGGTAATAAGCCAGTATACACTGATGGAAGGATGGATGGATAGATAGATAGATAGATAGATAGATAGATAGATAGATAGATAGATAGATAGATAGATAGATAGATAGATAGATAGAGTTGTGTTTCCCTATACCACCACAAGGGGTCGCTTCAGATTACATAAAATGACCTAGTACAGTTTGTGAATATATATATATATATATATATATTAATATTAAATAGTAAAAAATTATGCATTAAATCATCATTTCACAAAATGTGCTCATTTTGACATCTTCCCAAACCTTACTAGGTTTAACTTGTTTACTTGTTCATCAAGTGGATGTACAAGTGTGTATGGAAGAAAGATGAGTAACCCACTAAAGGTGATCGGTCTTCCCTATGGGCAAGGCACTTATTTCTTAAGTGAAATCAAATAGCTATATAGCCAGCAATTTAACTGTAAACATAAGGAAATGCTCACACAGACATTATATTATGCATGACATGCTTTAGGTAATACAACTGTTGTCTGTATTATTCATATAATTAATATGCCATATGCAATAATGATTGTTTATTATGACTTTTTCATGCAGTATAAAATTCTTACATTTTACTGCCAGCCAAACCAATATAACCTGTATTCTTAAGTGAGATGGTGTTGATTTTACTATTAAATTTTGATTGGATTTTTCAAGACTATGCTGTAGACCAGTTCATATATTACATCTCAGTAGCGTCCAACTAGACTATTTGTATAAATATGCTTTATTTACTGTTCACCATTCATGTTTTGAACACTTTGTATGTCAGAGATTTGAAAAAGAGAGCTTTAATTATGGTAGTGGGTTGCCTATATGCCATGCCTAACAGTGATGGGTCATACAAAGTGTCAATATTTTAATTGTTTGGAAGAATAAAGGACCTATTTGAGGCAACTGAAGAAAGAAAAAAATTCTAAAGTCTGTTCAATTGGCAATGAATCACTCTGACAAATACTTCCCTCTCTGGCGTGTCATTATGAAACCATTTTGATTGCAGGGAACTAGAGGTTGCGCTTCTGTGGAAATGGCAATTTCTAAATAATGATGTGATGTAACAGAAAGTCCACATCCATAAATCAAAAACATATTTGAGGTTAAGCTTTAAATGCCCTATCTCTTCTACAGAACTAAAGACTAGCAGAATAGAGGAGGTTAATACTGAGAGGTTGTTCAGTCACTGCTCTGTAGTCCACAAGGCTACATCTGGGAGGGACAGGCCATGACTGTGCACTAAATTCAGAACTGACCTTTAACTGTGATTGGACACAGGCCCCTGAGGGTGTTGGCTTTTTTCATTTTCAATTATGAAGCTGACAAAGTAGGCTCTGGTGTCGTGATTTTTGTGACCTACAAGAGTGAGAGGTGGACATGACGGTGCGGAAACACAGTGTTTTTTAAGTGTAGGGAATAAATTTGTGTCTTAAGAAAGCTGTAGTTAATACTAATATAAGCAATTATTCTCCCTTGTGGTCACTATTCTGGCTTCTCCTGCAGTAATAATCATACTTTATCTGTTTCTTGTGCATTATGCCATGAACACATACATGCTGTATACTATCAATCATGAGAACACCAGAGTCTGAGCTGACATTTTATTGACAACTGAATGACTGTAATGCTAATACTGCAGACAAATGTCGGGACCCTGCCTTTAATAAGAAAGCCTCATGATGGATGCGTTGGGGTGGGGTATCTCTTTTCCATCGATGGTCTTGTTCATTTCCTTGCCATTATTACTTATCATATGTAAATTGTGTAGGAAATTCATTCATATCGGCTCTGTTCTAGGTGTCTATGTTTGCTGTGTCTGTTTAGAGTCGTGTTTCTGATTGTGTGCGACTGATGGAAATTGTGTTATATTTTAACTTACCTTAGAGGGGAGAGAAAGCTATGAGCAGAACTCTATTTCAAGCTATAATGGTTTAGTTATTTGGACAATACTATTCTTACGATACATTAATGAAATATATAAAATTATACAAAAAGGTTAAATTTGAACATATGATTTCTACTACAATACTGTGCAAAAGTCTTAGGCACCCTATTTTTTCAGTACAAATTGTGTCATAAATATTAATCTTATGAATTCTGCATTGAGTCAGTACAAAAACATTTTAGATTTCCAAACATTACTTTTCCAAAAAATCATTTATATTTGAAAAAAGTTTTTATGTCAACAAATAAGGCAGAATAGTACATAAGAGACCACTTTTCAGAGAAAATGACATAATGAAAGCCTGGTTTCTACATGCAAAAAAAAAGCAAGTGTGACTGTCAAAGTCTCCAGAAGAACTGTGGCAGAAATTGTACTATTAAAAAAAAGGTATACCAAATATTGACTTTGGTTAATTTTTTACTGTTTACTCCATGTTGTAGTATTTTACTTTGGAGTATAAAGATTTCATTTAATTATTTTTGAAGTTATCTTTACATCTTTACAACATTTCTTGTGCTGAAGACTTTTGCACAGTACTGTACGTTATATCAGATTTTATATTTTTAAGCAGAAAAATAACTTTTTTACCTTTTTTCGTAATCATTGACTTTACTTGAAATATCCACCCATCCATTTTCTATGTCACTTATCTATTGTGGGTCATAGAGGAAGCTGGAGACAATTCCAGCTGACTTCGGGAGAGAGGCGGGGTACACCCTGGAAAGGGCACCAATCCATCACAAAGTTAACACAGTTACAGACAGCCATTCACAGCCAGCTGGCTTAAGCTGCATGTCTTTAGATTGCAGGACGAAGCCGAAGCACTTGGACGAAACCCACACAGGCACAGGGAGAACATGCAAACTCTGCACAGAAAGGTACCTGGGATCCCCTGGCTCCAGGATCAAACTACACCACCATGCTGCCCTTGCTCTACTCTGCTAAAAGTGATGGTTCAATATATAAGATATTAAAGTGGGCTATTTAGATATGCTTATATACCTAAAAGCATCTACGCATTCACTCATCTTCAGCAATGACTCCTGGGCAGGGTCATGGTGGATCTGGAGCCTATCCCACCAATACTGAGTGCAAGGTGAGAGAATTCACACCAAACAGGATGCAATGCACGGACATGCCCATGTACCCCCAGGGGCAATCTTAATGCAGCCTATCTACTTCTTTTGGACAGTGGATGAAAACCTCAGGATCAGATTTCACCAGGGACTCTGGAGCTGTGAGGTGGCAATGTTGCCCACTGCGCCACCATGCCATGCCAGCATTCAAACAGTTAAACATATTTATCTGATTGGTGACTTCCACTCTCATGTCACAAACTATAAAAATGCAATTTAGGACCATAGCAACATTGTGAGATGCCAATAGTATGATGAGTATTCTTCAAACATATAGTCTTGACCCTGATACTGATCTACTGTCACCAGAGATGTTTTTAAAGCCACTGGTTGACGTTGCTGGCCAAGGTGCTGAATTTACGTTCACTACCAAACATTACTCAAGGCATTTTCATGAAATGAGAATGAATTAAAGAACTAAATGAATGAAATGAATTAAAGAACTCTGTGTGTGTGTGTGTGCGTGCGTGCGTGCGTGCGTGCGTGCGTGCATGCGTGTCTGTGCATGACGTTGCTATGCATTCATTCACACAACATCTGAGATTTTTTGTTGCTGGAGGCGGTGAATGTCGCTTGTGAAAATTGCATGCCAATCCAGTCAGAAGGCCTACAGCTTGGTGAAATGAATCATTGAGCTTCCCAGCTTAACTCAAATTGTTCTCCAGAATGGCAGGTCTCTTCACTTAATGCAGTGAACATTAGGCTGTAATGGTTTTATTTGTTCATGGTAACATATTCTCCTTTCTTTTTTATCAGCAATTTACAATACCTTCTCAATTATCCCTAGTGATTTTTGAATATCATCTAGATTTCTGAATACTTCTCTGTCTCTGTGAATCACATAGGTGGTGATTTCAATACCACTGTTTAAGAATATCGCAAAGTTATTTGGTAGCCACTCTCAGCTTTTGTGTTAAGCACTGTATCTGTAACTGTCTTCTTTTATGTTTTTGAAGTGCTGGATACAATTTTTAGGGACTGTTCAATATGCCCAGGTTCTTAATGTTCTTAATCTCACTGCTCTACTTCTTTGAGACATTTGAGTGAAATTTGCAACATTGAGCTTATCATTTATTCAATTTCCCTGGTTAATTTGATTATTGAGAATAGACTGTGCCTGGGGATGAGAAAGGCAACTGCATTCAGTTATAATTGACATGTGTCTCAGGAGGCAACTGGCTCTGAGCCCAAGTTAGGTTACAGCCTGAAGGATAAAAATGTACAGATCATAAAAAAACATCAATTGACAAATCTGATTTTTCTCTGGCATATATACACAGTAGTATGAATCACATATAAAAAAGAACAGAGAAAATGTCAAAGTGTTAGTACTACTCTCAGTCTACTAAGGTCTGAGGATTATATATTAATAGACTTGGCATATAGTGCATCAGCAGGGAAATGATGGTTAGTGGTTATATGACAAACAGGCATTTGGTTGCCTTGATGTTGCCATCCTGTTATTATTACACAACCCTCACATCAAGTTAAAATGTTAGCTCCAATCATGGGCTTGGACAGATGAATGTGATCTTAACATACATGCCATGGTACCCAACCCACTTCAGTCCCTAACAGCAATTATTTACCACAGAGCTCTCTTGAAGGTGGGGAGGTCATGTCCATGAGGTAGGCAAAGTAATTATCATCAATCATGTGGGACCTAATGATGTACAGGGCAAGATTGCATTTGCAAAATTGAATGATAGAATTGTTCCTTGGTACTCACATAATTGCATCATCTGACATTACAGCTAGTTTATTTATACTCAAGCACTCAGAGAAAAAAATAGGGTACTGAAGTATCCCTTGCTAGCTGTAGTGGTACCCCCAAATGTACCTTAAGTGTACATTTTTCACTTGAAAAGGTGCAGTGTGTAGTGTAACTTTAAAACGTAAAGGTCCACTATGTAGAATTCTGAGGGTATCTATTAGCAGAAACAGAGTCTATATTCCATAATATACTTGTATATAATATATGGAATTCATAAGTATGGTTTTATTAGTGCATAATTAACTGTCACTACAAATCCTTTTATATCTTCATAGGGTGCAGGGCTACCTCTAACGAGGACCATACTTATTATTTATTGGAAAAAAAAACGTGTGAATGTAAGTACTTGGAAGAATGTTACGGGCACCTGATGGATACCGTATATTCTAATATGTGCTTAGAATGGGAGGTGTAAGGGAGAGAGCTTCAGGTAGTCGAATCCTGCATAGTGGACCTTTAATGATACAGTCTATTTATTTACATTACATGTTTTTTTATAGGTACACTATGTCCATGTAAACATGTTAAAAATACAAAAGATAAGGTACCACACTAGAGACATGGTAAGGTACAGTTCATTACCTTTTCTTCTGAGAGTGAGTGATTTGATCAAAATCAGACAACACAACCATGCTTATTTAAATCATCATGAGGTAGATAGGAATTAGGCCTATTATTATAATTACAATTCTTGCAAACATAATAAGCCTCTCAAGGATGGGATTTGAGGTGTGATTGAGATGGGGTGATAATTAGTGTGGTAAAGGCCTAGCTTTAGAGCGAGAGAGAGAGAGCGAGAGAGAGAGAGAGAGAGAGAGAGAATGACAGCCCTTCTGTTTTTTCTCTAAGCAGCCATATTGGTTTATTTACTACCCTTTTGGCAAGTTTATTTTATTTCTTTGAGTCTGTAGACTGTAGCATCATCTAGTGTGCGCGCTTCACTGTATAAAGCCTCTCCTCTTAGCCACGCCCCTCCTCTGGGTACCGGGCCGCTCTGGACCAATAGGATTTGAGCAGAGCTGGGACGGAGGGGAATCCTGAGCGCGCGCGGTACATCACAACCAGCGGCACATAACAGACCTGCAGCGAGCTTTGCTCCTCTCACCGGATTTCTGTACTGCTGAAAAGACGAGCCTGCTGCATACAGGAATATTGGCTGAACCATTCCCAGTGAGAGGGAATTCAAGGTTAACCTGTGAACTCCAAAGTAGGGTAAGTCTTCTTCAGCGTATACGCTCCAGAAATGAGTCGGTGTTCAATAGACTACTAGATGTTACAATGGCAAACCGGAGCTCAGGTATCTTTTCTATGCATTGAGCATTTGTACTATGCGCCGAGTGCACAATCACCGTGTGCATTCCTTTGGAAGTTTTGTCATGACCCTTTCAAGACCACGGACAAGCGATCTGCACTTTACACATTCAGGCTATCAGCTGAAAATTCTGGTGCGCATGTGTAGTAGTGCCCTGACTGCTCGGAAACACTCCCAATGCAGGGATACGGACACAATTGTAAGCGCCAATTGTTCTCATTCACTTTTACTGAACAGAAAAACCCGCTGGTCTGTGTGAGATCGGACAGGATGCTCTTCTAATAATCGAAACCGAAAAGCAGTGAAACGCAATCTTTGGCTATTTCCTGTGCCTCCTTTTTGGAAACTGATTAACATGTTTATTGTGTAACTAACTACAAATTTCCTATGCTTATGTCACAAAATTGTAGTCTACCTCCATGCTGTACAGCAAATTTTTGGTTATCAGCAGTTTTACTTCTACCGACACTGATTTTCCTTTTCACAGTGCACACTGACATCTTGCTAAATTTAGGATCACTACATTAACTCAGATCAGGGAATTGGCCCTTATATACCACCATTGACACCTGGAAGGCCATGGAAAGTACCAGTCCCATTTTGGAAAACTTTTAACATTTTTTAAATAAAAAAAAAATCTTAAAGTTAAAAAAACACGTGTTTACTTTTAATTTATATAGTATTTTTGATGACCTACTATGAAAAAAATGTAAAACATACTGCACCATGTGGAAGACAAAGTGTTTACATAGTAGTATGTATAATATAGCCACGCCCCTCCTATAGTTCAGTAGTATGAGAATTATGAGAGCAGCTTTATCATTTTCAAATAACTCCAAAATAAAATGAAATCCTCATGCATATTTGTGGTACTATAAACTATTGATAGATAGATAAATTTCTTTTTCCTCTTCATCATCTTCTTCTTATTATTCTTTATTTCACATAGTACTTCAAAATAGGATGGTGTAAGGCCTTGAGTATAACCAGTTAGAATTTGTTCAAAATCACTTTCTATTAAATGCAAAGTATGAGACCGAATATCATTGAAAGTGCTTAGGCTGGCTGTGAATTGTAATGTTACACTGAGAAAGTGGTATAATAACCTTTTCTGCCTCCGTATCACTTCCCTTTTCTCCACTGATAAAAAATCCAGACATTAATCCAGAAGAAATCAGTAACAAATCTAAATGAAACTGGCATCATTTATTTAAACGATGTACCGCTACAAGAGTGCTACAAGAGATAATGCTTGACAAATATTCACCAAATAATAGGTCAAAGCTGATTACTTTTCGTAGTGTATACACATTACTACCCTGTTTCTTCTGCATATTTCCAAACTCTGGCTTAACATTATTGTGGTCAAATTTGACTCCTCGCCAGTAGTTCTTTTTTAAATATCACAAATGTAATGTAACTTGTCTTAGTACACCAACACATCAAAACCTCTAAACCTTAGTAAATCATGTTTACAAAAGAACACACATCCTTTTCATTGACCTCAGAGAAACTGGTCATATGCATAATTATGAACTGTTCATTGGTAAGTATATTGACTCATTTCTGTCTCACATACATGCATGATACACATTTACATGCAAAATCGCTAGTGTACAGATGCCTTCGGGTGTACTTATGAACACACGCTATGACTCACTCTTACTGTAGTGCAGGACACACACGTAATATAACACACACTTTGTCCCCCAATTCCTAAAGCTCTCTCTCAGTAAGGCTTTTCTTTCTTGCTCCCCCTTTCTCCTCCGTCATTTCTTTTTCTCTCTATCCCATTCTCTGCCCCTTTTTCCTTTACTACTTCTGCTTCTCTATGTTTCTTTTTTGTCCTATTGTCTACCATTCTCCATCCTTTACTATCTATACCTCTGTACCTGTCTCCCTTTACTTCATCTCTAGTGTTTAAAGGTGTCAATAGACCTTCAGTAATTATACATGTCATAGGAACATTTTGATTATTTATCAAGATTGCCATTCAGTGGCTAGTTTCTTTGTGATTCAAGATTTCTCTGGCCCAGAAATGAGCTTCACCCCAACTGAAGCAGAGCTTTTCAGATCAGTGCTTTTTTTTGTTACAAGCATATTTCAAGGCTTGCGAAATGTTAACAGTGATTTTATGCTTGGTTAAGGGGAAGATGTATTTGTGTTAATGTTTTCATTGCAATTTCAATTCACGTGTTTCACTGTAGAAAAATTACAAACAGCCCCGTTAAATACGTACATGATGCATTAACTTTGATATGCAGTGTATATGCATTAACTTTAATAGTGCTATAAAAGATTTTTTTAAACAGATGAATGAAATACTCAGGGTCAGAGAGCAGTAATGAGCTAGTAATTTATTTGCTTAATTGCAAATAAATAGAAGGTCTCAAAAACAATTTGTTAATAACGAAACACACTCCAACCTGCAGAAAATCTTCACTGGATACTAAAGATTGAATTGGTAATAGGTATCCGATGCAGCAGCCTCTCCATTGAGATCATTGCTATATGGGCTCATCATCACTTATCCCTCAAATTAGAACATCTTAGTGGTTGCTCTAATTAGCTTTTCTAAAACATACCACATTGAAAACAGATAGAGACAAAAAGTTTGTGACTACAGAGCTATGTGCAACTTTTATAATAGCCTATAATTCACATCACGTCATCACAGAAAGCATTAAGTGTAACTTACCTCGAACAATTAGCTGTGGGATGCTGAGCAAGCTGTCACTCCTTATCACATTAACAGCTGTAGCAGATGGCTGCAGTAAAACTGGAATCTAAAAGTACAGAATAGAAAACTGTGCTTAAAATAGTATTCAGCATTTGTAACCACTCTAACCATTTGTAGAGTGTATGTGTGCATATGTTCATAAGTGTGCAGTGGCCCAGAGAAGTCAACACACTGCAAATTCAGACAACAAAACACACTAACAGAAACATGCTACAAATTCAGACAACACAGCACACTATCAGAAATGCAATGCAGTAAACAAAAAATGACAGCATGAGAGTTTCTAGAAGACACTTAAAAGTGATGAACACATCTAGACCCATGACGATCATTACTATTAAGTTGGCTAGCTATGTGTCAGTGTAATGACAATGTAAGTGTTTTTTGGTTAATTTTAACATTGTGATCGCATGATTCAGATATCATTGCAGATATCTGCTGTATTGTTGGCCTTTTGCTTATTATTAGTCTGCCAATTCAAATAACCTGACAAAATACACATTTAATTGTGAAAATTAAGCATGTCTAGATGTGTTCATCACTTTTAAGTGTCCTCTGGGAACACTGTTGTTGTCATTTTTTGTTTTTGCGGCGTGTTTTTGCTAATGTGTTGTCTGAATTTGCAGAGTGTTTCTGTTAATGTATTGTGTTGTCTGAATTTAGGGCCTCTCAGGGCCACCTTACATAAGGAACTGCATTCTTAAATGGCCTTCCTGGAGAATTGCACATAATGGAAGTTACACATCATTAAAATATCATACCATATAAATTGAAATAATTTTTGGAATGTCAAGCACTTAACTTTCAAGAGAGGCTAGCTGTACAATGTTTGATTAAAAAAAAGAAAAAAACTCCAGGAATATCTAGTTTAATTTATTGTAGAGTGTATTACTATAATTACTAGATTTAGTAATGTCAATAGACTGTGATTACTAAGTTCTGCTTTTCCTCTGGCCAGTCTTGTTATTCCAAGTCTCCCAGGTAGCGTGAAAGTTTTCAAATCAATCGTAGAACCATTGTAATGTACATTACCTTCCTTTTATTGGGGACCAATACAGTGTTTCCATTGGAACTAGTAGAGTATATCACAGTCATCACAGAGGTTCATAACACATCCCAGTATACATGCTATTGAACAGTCTGTGAAAGGGTCAAGTGAATTTAATGATTGACTTAAGTCTTGATGCTTTTGCACACAATAGCCAGTATAGCCATTTGGAGTGGGTATTGAATCTTTCTGGGGTGGATGCCTGATTTGGTGGTGGTTGAGAATGAACTATAAGCAACTATTTAAACATATATGGCCAGAAGGATGTGTACACCTGCTTGTTGAACATCCTATTCCAAAACCATGGCCATTGATATGGAGTATGTTCCATATTTGCTGCTATACCAGACCAATAGACTTTTCCATTAGATTTTAGAATTTAGTTTTGGAGGTCACGTCTCTGTGCAGGCCACTCAAGTTCTTCCAAACCAACTTTGGCAAACCATGTCTTTATGGACGTCACTTTGTGTACAGGGACATTGTTGGGCTGGAACAGATTTGTGTCTTTTGTTCCACTGCATTGAAATCTTAATGCTATGGTGTCCAAAAAGATTCTAAACAATTATGTGCTACCAACTTTGGGACAACAGTTTGGGAAAGGTGAAGGTTAATACTGTGATGACCAGCTGTCCTTTTAGCCATGACACAGTTTTGGCCATATAGTAGATTTTCAAACACAGTGCTGAAAAATTATTTTTGTTGTTCTTGGTTTGTGGAGCAGCATCACTGCTGAAACCCAACTTCATGGGAATACTGTTGACTAGATATGTTTAGATTCCAAATTACTTTTTGAGCAAGTTACTAAGATGAACACATCAGTATTGGCCACTGTCATAATCAGTGATTCTTATTCAGACTGGAATAGTAGTGCAGGAACAGGCAGCTTATTTGGGCAGACTGTATTGGATGAATCAATGAATGAACTCAAATGACTCTAGTCACTGAAAGGACTGAACAATTGCAACTCTGGTGCTGGCAAACAAGGATGTCTAGTGGTAGCCTGCTGCCACAAAATGTCTGTTTTTCAGATAGAGGCAGGTGGTAATCTAATGGTTCCAGGGCCTGTGCACCAATGACCAGTTTAAATACTAGCTGCACTTTAGCTTGCCAACTTTCCTTCTAAATTAACAATAGCAGTGAATTGTCACTGGAATGCTGCTATGCTTTCCATTGCTTAGGTATCTATTGCTCCTGCTGTTATGCTCATTATATTATTTAGGACCAGATTATACCCATATTAAGGAGCACACATTTGCCATAGCATCATAGGCTTTGTGAACCAACATGTCAGCTTCTTTATATATGGTTGAATGGCACTCAAATTTACTTGCAGAGCTTCACTGACCTGTACCACTAGTGAAACCATCATTGTCTGTACTGGAGGCATTAAGCTCAACCTTCTGCATCTGCAGTTGAAGCCCCTTTTTCAGGTCACTACTATAATGTAATTTTAAGTGTGCACAAGGGCTCTGTAATGAAGCTGAGCATTGTGTGATAGCCTGATCACATGCTTGGATGACTATATCTCAAAGAGGTGAGGCATTTGATCAGCTGTGTCAAGTGGAAGATCCAATTTTACTAAGACAACCTTAATATCGGCCAGCAGAGTTACTCACCTACTTATCTCTTTATATACACTGATGGAGGGCTCTCATCACTCCCCACCAGGGTGGGCTCATTATTCAGGTTTAGAGAATGAAGAGCAGCCACAGAGAGTACTGTATAGTCTCTGTATGTGAGGCAGCTGTACAAAGTTGCACTTCACTGAACTGAACAACTGAGTTTGTTCCCATTTCAGTTTCTGCCATGACAGTGTGATGAAGGAGTTTACCTTTCTCTCCTAGTAGCACAGCAGCCATTTCTGCTATTCATTTCTTGCATCAGAGGATGATAATGAATAGTCAGCAGTATTTACGTAGCATGATTCTTAGTTTCATAGATCACTATTGGCTTTATGCTTCAGTTACGTCAAGGCTTGTCGAAGATGCTCAAGCGTCATTTTCCATCATTCAACTTGGGGCCTGGCAAAAGAAAAAAAAAAACAGCTCACCATCCTGCACTGAAATATGAGAGGCTGCTAAATTTGATTAACAAGTTTAAAAATTATGCTTTATAAAATTGGTTACTCTGTGTCTGCAGTGCCCATACACACCAATACGAACAATAGGCCATGTCTCTGCTCTATGGACCCAGTCAAGTGTAGCAAGCATATTTGTAAGTCAAACACTAAAATTACCATCACCTAAGGTGTACACACTCGCATCCGTTTTAATAATAACAAAATTAGCAAGAAACAAAGAATAAGAGCACTATTCTTTGCACTTTTAATCCAATTCTTGACAAAATCAGAGTAGGAAAGAGAATGAGCATGACCTTGTGAGTACCATTTTTAGGCTATCCATGTGCGGTCATGGTCAGAGCTATAAGTTTGATATTGGTAGTTGGCAAGGAAACATGCAAATGAGATTACTCCAGGCAGTCCAGAATTAAAGGATACCACAGAAAATCCTTTTTTTGTATTTTCCCCAATTTAGTCTTGACAATTCTGACCTACTCACTAGCTAACTCTCCTCTATCACCTGACAACTACCAACCAGGAAGGGTAGAGCAAACAAATGCTCCCGCTGTGCATCTTTTTGAACTGCACCTTCCCTATTCAGCATTTATGAGCTCACAAGCACCTATAATAGGCTATATAGACAGGGGAGAGGAAACATGCCATCCGTCCCACCCAGAGAGCATTGGCAGTTTGTTCTCTTGACTCTCGTCCATGGATGGCTTTTACAATGTGAGAATTCAAACACACAATCGGGCAACAAGGCGAACGCTTGTCTGTTGCGCCACATGGGAATGGAATAATACTTGTTTAATACTGACTCGACATTCAGGAAAGATGCTCTGGCTGACATTGCCTGTACTCTTTACTATCTTTAAATTTTCTCAATATTAAAAGCTGGTGTCTAGGAAATACTGCGCATAAAACATTTTATGTGTTTTATGTCTTTCAAGTGTTTTTTCTCTTATTGTGTTGCCACATTTTCTGCTGTTTTAACAACAGGTACACAGTTTACCCAATTTCTGGTGAATATCAAAAGCTGAGACATCTTGCAGTGAATTTATGTCCTACCACACCTCAATATATTACTTTAATCTCAATTTCACTGCCCATCCAAAGTTACAGTTATTTTGAAATTGTGTAAACTGTGAAATGAGCTTTGTTTCCCTACATGACAATTTTGCTCAATCTGTATTCGTGACACAAAAGTATCTGCAAAGATTCCTATTGTTAAAGGGTCAGATAAGAATAGGCTTACATGACAATTATTAAATTCAATTGATTAAAATTGAATAAAATTGTTAAAAAGGTACCCACCCTATTTAATCGGATAAAGATTTTATTCAGATTGGCTCAGTCAGTTTAGTCTATTGTGGATGAGGTGTATACTGAAATATTTTTTTCCAAGCTGTCAGGCAGATTAATAGGCAACATCTAAACATCATTATTAATGCTTCTCATACAGGTATGTCACCATGACAACATGTGTAGATGGTTAAGCACCGCCTGCACGCATTGCTAATGTTTTTGGCAATTGCTGTTTTATAATTATATTATTTCATAGATGTATTAGATTGAATATTATTAAAAAGTGCTAAAATAAAAACTAATTGACCTCACCAAAGATCTGCAGTAAAATCACCTCACTCCTGACACTGTGTTGTTCCAACACCTCATATCTTATTATAGAGTTAACACAGATAATAACATGATTATAAGAGGATTGTAAATAAATTTATCTTTATTTAGGTCATTTATACAAGATCAAAACATAAGAAATGACATCTAATTCTCTAATGTTTTTTTTTTTTAAACAGACTCTGGAAAAATCATCTGTTAAAACACACGCTGATTTATTCTGAGGACCTTTTAATTTATGCCCTCAATGCCAATATTTCTTCAGCAGAATCCATTTAATATTTGTCATTTTGCCAAAGACTATTAAAAAAAAGGTCATTGCAGAAATGTAGAATTGTGACATTAGGCATGAACAATATAATCAAGATGATGCGCCAATGAAATCACAGATTTCTTCTCAGATTTGATGAATAAAAATGACAGTTGTTATTATTATTTTGAGCAACATTTAATTCATGGTCATATTTTAATTGTATTATTATTTGTGTATTGCCACATTGCACTATATATTTCATCATTTATATATTTAATTAAACTATTTATTTATTTTTCTAATATACTCCAAGAAATTCCTCCATATTTCAATCTTGATACTCCTTCCTTGGACTAATGCACTTTTGCTTCGGTGGCCTAGTCATGGAGAGGGAACAACCATGTTCATTTGAATACTAGGTCCACATCCAGCCAGTTCAGGCAAGGAAAGAAACTACTTGGTAAAAATTAATTAATTAATTAATTATCATAATACATAATAATACATAGTCTAAATCCATTTTTTAAATCCATTTGCTAAAACCTGTAAATGTATTTGCTCAAACTTTTGAGTTTTTCTCAAAAGCCTCACCACCCTTGTCATAATGTCAACAAAAATTTGCACTCAGATTTTTTTTCCCCAAAAAACCTCCAACAACCAGAGCCTAAATTGTAGCCTGAAATAGCACAGAGAATACCCCTTACAACTGACCAATCTGTACTCATAACACTGTTCTTCTCAACAGCTTTCAGATTTTTAAACAGGGATTCAAATATTATTCTGACCTCTGTGTCCCTCTCTTTACAAATCAGAATGAGCTGCATGTGATGTGCTTAACGTTAGACATTTTTATGCATAAAAAATATCTGCCAGTGAGACTGCTACTTTTTTTCAAAGCAGATTTATAACTTCAAAGTGTGCAGAAAAGAGCAGCCAGTGTGTCTGAGCAAAACATTCTTGCCATTAACACCAGCACCTAATAATATGATTCTCTTTAAAATTGAAGCACAACATATGCTTAGAATGGATATATTCTATATAAAGCAGTTTACTATTATTGTTACATTACTGCATTAAGGAACCTGTTTGCTTTGGCATGCGTAGCATGTCACAATGGCCATGGGGCCACTGTCTTCCGTTCATTAACGACAGACAGCCGTGTGCTTAAGTGTTTGTAAATTGTTTCAAATGCCAACAAATTCACATAGATCAAATATTCATTACATCTGAACAAATAAATCCTAGTTGCAAAAACAGTGGCAATTTGTGCTACATGACTCTACGTAAATGGGTTCAGTACATTGACTAATCAAAATAATAGGTTAAATCTGGGGATGAATAATGCTAAATATGGGGCTAAGTAAATTAACTCTTGAGATGATGGTTACCTGACTTGACTAAATATAAAGAGAAAACAGCAAAATAGCTTTATCAGTAAGCTAAAAAGGGATTAGCATGTAGACTAACAAGTGGGTCACCTAGACACGAATCAACTAGACACTACTCACTAACTAGTGAAATGTGTAAGAGAAATAACAGGATGCAAAGGATAATTACTAGAATGAGTAAACCAGAGATTTGAGTATTCTAGTGAGATGTTTGAAAAGCAGAAATAGTAAGTTAGCATGCTAACTGTTGATGTCTGATAAATAGCAGGATGTGTGGTTTAACTAGTGGGATATTTACGCTATTATGATGAATAGCCTAGACTAGACTATTTATCTAAACTATTGCTGTGATTGAGCCTTAACTCTCTTGTTAATGAGGAAAACCATTTCAGCTTTCTTAGGCTGTGCCAAATAAAGAGAAGATAGGCCTAACTGTAGCAAAAAGGATTAGAGGTAATTGCCTGTAGCTTTTCTTCTATGGTCCTTTATTCTCCTGCAAATCTGGGTAATTCATTTCATTGATTTATAAAAACAGAAATAAAGTGTGAGATATTCAGAATACACTGATGTGTGCATGATTAAGTAGCTGAATTCATGGTGAAGTTTTGAGAAAATGGCAGATGCGGGTGCATCCTGTTGTAAATAAAGCATTGCTGATGTAACCCGATTCTGTGAGTAACAGCTAAGCTCCTGCTTCTACTTAGAGCTTCAAGTATTACAAAAATGCTTCAAGACTTTTTTAGGCATGGGGATTTTAAAAAAATTAAAAATGGAATTTAGATGCTCACAGAACGTTCAAGTTTAGAGGCTGTGTTATAGCTGGGGTCTTCTAGTGTATTGTGACTTTAGTACTCATAAAGTTCAATCTTCCATTCATTCATTTACCCAGACAGAACCTTATAATACTAAGGTGAGTGCCCCAAATTCACTCCACATCAAAACCTAATATATAAACACAAAATTTATTAAGTATGTTTTCTTGATTTTAGCTGTCAGCAAATATGTGTTGCACCCCTACTAGAAGTACAAAGAAGCTTAACATCATCTATGGTTAAATGCTTGCTGCATTCTGCTCTGGGGCTCACAGTCATAGCCCATTTATGACTAAGATTGTTTCCCCACATGGGCTTAACACACTCCACTCTCAGCCCTAATTCTGTCCCTACAGCCAGAATGTGTTTGTTATATGGTGACAGAGAGATCATAGAGCCTCTTTCTGATGAAACCATGGATTTACACACTATGCTTGAGATGCCACATAAAATCACTCTCCTACTGACACTTTATAACCCACACTGAGCATCCTGCAATAAAAAGCCAATTTTGCATATTGCATATCAATAAATGGACTTTATTGAGTGCTGTCTTACAAGGTCTAAGCAGGGAACTTCTATTTAGCATTGTGTAAATGTGGCTCATGGATGAGAAGAATCAGACTCTAGTGAGATTCTTGAATATGAGCTGGAATGGTGCCACTACAGGTCTGGTGTTGCACTTTCATTCGTATATGATAGGTGATATAGTTCTGGCTCTGTCAGCGACCAAGTGCTGCCTTGAAACATCAGCATTTGGCAGCATTTGGTTTGAGTGGCAAGCAGTAAATGGTAATCATTTTTAATAGTCTGTGTGAGGTCTGTGAATGCTGGCAGGAAAATTGGAAATTAATTTTCTTCTTCTAAAAAGGCTTTGAGCTATGCTCCCAAGAGTACTAAACAGCAAACACCATGCATATAATACAGGGTGAAAGTATTGGGCATTGTGAGAAAATTCTGAAACAATTTATCTTGATAACTGTTTATTTGTCTATAATTCAAATGTATTCATTTTCCTCAATGTCATTCCAATGATTTCGATCAGATACTCTACATCACTCACTAAAATTCATCCCCTGGCAATGACTGTATCCCCTCTGTGATTTACACAAATCTTCTGACAAGCATCCAGGTGTTTTACACAAGTTCTTTTTTTTTAATGATACTGGTACCTTATTAAATTTAAAATAATGTTAAAAAATATTTTTCAGTTGAAAAAAACCCAAAAAAACTACAAGACAAAAAAACTATATGAAACCATCCTGGTGCTCTGGGTTCCTCCCACAGTCCAAAAACATGCAGATCAAATGGCTACTCTAAATTGCCCATAGGTGTGAATGTAAGTGTGAAAGTTGTTCGTCTCTGTGTTAGCCCTGAGACAGATTGATGAACTGCCCATGGTGTACTCTGCTTCTCATCCAAAGTCAGATGGGATTGGCTTCAGCCTCCCCACAACCCCTAATGGACAAACAGTGTACATAATGGATGGATGGATGAACTGATGGATGGTTGTATGTATATATATATATATATATGTATGTGAAATATATGCATGTGTATATGTAAATATATATATATATATATACTGTATATATATATATGTATGTATATAAGCGAGCAGACTCGCTTGGACTAATTACAACTGTTTCTTGCACCTAGTGATCAGTTGTTAAACTGTTCAAATATTGTACTGTAGAATGTTAAACCAGGATTTGGAAAGTTGTCAAAAAGACTGACATTATGTCAAACATCTTGTATCGGAATGGAAAACAGGTTAAAAGTCCCAGTATGCTTCACATAAGTATAACATAAAGACAGAAGAGAATGATGTAATACACTGAAAGTCTAAGTAAACTCCTAATAAAAGTAACTTTTGTCAACATTGCACATAAAAGCAAAAAGGTTGAAGGTCTAATCAACAGCCTCTCGGTCAGGATTCATAAAACCTCTCAGACCTAGGATCATCAGAATCAGAATCATGCTAAAAGTGTTCAATGTTAAAAGTTAATGTAAATGTTCTAGCTAACAAAAACTAGCTAACTAGCAAACTGGCTTACTTTCATATGACCAGGAATATGTATTTCAATTTCTTGGATTTATGACAGTATTGTGCAGAAATGGAGTAGTTGTGCATTTGTTCTCTGGTTAGCTCTGTCTACTGAATGTATTCTCATAGACATTTCATATTTTAACATTATCACGTTTTAATAGAATAAATTTAGTGTTCATATTATTAATATTATAATTATTAACATTGAATTATTCTTCTAATTTATTCCCCCTAAAACTTGTATAATACAGAATATATACAGGTCTGTATTTACATTTTTGGCACAAAATGTGCCACTAAATTAATTAAACATAGTTTGTTGGTTTATTTGGGAATAAAGGAGAGAGAGTTAACTATAACTGGTACATCTGATTCCTATATACTTGTTTATTTATCAAACACAAACAGCTTTGGCCAGCTTTAGGGAAAAAAAAGTCAGATTCAGGAGCCAAAATAGCCTACTCTTATTGCTGATTTTAGCTGACTGTTCTGGCTCACTAAAACAAGCCTGAATTCCCTTCACTATAAGTCACCAAGACACTAGGAGTTAAGGGCACTCTCATGTATTACGAATCTTGATGAATTGCTTTTACTCTTATTTCCACTGAGGTGAGATGGTGTCTTTTTTTAAGGTGAGGCCATGTTGAGGCTAAGAGGTAATATTTCAAGGCCACAAAATAAGGATCTCATGGCCACAAATTATTATGTTATGCTATGACATACTGAAATCATGGCCATGACTGCATTTCTAGGCTTATTCCTGTGGCCACAATGGTCTAATTCAGTTGATTTCTCAGCATCACTAATTTTAATATATGATAGTGGCCATGTAAAAGATCTCAAGAAATGTAACTTAGAAGCCTAAACTGCCTCAACATATTAATTTGTGGCCACCCCTTATTAAAAATTGCCATCATGTCACCCCAGTGGCTCCATACTTACATGAAAGGCTATGACCAAAAATGATGTAAGTGCCAGTATTTTTATTTGTTATGATCAATTCTGTATTCTGTGAGGCATGATTAATTCTTATCTAACATAACAATGTGTGTTTAGGTGATGGACTTAATTATGTATCTATGGAAATGTGGAATTTGTGGGTTTGTGGGGAGAAAAGAAGAGGCAGGAGGCAGGTGAGCAAAACTGCAAAGGGGTATGTTTATCAGTACAATACTACAGTAGCAGTACAACACACTAGAAAAAAATGGAGAGGCGCACCAATGTACATGGTTGGAGTGCAAGAAAATAAAGACGTTATGTTGCAGGTTTAACCGTTAATATAATTTTGCACGTGGACCTTTGACCTTCTAGCGGAAGTGATGTAGGCAGAAAGAAATTTGAACAAAAGTGGTCAGCTGGACCTTGGAGACGCATGATAAACACAGGTGTAAATGGCAATGTGTCTCGGCAGTCCATTTGTGACCTGAATGCTCAAGATGCATTTTAAAACCATGTGTAAAAAGGGCCTCTGTCTCTCTGGGCTCTCATCTCCCCCACTTATCCTTTTCACTGCTCACTGCAACACAGAACGCTCATTAGTACCAATTTCTCACCCTGTGTAAATCCTTGCCACTCACCTTTCCCGGCTTCACTCTTCATTCACAAACCGGCGTTCAACCACGCCGAAACCACTTCCACAGGAAATAAGGTTTGTATTTGGACCTTTCTACATCCCTGGTTGGGCATTAAATAAAATCCTTCGTTTACCTAATCAAGCCCTACTCTCTCCAGCTTTATGCAGAAAAATGTATAAGCTTAGCCGGTTGACCATCTACCAGACTGACTGAGCAAATCAGTGTAAATCTGAAATATTTTACCAGCACTCACATTAGAGATGAGAGAGTGGAGGGGTGACAGCAAAATGTCTAGAGACTGAATGTAAGCTGTAGAGGGAAGCTAACAATCTTGTCAACAGACTTGTGCAGAGATGAATTAGAAGAAAATATGGCATGATGGAAGGAAGAGAAGTGGTTGACGGTTAAGTGTACTAACCTCATTAGCATATATGAATTTCCTTATTAATAAAGTGCTGCAGTGTGGTATGTGTCTGTGTCTGTGCGTGCAGGTGTGTGTGTTTTCAACCAACTCTTATCTTCTCCCTTTGTAAATGGTCTGACATCTCATGCATTTAATCACTCACAGCTGAGCTTTTTCCACTGATTAATTTCATTAAGATAATACTCTCAAATATTAAGATCCATATCAAAACCAACTGATAAATGCTTATCTTATCCCCAAGACACCACCACCACCTTTGCTGTTAAAGTGTTCTCTGTGAATAAACCCACACAGATCAGGGAGCATTGTTTTTAATCCTTCTGATTTGTTGAGGTATGGTAGCCTCTGTGCATGTCTTCATCTGTGCAGCTTCTCCACAGCTGTTTCCAAGGAGAATTATTGGCAAAAAGGAGACATTGAGAACAAAGAGAGAGATAATCTGGAGGAAAAGTGAGAGAGGCAAGGCATGGATGTAATGGAAGAGTGATTGTATCATAGTCTCAGAATGACAGGATGATGTTCTGGGGTTGATGAATGGAAGATTTGAGTGAACAAGAGAGAAGGCATAGTGAAGAGATGGAAAAATGATGGAAAAGCGAACTGATACAACGTGGTCCTGAATCAATAACACTGTACATTTAATTTCCTGTCTTTTCCCCTGATCTGCATGTCTCCTAACCAGGCCACAGCAGAACCACATGAAAGCTGTAAGATGAGTTTCTGTGCATTTAAATAGATAATGTCAGGTCTGTGCTTGTTGGATGCTGAATTATTGAACAACACCTCAAAGAATTGTTGTGAGGCATCAACGGTGGCATCTGGCATTGAAAAATACTATTTGCCTTTGATACATGAGACAGTTACAGCATTGAAAATGTAATCACAGTAAATATACCATCATGAAAGCAATGTTTAACCTTCTTTTTACAAGCATTGTAAAAGCAAGACTATTGTCCACACTTTGTTTTCTTACTAATTGCATTTATATGAAAAAAGCTTTCTTCACTATACATCCCACATGCAAAAATTACAATTTTTCACACTGGAAGTTTCAATTGTTCTTCCATGTTAGATCACAAAAAAACTTGTCTATGTTCTCTTGTTCTCTCTAAGGTCTTTTAAAAGATGTAATGAATATTTCCAAAATGTGGGATGTCTGAGACCTCGATTATAGTCTTTAAAATGGGATTATTACAATACACTATACACAATACACTTGCCCAAACATTTGCCATAGGATGTCTTTGTACGTTGTAGCATTAAAGCAGACTTGCCACACACTTTTCAGGTATTCTATAATATTACTTGAGATGCTTTTTTTTTCTTTTTAAATGCCATGGTTCCTTTTTCTCATGCCATTTTAGAATGGTATATAAACCCATTAGGATAAAACAGACTGCGTTTGGGAGTGTGCCTTTAAATTTTGGGGCTGTGCCTTTAAAATTAAATATATAAATAGCTTCTCTCTGTTACTCTTACACGATGAAAGGAGCGCTCTGTTAGCGGCACCCTCTCTGCACACACATGAAAAACTACAGATTAACTCTGTGAGATAAACAATGGCTTCTGTGTGACAATTTAAGCTTTTTTATGAATGAACTAGAGTTGAAATGGAAAATAGCAGTAAAAAAGTAGTTGGCATTGAGTCACCAGTTCTATACTCAAGACTACAGATGTCCATTTCAGAAACATAATTTTAAACTTACTTTTAAATCATATGCTTTAGTGACAGTCCTGTCCTAATAACTGCAGGTCTAACTTATAGCATAAGCTATGTACCATAATAGATATTAATGTGATAGTGAACAAAGTCATGATTTTACACTTTAAAAATAATTCCACTGTTGCATTGTTCGGGTTGCATTGTTCAGGATGGGTCGGTGACTGTAAGAGACACCGCTGGTTGGAGAGGCCTGCTCCCGGAGGCTTTAGCTAGCATCTAGGCCCCACAGCCAAGGTCGTGACTCAGCATGTTGGGGAATCTTCAGGGACCTTCCGAAAATATAATTCAGCCACTCTTTTTGTATGTTATTTAACTTTGGTTGACTATGTAGAATTTTTTTTCTTTTTTGCATCCTTGAACATCACACTTACGCTTTCTCTCTGACATCTCTGCCTGTTTAAATACATGTAGATGACTCCACCCCATGTTCTTGATTCTGATTGCTATGGCATTAGCTGGGATCTAGGCCATGTCTCCACACTGGTCAAGGAAATTCAGGCACTCTTTTTGCATATTGTATACATTTGGAAGACTATTACTTACACTTTCCTGAATAACTAATAAATAATAATGTATAGAGGATTCTATCCCATGTTCTTGATTCAGGTTGCTACGGGCGGTCATATGTTAATGGAGAGGGGGCTGTATGCACTGTGCTACATACCAATGTAAGGCTTTTCTAATTGGCCCTTTCTCTCTGCTTATTTTCTTATTTTCTTTAGTTTTTTTTATCCATTTCTGCCCCTGTTTCTCTGTGCATATTTTGAACTTCTGCCATTTGTGTACCACTATTTTTGGGACTTGAAAATAGCCCTTTTTCTTGATTTCATCAGTTGGAATAGCCACAAAATGTAGGCACTGCCTCATTGTTGGTGGTTGTTTCCATCTTGCCTCCAGTTGCCTGTCCTCCTTCTGGAAAACGCACTGGTTCGTGACATCATTATGCAAAGAACCTATTGTTAGATGACCCTGAAAAACAGCAATCAGTGTGTGTAGTTGTGTATTTTACTACACACACCCAAATAGATGCACATTAAAATTATATACTTTACTTAATATAGTCATAATTGCATCTCTATTTTTGTATGTATTGTGCAGCCTTATTAAACTCAGGTGTTATAGTAATGGCAGAGTCCTTCTCTCACTGGGCCTTAGTACCTATTAGACTTCCATTGCTGAAGATACTATAACTCAAAAATGTATGTGACCTCACTGTCCCTGGGCAGAGAAACTCTCAATCCCGATGTGTGTGACCCCAGCATAGTGTGCCAGCTTGCTGCATAGAGCTCCTCTGTAGATGATTATTTAGTAATGAACTTAATGGAAATTTGGTTTCATGAAATTTGTGTTAGAAACTTAGCCCATCATGTGAGAACAGTGAGAGAGAGGGAGAATGTGATAGAGAGAAGCATTGGATGGGGTAAGATAAAAACCTTCTTAGCAATTTTGTCATCAAACTAAAAAGAAATCCAGGCAGCCACTCTGTTTTGCTGCTATCTGCAAATGTTGTACTTTTTTTATGCTATTGTGCTTGTCTTTTACGTTGCCATGTCTTACATTTTTTGTTGGACTTCTTAAGAAAAGGCCTTGGGGGCCACTAATGCTTGTTTGTGTGCTGCCAGGCATTGCTGTTAGATTGCTTGTGATGAATGATGAGAGAGAAGTTCATGACAGTGCTGAAGATAAAAAGTCTATGATTTTAGAGATCCAACTGGAAAAGGTATGATGAATCCCTAGACCTCTATCTCTTCATAATGGTAGGTGCATAAATATCTGCTTTCTTCACAATCACACATATTTATGAGTCACATACATGTATCTCTGAGCCTAGCAGATATTATGAACACATTTTCTCCAAAGACTGTTATTTTCTTGCATAATGCAGGGTATTTTGCAATGCCAAACTATTTTTTTTCCTTTGCACTGCACTGAATTTGGAACTTTATTTGAATGAATAATTTGTTGCTGGATATTAAAATCATGGCGATTACAGGGTAGTCTGCTCTGAGGAATTTGTTCTCTTTGCATGTATTTGATAGGCTTTGAATGAAAAAGTTGGTTCTCAAGGTTTCAAAATTAAAAAATAAAAATCGATGCGTTCCAAGATGCAGTTCATGGGGGAAAAATTTTAAACAAACTTAAAACTTTACATTTTGCATGCCTATCAACCTTCTGTAAGGCTTATTATCTTTTCCTGGCAATGGTAAAATCAATATATATCTGCAAATTATATGATTACAATTTAACATTTTACATATTAATTAATAACACTGTACTTACCACTATGAGCTAGCATTTTATCTTAAGTCCAGATAATGTCTTTCAGCATGCATGTTCTAAGCAAGAAAAATGACCAATATGCTGGATTGAGAGGTGGAGCCCCTGTCTGAACAGCCATATCTACTGTGTGTCATTTGGCTCAAATCTTGACCTATTACACAAACTCAGTGAAGATTCTGACTTTCAATTTGACCAAACTTTGGTTTCCAAACACATAATGGGAGTCACTGGCACCATCCTGTCCACCCATATATATAGTCATTGGTCTATGTAGCTGAATAATTGTAATATATTAGGCACAAAAATAAGCTGTATTCCAAATGCTGTCTAATATAGGGATGATCTAAATGACATGCTCTCAGTTTAGACCAGATTGCAGGCAATAGCACATTTGACAGGCTGGTGTGTTGGAGAGGAGACATGATCAGTGTCACAGAGAGGGCAGAGTTCTCATGAAGATGGTGTTAGTGGTTGTCAACAATGTGTTATGCAATTCAGGCAAAATTGAGCCAGTGCTTATTTGGAGATAATAGCAAAGTGATATCAAGAAATATCAAAAGGTGTTACTTTTGTGTTTTCATGAAGCTAATTCTTCAGTGTAGTTTTACTGTACTTATTTTCTAGATGTATGTATAATGGTTTGTAGCCTGGTGAATTGCATCCTGAACATTAGCTCTACTGTGCAGAACCGCTAAACAAGCATTCTTTTTTATTTTGCACTTTGGATAGGCATTTGGCTATAGTTAAGCTCATTTGATCCACTTGTTTGTGTAACTTTAGCGTTCTGCAGTGTGTGAAGGTACTGGCAAAACTGTGCACATTATTTACTCAGATAACAACAGCTGGGCTGTAGGGCAACGCAACCTGATCTCATATATTTCTCTGCATTTATCTAGCAACCGGAGGGAGAATGCAGCGCTCATAATGATGCCCCTCACAGACCTGCAGAACTATATATATTTATATATTTGACATTTAATCCTCATTTTTTAACTACTGTACAGAAATGGGAGGTGCTGACATAGTCTAACTTAGGCTCTCTTCATCGGTGTCTAACTTGCTAATAATGTATCATTTTCAATTCCATCAGTGGCTATTAAACAGTGCTTCTTGCTGAGATGTGCATAGATAAGCCATCTCCTGATGAGTGCCTACGGCATGTTTATGTTTGTGAACGTTTGTGAACAAGTGAACAAAACCTGTTTCCTGCCTGTAAGAACTTCACAGCATGTAAATCACATCATCATGATTTCTTTCTGTAACTAGAATTCAAATAAAGATGCAAATCATTTACTGATATTTTTCATTACTGTTGATTACTCCATTATTATGCATGAATTAAGAATAAGTTTCATATACTGTTTGTAAACTTTTAAACCCAACTGTTTAGTTTGCATTGACTGGATTATATTAATTAAAGCTGGGTGTTACCAATGTTTTCTTGCCTATTTAAGGATAGGGATAAAGTGGAATTTTGGAGGTTAGGAAGGAAGGCTTACTTTTTGAGAAAAGTATGATTCAATTTAAGCAATTCTCACACTGGTATCATAATTTCATTTTTGTATATACATTTTGTATATTTATTTAACTAACTAACTCCGAATGACTGGGACCTTGTTGAACAGTTTAGGTAACAAAATTATATCAACATATCTTCTTATTCCTTTCTGGACCTTACACTGTGTTAAAATTCTTTTTGTGATAATACAGAAGCATACAAGGCCATCCTGGAAAACTGCAGAGACAGTAACACAGTCAGAACCATCAGGGTTATCAATAATCTAAATAAGAACAAGTTGGAGCACAAAGTTAGCGGGGCTAAGTGGTTATTCTCAATATTATCTGCTTTTCTTTAACCAATAGACCAAATACTTAATTTTTTTTTTTTTTTTTTTGTCAAATCTGCTCCTACAGTTTCACTTTTTGTGATTTCTGCTAAATTGCTATGGAGTTTATAAACCTCTTTCATTAACTGCACAATATTTTCCTGGATGCATTTCATTCCAATCCCATGTTGATTTAATTGTATCCGTGTTGAATACTAATAGAAGTTTGACGCAACTATAGTTTTGAATTCTGTCAACAATTTTCTTATATTTTCTGAATACTCAATTTAGACTCATTAAGCTGTGAGTTGTAGACCTAATTTTAAATTAATTTTAGCAAATAATTTAAATTGATGTTCTTCTCTTTGTATTTATTTCTTCCATTATCTCTGGTGGTTGGAAAAAACTTAGATTTGATGAGGGATTCATCGATATTCATACTGGAATCAGTGTAATTCTAATACTTTCATATTTTTTTCATATTCATACTTAGAAAAAAAAATGCTACAATACCAGCATCCAACACTTTGTTAATTTCCATGCTAATGAACCGACAACATAAAATGTCAGCAACCTGGATGTATTTTAAAATGAATGATGGCAATTAAAGCGGACTGTAAACTGCTCTTTGAAAATATCAAGAGCATCTTCATGCAATATAAGTAAGCATATAAAACATCTGAAACATAAACCACAACATATGGAGCTCATTGCTAGCAGCAAACAACATTGCAGCAAACACTAGCCAGTGAAAAAAATGTCTACACGCAATCCTAGGTGAGTGAGAATAATAGTTCATAATAGAGAATAACCCAATATGTTGTTCTTGATGATCATCTTCCACAAAGATGGATTCTGACTCGGTATTCTATTGATGAAACATGCTCACAATTGTTTCCGAAAAAAATGGTATCGGTACATCCCTGGCATTCTGGTTGTATTCAAGGAGCTCTAATATAAGGAAAATAGACGTACCACTTTGTGAAATGTAGTAATCACCTATTCTACTTTATAAAAGAAGCTATTCTATTTTATAAAAGTTTTAAATGCTTCTGTCTGTGAAGCACTTAAGACTGACTAAACTGCATTATTATTATTATTATTATTATTATTATTATTATTATTATTATTATTATTATTATTGTCAGCTGCATAACTACTAATTTCTTCACAACTGTCTTTATGCAGCTCATCTAGCACCCTGTATATTAAGCATATATTAGTAGTTTAATAGCTTATTTTGAATTGTGGAGGGTAAGTTCATGTTAAGTGATGTGATTTAGTTCTCAGCAGTCCCTTCCCACCTGTACATTTGATTCAGCATTTCTTTCTACACCTGTGTATTGAAGTCAGCATTTTTTCCACACCTGTTTATTTAAGTCAGCAGAACACCAATATACATCACTCAAAGCAAGGACTCTATATTGCATATAGATCTGAAAATCCTGGTGTTTTTTTTCTCATTTATAATACAATGCTGACAGTATCAGGTACAATTCTCCTTCTTACTGATTTGGATCTACATAACTTTGCTCCTGCAGTTGTTTGTGGCACCAGTGTGGCACCAGCCAGGGGCTGAATTAGCTTGAAGAATCTGAGTGATTCTGTAATTGGAGGTAAATTTTGCATTTAAAAAATTAAGAAAAAAAACCTGTTAATTTTTCTGAAATTCTTTCAAGTATATCAGTGAAAACATTCAATTTTAACAAATCATTGATTGAACACAAGCTACCTATTTTACTTCCTTTTATTCAGAAAAACTAATTTGTTTACAGTATAAGTCAACTCTGTCATGGACAAATTAGGCAATCTATGGAAATAACAATAACTCTCCAGAGGATAAATCATTCTTGATCAGAAAAACAGTCCTAGTACACCAATAATTCAAATTGAGATAATGTCTCACCTAAGCATACCATAAAAATGAAAACATCTTCACAGAAACGTCTATACAGGAACAAATATTTTTCATTAAAACTCATTATATACTCTTTCTTGGTAACAGAGTTTGACAGTAACAGAATTGACAATTTTAAACATTTAAGACAAAAACTCCACTTGCTAGCATAAATGCTACCAGCACATGCTAATCACTACAGTACACTAATCAAATCATGGTTGAAAGACTTTTAAATTAACATCTGTTTGATCAATAATTCACTGAACAACAAACTTGAACACTGTTGGGTGTTTCTTATAGATTTTTGGGTGCTGATCACGAATATCACATCAAAATTTACCCATCACGT
>JAQQZR010000023.1:19273758-19286681 GCA_030068235.1 Notoglanidium macrostoma | reverse complement strand
GGCAATTTAGAGTAGCCAGTTGACCTAATCTGCATGTCTTTGGACTGTGGGAGGAAACCCACGCATGCACTGGGAGATCATGCAAAGTCCACACAGAAAGGTACCCTGGGTGATCCGGGGATCGAACCCAGGACCTTTTTGCTGTGAGTCGACAGTGCTAACCACCGCACCACCGTACCGCCAAATATTATTATATATTATTTAAAATTTCTTGAGATATGATTCACTTTCTAGCTTGTAACATGCTAACATCAAGTACACAAGAATTCTTCTGAGTAAACTCTCTGAAAAGGGGGATTTAATTTTACTTTCCTTGTTACCGGGTTAGCACCCTCGAGCATATCTTTTATAATTCTAGCATTTATCTTTTAGCTAGAGTATACTATAGTATACTTTAAAGCTCTGGTCTCAAATGTAATTATGGTCCAGTTATTTAAAAAATTAAACATGCTATATTCACATTTAAAGTGTCCTCTGGGGTGCCCCATGGTAGAACAAATATGATAAAGTGCCCTAGAGGGTGCTTCTAAGGTGGATCAAATGTCATAAAGTCCTTACAGTGAAGAAAAAGTGATGAAATGGCCTCTAGGGTGCCACTATGTGCAAGAAAATGTGATGAAGTTCTCTATAGGGTGCCCTTGATTTCCCTGTAGGGTTCCCCTACGTACAAAGAAACATAATAGTTTGGGTGCTTTAACAGTAGAAAAAATGAGATGCAGAGCATTATAGGCTCCCCTAGATGCAAGGAGATCAGATGACGTGCCCTCTTGGTGCTCCTATATGCAAGAAAATGTGCCCTTTAGGGTGCATCTAAAAAAATAAAGTGGAAGAAAGTTAATGCCCTACAGGTGCCCCATTTTGTCTTTTTTTATCCGCTGCATGTAGGAGTAGGAGTTGCTCTTTTTATGTGTCTGGGTAATGGGTACTACCTCAGTGGCATTCCCACATTTGTAGCCTGTGTAGCAGTGCTTATCATCATATTCTTTTACATATCCACATTTGAAAGCAGTGGGAAAGAATTCACACACACACACACACACACACACACACACACACACACACACACACACACACACACACTATAACTTTGCTATTGTAGTTCAGCATGCTTGCTGAGGGTATCATTTGTTTTGTCAGAGCAAGGTGGGGAAGGAATTGAAGTAAAAAGAACGAGGCTTGATGCTGGTAGCACTGCACTGCTAATACCCAGGCACAGGCATGCCTGATTTGTTTGTGTGTGTCTGTGGAGAAAGCAGTGCATTCTTTAATATCCATGTCATTACAACGTGGCCTGTGGCAAGCTACATGTGAGAGAACACAGTGCGGGGCAAGTCCGCAATTAACCCACACAGAGCAGGAAGCTTCTGTTTCACCTTCACTTGCGAAACAGTCTCCACCCACAGCCGCGACCCCGAGCTCTGGCACCCACTGACTACACCAACACTTATTCATGTGATTACACACAGTGAACTCCCTGGTTGCATCTGACTACAGTCTGTGGTCCACCAGGAGGTTGGATGAGATTGTAAATGATTTACAATGCAGATCTGACACAGCCATAACTCTGTGAAAAGCTCCATTATGAAAGCAGAGAAGACAGCCTGTAAAAAATTGATGTGGCCTATTTTACCAGGCAGAGAGAAATAAAAAAGAGAAGGAAGGATCAAGATAGAGGGAAGTGAAGGAAAATGAGTGTCTCCTAAAAGAGATGTTGGTAGTGAAATGTTTGTAGCATTGACGTGTGTATATATACTTTCTCTTTGTACACTTCAAATGCTTCTTTTCTATCTGCATACCTGTATATTTGTTTTCTGTCTGCTTGTTGTCTTAAGACTTGTGACAGATGAGTGCTGTTTTTGGAATGGTTCTGTTCATTTTGAGTGTATGCATGCCAGGCCTAGCATCAGGCTCAGAGCTTCTGCTGTCCAATTAAAGTGGAGGCATCACGGAGTTAGCTGGGGGAAGGGGAACAAGAAAGAGCAGCATGGCTTCTGTGTTACCTTAGCTTTATTACTGTAAAGTCCTGCCTGCCCCAAGAGGCCCACTCACCCAAATCACCTCCAAGCACACACACACACACACACACTTCACCTTGCTTTCATTAGCTCTTGCCCACAATGCAGCAAAAGGCTTTTTCCTCTAGAATCTTTCTCTAGGGCAAGGTCTTAAAGTTTTTGTAGCCAGGAACCCCTTTAACGGTAAACGGATCCCTTCAGTACAGATGTCTGAAACATTATACACATTTAAGTAATGGTAATAATATTCCATCCATCCATCCATTATCTATACTGCTTTATCCATCTGGGTCTTGGGGAAGCTGGAGCCAATCCCAGCATCTTCGGATGAGAGGCGGGGTACACCCTGGGCAGGTCGCCAGTCCACCACAGGGCCAACACAGACAAACAACCACACATGCTCGCATTCACACCTATATGGGCAATTTAGAGTAGCCAGTTGACCTATGGATTTCCATTTAAATGTGTCATTCAAAAACGACTTTCTTGCTCACCTTTTGTACTCCTCTATATTCCCAAACTATAGTGTATTAAAACTAACAAAATGGAATGCAATGCCACATGACTGTGCTAATATTACATTATAAGAGTGAAGGGTGAAAGGTTTGAGTACTTTGCCAGACTGGCTATTAGCAAAGTACATCATTCTGTTTTCCAATTTCTTATATGTTTTGCCAATACTGTTATAATAATAATAATAATAATAATAATAATAATAATAATTATTATTATTATTATTATTATTATCTAGGTTATGTTTTTCCCCCACTAATGATCTATTCTTTCTTTTAGCATTATTATCTACTCATTTATTTATTATTTAGCACTCCTTGTTCTTCAGCAGCCCAATATTATTTGCTCTGGCTGAGGAGAGCAATAATGAGAACTGAAATAATTGGGATGGTCTGATTTGAATGTAGATATCCACAGGCCCTTTCACTTCAATAACTCAGCCATCAGATCAGTCGTCTTTAATGTTGGAGAGGCCAAAGTGTTTAGAGTCCAGTATTTTTTATTTTTTATCTGCTAGGGACATTTATACCTCCTCCAAGGATTTATCACAAAGACTCTTTCATGCATTTCATGTGCAGGATGCTTATCGACCCATCAGTGACACTCGGTGTCATTGCTTTCACTGAGACATGTTCTAAGTCATGTCCCTGTATCACTTAAATCCAACACTTCATCACTGACAGATGTCAGTTCACAGTTAGAGAATGGTTTTAAAAATTTAATGTTTTGTCATGGGGTGGCATGGTGGTGTGGTGGTGAGCACTGTCGCCTCAAAGCAAGAAGGTCCTGGGTTCGATCCCCAGGTCACCCAGGGTGCCTTTCTGTGTGGAGTTTGCATGATCTCCCAGTGCATGCGTGGGTTTCCTCGGGGTGCTCCGGTTTCCTCCCATAGTCCAAAGACATGCAGATTAGGTCAATTGGCTACTCTAAATTGCCCATAGATGTGAATGTGAACGTGAGCGTGTGTGGCTGTTTGTCTGTGTTGGTCTGTGGTGACCTGCCCAGGGTGTACCCCGCCTCTCGCCCTAGGTCTGCTGAGATTGGCTCCAGCTTCCCCCGCGACCCAGACGGATAAAGCGGTATAGATAATGGATGGATGGATGTTTTGTCATTCATGTTGAACATTATTAACAGCGATATCCCACATTACCTGATGATGTACCCATTGAGTTGCAAAACTCCAGAGCTCTGCTGAGGGTGTTTAGTGCCTGGAGTTCATGCCAAACTTGAATAATGACATTAAAGCATCTGAACATGCATGCTGTGGCATCATGCTGCATTTGATTAGTAGTTGTGTGGTGTTGATGGTGCATACCCAGGCATACAATTGAGACAGAGCTGCTACTGGCCTAAATTTAGTTTCCTAAAACAGACACACAGTCAGGTTATGTGCATCAACACAATTGATACAATCATTATTTTGCATATCTCTGGGCATCCATGACTAATTGTTCTAATTTCATTAACACATAAAAAAATAGCTCAGGGTAATCGTTAAAATGTGTCCAGAGAAGGCAATTATCAGCATTCCTCTACAGGAGTAAGAATGGAGAAAGGCCACATGGGAGAAGTGGTAGAATTGGGATATTAAGTGGGTGCAGTGACAGAAACCATACAATGCAGAGACAGAAACCATAAAATGTGAACTACCAAAAGCAGGTCTGTCTCAGTGGGCCACAGAAATCATTCATTTTTTAAATCCTCTTTGTCTGTTGAGAATAAATTGCATTCTGGGTTTATGATAGATATAAAGATACTGGCAATTTCTCCCGATAACCTTTCCTCCTGGCACATACTGGGTTAAACAAGATTTACACAAAAAATGGAAAGTTTAGGTATTAAGACAAGTTGGAATATCTCCAAATGGGAGGGGTGTATCTCCACATGGATGGGCCAGATCTCCAAGTGGAACGGTATAACTCAGAGTGTGTCACTATTGGTTGTTGAGAAATCTGGTGGGTTTTCTGTGAACAAGTATTTTCTTTCATCTTGCATGCATTCAGTATATGGAGTATGCACCGATCAGCCACAACATTAAAATCACTGACAGGTGAAGTGAATAACATTGATTATATCATTACAATGGCACCTGTCAAGGGGTGGGGTATATTAGGCAGCAAGTGAACAGTCTGTACAAGTAGTTCAAGAAGTTGATATGTTGAAAGCCACACAAATGGGCAAGTGTAAGGATCTGAGTGACTTTGACAAGGACCAAATTTTGATTGTTAGATGACTGATTCAGACCATCTTCAAAATGGCAGGTCTTGTGGGCTGTTCCAGGTAGTTAGTACCTATGTAGTAGTAGTTAGTGCCTATCAAAAATGGTCCAAGAAAAGACAACTGGTGAATCGATGGCAGGATCATGGGCGCCCAAGCCTTATTAATATCCAAGGGGAGTAAAGGCTAGCCCTTCTTGTCCAACTCCCACAGAAGAGCTACTATAGCACAGACTGCGGAAATAGTTAATGCTAGCTATGATAGAAAGGTGTCAGAACATACAGTGCATCGCAGCCTGCTGTGTATGTGGCTGTGTAGCTGCAGACTGGTCAGAGTGCCAATGGTGACCCCTGTCCAACACTAAACATGCCTACAATGGGCACTTGAGCATCTGAACTCAAGGAAGCAATGGAAGAAGGTGACCTGGTCTGATGAATCACATTTTATTTTTTACATGATGTGGACAGTCGGGTGTGTGAGCATCACTTACCTAGGGTACCAGGATGCACTATGGGAAGAAGGAAAGCTGGCAGAGGCAGTGTGATGTTCTGGGCAATGTTCTGCTGGGTCTTGTTATTCATGTGGATGTTAATTTGACATGTACCACCTACCTAAACATTGTTGCAGACCAAATACACCCTTTCATCACAACAGTATTGCCTAATGGCAGTGACCTCTTTCAGCAGGATAATGCGCCACATGCAAAAATTGTTCAGGAGTTGTTTGAGAAACATGACAAAGTTCAAGGTGTTGACTTGGCCTTCAAATTCCCCAGATCTCAATCTGTGGGATGTGCTGGACAAACAAGTCCCCTCACAATTTATAGGACTTAAAGGATCTGCTGCTAACGACTTGGTGCCAGATACCACAGCACACCTTCAGAAGTCTTGTTGAGTCCATGCCTCGACAGGTCAGAACAGTTCTGATGGCACAAGGGGGACCTACACAATATTAGCCAGGTGGTTTTAATATTGTGAAATTCATTTGACTTAAGATTTCAATGCTTTAATTGCTGGCATGTTGCCAGTGAATCATTGCCTTTTTAATATGTCCTGGGTCTTGGCCCTCCTTAACATCATTGAAAATGGAAAGAGCAGCTTCTCAAGGGACTGTCTTGCACTGTAAAGTGAGTAGGAGGTACCTTTTATTCAAGCTTTAGTAGGGAATTGATTTTACGCTGCTTTAGCTTTCAACAGTGCTTGACCCCCATTTTTTTGACACTCCACTGAGTCCAACAGCTCACTAAAATATAGCATTGTGGAAAAAATACAATAGAAACACTATTGTCAATACAGCAGCTCTAAAATGAGGTAATATTATATCAAAATTGGAAAAGATTATGGCTACCTTTTGTGAAACACAGGGAAAGGAGTGGAGAAATGGGAGTCCCTCCAATAAATGTATACACTATGGAGGAAGGAATAGATTCAGTTATTTTTTCCCTGAAGGCAAAATCACACTTCTGCACCAAGACAGAGATTGAGAATGGCAGGTAACAGGCCAGACGTGGGATTAGTGACAACACAGAATCCAATCAAAACCTATGTTATATATTTGCTGGATGCTAAAAGAGTCATTATTTCATGAAAAGTGGAAAGAGTATTGTTTACGGTTTGTACTTTTATTATGTGTCTTAGTCTTTCAAGACGCATTAGTAATAAGCAATAAAAGAACGAATCATTATTCAGGATCACCCAAGTGTCACACAAGGTTAAGTTGCTGTAATTAGTAAGTGATTGACTGGAAGATTTAATGAGTGTTCTTGCACAATAATATATATTTGCTTGTGTAAGCATGTATATTATAAAAAAAAAAAGCTGCACTCATGGTCTGCAGTTCTGATCAGTAAGCAAGAGATGTGCTAAAACTTCCAGTTAACCACTGATAAATTATGCAGAATCCAGGGTAGTGTAGTATAGCAGACCATCATAGCCTTATGGCTTATTATTGGGAGTTTGGCTTTCCTCCATCAGACCACCATTTTCATCCTTGTCACATGCTGTTCTATCTTCTTCCCTAGCATCATTTTATTCTCTCCTTCGCTTCAGTGCTTGTCCTGCCCCTTGGCACTTCTTTCTTCTTTTGCTTATAGTTTTTGCTCCTCTTTCTCTTTTTCACCTTATTGTGTGGAATTGTAATTGTTCTATTCTCTTTCATCTTCTTCTCCTCCTCCATGGCTTTAGTCACCCTTTCTTTTTGTTTTGTTTTATTCTTTCACTGGTTTTGCACTCTCATCAGTGTTTGAGATTCACACAGAGCCTTCATTAATCTCTGAGCCAGCTAGACTGGGTAATTGAAAGGCATGTGGCTAGCAAAAGTCAAATGACTGTGGGTTTATCAGCTCCACACGGCATACGAACACCAGAGCGTGCCAGCACCCAGCTCATTTGCGTTCTGGTTCTGAGGGTTTTAGAAGAAGAGCAATGGGAACTACACAAGCAAAAAGAGCAGGAAGACAGCTGGAGACAAAACTTTGTACTATTTCCTTTACCATGGAGAGAGGAATATGGAGCAGGTGGTGGGTAAACCAGTAGTTTTGTTGGGATATATTTTACTATAATACAGTCATTAGAAGTGGACAAACTTATGCAAAGCATGCTACTGTTGTGGACTGGGACAATGGTCTTACAGTATATACACAAATGAGCACAAATCCCCAAAGCCACGCCCCAAAATGTATAGTATAACCTTCCAAGAAGAGTTTAGGTTACTATAAAAGCTGCCTTTAACTCTCGGGCTTTCTCTGCCCATAGTGCGCTGCTAGGTGGGTAGTTAACAAGGTAGTTTTTGTGACATGGAATGAAGTGTCTCTACACATTGTGATGCTTTGTCGTCACCACACTCGCCACGCAAATGACACACACATTTTTCTTTCACAGTTGTAAAAAAAGAACTCTTCCTCCCAATCACTGTGAAAATGATAAGTTTTCTTAATTTTTTCTGCAATGTTTTCGGGGGTAGAAACCGCATCCATCTCCCCATCTTAACCGCGCCCGCTAGCTTATCTCGGCAAACACTGCGGTTTGTCATGCGCACAATACTGACCTTTGAACCAGACTAGGTCAGAGTGCATTTACTTAAAACATTTTTGTTTTTAAAAAATTCTCTCTCAATATTTTCATTTTCTAATCTACATCAATGCCAGTTTGATTCAAAAAGAATAACACAGTTAAATAAAATTTTAAATGGAGCTCACTGGTGACTAGTGATATTTTAGGAACATGCCCCGCTGGCGACTCATGTGGTCCCTGAGGGCGACCTGTGCACCATGTTGGTGACCCCTGCGCTAGAGGATTTTTTATTTATTTTTATAAAATACATGACAGTGTACCTCGAATAATTTATGCACTTTTAAAGCATAAGCTGGTGACACCAAATATTGATTTGCTTTTTTTAAACCATGTACAGCTTTTATAGTATTTTATTTGTATTTTCATAAGACAGAAACTAAATTGGGAGGGTGAAGGCTAACATATGCTTCCTCTGTTAAACATGAAGCCAACTGCTGCTCATTCTGTGTCACAGGGCAGCAAAATACACTTGGAGGAAAGCACTATCCACCCACTTTTGCATACATGAGCTCAGAGACATCCATGATTGGCTAGTGTCACTGTGATTGACAGGTGAGAATGCCATCCAGATAGCACAGCCAACATTGCAGCTACATATGGGTGTGGGAGGGCCAACACTTGTCTCTCATGCCTGTGGAACATTTTGTAATGTTAGGTATTTTGGTAATATTCTCTAATATTTGCTTCAATGCTTAGTGATTTTCTTTAACCTTAGCTATCTAATGTTTGGTTATATGAATACAATTTATAGAGAGAATATTTATTAAGTGCATAATAGTCATTCATGGAATGCTCCCATATTGCTCTTATAACATGCAACGGTGATTGCTGAGGATTGGTAGAATACTACCATCCAGAAGTTTTTGGGTGTGCTGTGTTTTTCACAACACAGTTTTGCGTTAGCTACATTTGTCTGATGTGCTTGACAAAAAAGGTAGAAGTGATATGCAAAATGTACTTTTTACCTTGTAACACTGTACCCATATGTAGTTTCATAAATCTTAAGTAATTTTACAGACTGTGAGGAGCAACCACTGAACAAAAATGTATAGTTAGCCACAGCTGTCTTACCTGACTGAGGGTATCTACTAGGATAGGATACTGGGGACATTTTTTTATGGAACGGTTTTGTTCCCACCACTTTGAAAGTGGATTAAGTTAGAAATACTTTATAAACTTGCTCTAGGCAGAAACCTATCTACATGCTTTCTAAAAATATAACTTCAGCTATATTCATGATGTGTTTCTCAGGGTGTAATAAAATTTTCCCTCTGTGATACAGCTCTCACATCCGGATGGCAATAAATGAACACGGCATGAGCAAATTTCGAACTGTTTTCCTTTTTATGCAAAGCTGGATGCTTGCATCATACATGGTGATATGATCACATTACTGTATCATGAATTTATTTATAGAGAACAATAATCATATTGTGGCATATCACATTATAATCAACTGCAGCTGTCATTATAATGTTCAATTTTGTCCACCTGCAGTATTGAGCTCTTTACTTTCTTTGGGCTAAGTGAAGGCAATATGTAGGCAATGTAAATTAGAGCAACACAGTTTTCTTCATCCATTATTCTACAATTACTGGATTAGTGGTGTGGATTTAAATGTAAGTGAACCTTTTCTGGAAGCCTTGAAACAGACTTCTGAAGATCAAACGCTTGCTGTACTGTACATATGTATATATTTTTTGATTCTCTGAACAAAAATAGTCCCCTGAAGTCTTTAGTTCTCTCTCACTCTCTCTCTCTCTCTCTCTCTAAAACCATGTGGGTTGGGCTGGTCCACAGAGAAAAGATTTTAACCTGGTCTACAGCGATAAGATGGATGCTCAGAGATGACAGTGCAGCCTGTTTAGAAATGTGTTTTTGAGTCACAGTGAGGTTACACACACCATTCTTATATTATAAATGTCCTCTTACCAAAAGATGACATAAAAGCTAAAGAAATGAGGTGAAATGACAGTCTAGGGAAATGAGGGGGAAAAAAGTGTCCAGGACAAAGTAGCAGCCTCAGTAAAGAATTCAGTTTTTAATACACTATCATTCATTAAGTCTCTTGAGCATACTAGTTTACTGTCACTCACTTTGTTTTCAGTCTAATTAAAATAGAGATATCTGCTTCTTAACATATGATCTGTCTCCTTGGCTTAGTTTCATATGTTCAAAAGAGAAAATGAAGATCAGTGTTGGACTGATATAAAAAGATTTTGTAACAATGAAAAGGTTGATGTGCTTGTAATCTGCACTTTATTCTCAGTTTAAAGAGATGCTGTTCTTGAAATAAGCAGTTGAAAATTTTGTCTATTATTTCCTTAATGTGTATTAGTATGTGCTTCTTGCATTCCTGCACACCCATGCACTAAAAACACTGATCAGCCATAACATTAAAACCACCTGCCTAAAATTGTGTAGGTCCCCCTTGTAGCTCTGAGCCTCAAGGCATGGACTCCACAAGACCTCTGAAGGTGTGCTGTGGCGTGTGGCACCAAGACATTAGCAGCAGATCCTTTAAGTCCTGTAAGTTGTGAGGTTAGGCCTCCCTGAACAATATTTGTAGTGTGACAGAATGCATTATACAGCACAAAGAGGCTGCTACCATCAGGGAATACCATTGCCATGATGGGGGGGGGGGGGTTTATTTGATCTGCAACAATGTTTAGGTAGGAGGTATGTGTCATGTAACAGGCATGGATGCATGTAACATCCACATGAATGCCAGGACCCAAGATTTCCAAGGGCATCACAGGGCATCACACTGCCTCTACCGACTTGCCTTCTTCCCATAGTGCATCCTGGTGCCATCTCTTTCCCGGTTAAATGACGCACACACACCCTGCTGTCCACACGATGTAAAAGAAAATGTGGTTCATCAGACCAGGCCACCTTCCTCAATTGCGCCATGGTCCAGTTCTCATGATCCTGTGCCCATTGTAGGAGCTTTTGGTGGTGGACAGGGGTCAGCATGGACACTCTAACCAGTCTGCAGCTATGCAGTCACATACACAGCAAGCTGCGATACACTGTGTGTACTGACACCTTTCTTTCACAGCCAGCATTAACTTTCACAGCAGTTTGTGCTAAGGTATCTATTCTGTGGGATCAGATCATACAGACCAGCCTTCGCTCCCCACACAAATCAATATGCTGCCTAATATATCTCACCCCTTAACAGGTTGCATTGTAATGAGATAATCAATGTTATTCACTTCACCTGTCAGTGGTTTTAATGCTATGGCTGATCGGTATTTAGTATATAAATGTTGTTCTTCTAGTATGGACAAATGTTGGGTTAAACAGTTAGGTAGGCTTACAGTATATTACACACTCACTTTTACTGTTATCAGTGTGACTGCTCCAGTTGGCTATCAAGTTGTTAGAAAATTAACTAAAACCTCAGGTACTGCTGACTCCTGTTTGCGACACTTCTTGTGTGTGGTGGAAAAATTCACACTCACAGATGAAGTTGTCTGGCTAAGGCACAGGGGAAACTTGACACATATGCCAATTAAACTGTGCAGCAACTCCTCTGCTGACAGTTAAAGGTTTGTGCCTGTGTCTCTGCTTGTGTATTAGAGGTAATATAATGAACATATGCCTTTTAAAATTATATATGTGCACCCACATGTAGTATACATACAGATTTAATGTCCTTCTTATTATACCAGTCTGTCTCTAGTGCTTGTGGAGGTATAGTGCCGTGACCAGCAGGCCAACAAGCCTGTTTCGGGAGCAAGTCTGCTGATATTACTGCTGCAAATCAAGTCAGCTGCAGTGCTGATGCCAGCACATTTTGGCGGCTGTGCCAAGCTTGGAGAAAGCAGAGAGAGGCCATCCAAGGTTCCTGCAATTTAACTTACCGTTATTGTGGCATTAGGAGCTCCATTTTATGTTTGGAGATGTGCCCAACTAAGCCTAGTGGCTAATAAATTTTTAACTATTGTCTTTGACAGAGAACACTGAGGAAGTAGTAGTCACATGGAGAGAGAGAGAGTGTGTGTAGAGCACAGGTTGGGTATTGTATTGAGTTGTATATATTTTTGTAAAGAGAAAGGCTCACCTTCGATTCAGACTAGGAAGCAACAAGTTGCTTGCTGCTTCCTTCTTGTGAGCATGCTTTGTCCAATCGATTAACATAGCAAGCTAATTGTACAAGCTACATCCACACGTCTGATGAACCGACGATCTTTGCTACTTCCTCACTCACATTCAGTAACCAATTTATCCTGGTCAGGGTCATGCTGGATTCTGAGCTTATCCCAGGAACACTGGTACACCAGTCCATTGCAGGGAAAAACACACACATTTACAACACATTACTGATTTCCAAACTAAGGGCAATTTATCTTAGCCAAACCACCTATTGACCTGTTTTTGGATGTATAAGGTGTAAGAGAACCTGGAAGAAACCCACACAAATATGGAATGAACATGCACAGCAACTCAGAAAGGTCACACAGTAACCTGAAAGCAGGATTGAACCAGGAACCCGGTAATTATGTGGCAACACTTCCGTCTGTGCCAATGTGAAATCATGGTTATCATTTTATCTTTCATTTTTGCGTGTCATGGGTACTAACAGTACCCATGGGAACTAACTTCGGGTAGGAACTAAAGGTGTGAGTGAGGAACTGAAGAAATTGCACACCACAAGTGCCACATGTCTTGTCTGAAGAATCATTTAAGCCAGTCTTTTGGATTTATCATCTTATTTATTTATTATCTCAATTCAAATGTCACTCCCTAAGTAACTGATACTTGTGAACTTTGAAGACAGGTTCACATTTATAGTGATACCTAGACTGATCCTTGATTTCCAAGTATTAGATGAGGTCATTAGATAAGACTTAAATTAAACATTTATTTAGACATAAGTGTACATTTAATAAATTTTTCAACACTGACACACAAGTGGCACATGCAGCGTGATGCCAGTGGTGTCCTAAATCAGTGGGTGAAATACGTTTCATCCAGTTGTATTGTAACTTCAGTCACACAGCAGTATATTCAAGTTTTTTGGCTATAGCTTAATGAAACAGGTAGGTTACTGAAAGAGAACAAGAAAGGCATCAAGTGCAGCTTACCAGCTTCTGCAGCT
>JAQQZR010000023.1:19263195-19273474 GCA_030068235.1 Notoglanidium macrostoma | reverse complement strand
TATATAGATTGATTGATAACAGTATAAAAGCTGAGAGTCTATCAGTAATAAAAAAAATGGTTTCTGCATAGTGATTTTCAGTTCGATGGAAGCTGTGCATACTGTGTGTATGTGTATGAGAGATATAGAGAGATGTCTGTGTGTTCTGGTGTTTTGTAAATAAAAGCATTGGCTGATGTGTGTGGATGTCCTTGTCCATTATGAGTTTGCCTTGCTCAGAGCTATTTTCGCTGTTTTAATTTACAAGGGTTTAGAAAGCAGAGGATCCGCCATATACTTCATAATGAATGCATGCATACATTATTATACTGTGTGAGTTACTCAATGTGATCAAATGTGTTTGTCCGTGAAAGGCTGAGGGAGGTAGTGAAAATGAAGCTGTTTTCCAAGGACATCAGGAGTTACGACTTCTGCTCATCCGTTTATATGAGGTTTGTTTAGTTGTGAGTTTGGTGGCTGAGAGCTGATTCCTACAGAGCTGTGAGTAACATAACAATAAAGTATTAAACAAGAGAACAGCAGTGGTTGAAAGAAATTCTCCTGGTGTTTTTTAAGCAAATCTCTATCCACCATGTCTGTCATGTTTTACTGATCATTTTGACCCATACTCTGTACCGAATAAAGAATAGAAAATGCACTAAGGGTAGTTACATTTAAAATATTTGATTAAAATTTTTGCTTTCCATTTATAAAAGTCTTAGGGTGACATAAATAGAGGGGAATGTGTTACTAAAGCTGTTATATTGTTGTATTTGAATCACTTTTGGACTATCCTGTGTTCATCCCAAAACCCTTATACCGAACATCCTTACAACACCCTTATAGGAGACATTTGTAGAAGAGTAGTGATTTATAATCCCAAGAACAGAACATTTTCCTTTTCAGTCTGGTTTCTTTTAAGGTTTCTTCCTCATGTCATCTAAGGGATTTTTTTTTCCTTGCCAAAGTCACCCTCTGGCTTGCTCATTAGAGATCTACATTCTGATTTTTGTAAAGCTGCATTGTGACAGTGTCTATTTGTAAATAATAATAATGAAAATAGTCATTGAACTTTCTTTTGTAACACTGCAGTAGTACAGTAAATTTGGTTGTGTTTTCACTGAGAATATGTGGCATCCAAGAAAGAACTGACTAGGATTCTGACCTGAATGATGAATTATGCAGAGCTTAATTTACAAATATTATTTGAAGAATTAATTTACATATTACAAAACACATTATATGAAACTTTTTACATAAGTGACTTCCAGTCCACTGCCCTTGGGTTTCAATTAAGTGAGTCTTGAATAAATATGCTTTCTGTTCTTTTCTCAGTTCAGGAAAATGTATTGAAAGCCTGTGGTAATCACAGATGAAAAGAGAGGCTATGCTGATACAGTCCATCGCCCCACATACATACTTTTATTGTATGCATACTCTTCCATATCTAGTCATATGTACCAGAGAGTGTATGAAACTGCCTACTCTAGATAGCAGTAGAGGGAATAGACACATCGCTCAGGCTTTATTAATGTTTTATATCGCTCTGTCAGTGCTGCTGGTCTTAGACTCAAACCTGTACAGAGATGCTTCGCTGAAGGAGGCTGTAAGAGAGAGAGAGAGAGAGAGAACAGGAAAATAGGGAGCACAAGATGAAAGCTGGATGAAGAACAAAGTTGAAATGCTTTCCCATGAAATGGTTTGAGAGACGTGATTTGATTCTGTATGTTGACATATTTCCTTTTGAAACAGGAGGTCAGTGTGTTGAAGTGCGTGATTGATTTTCACAACAGATAGTAGTCTTTACAATATGCCACACCCTGTTTAATTTTCTCACTTTCACCCACATCTGTCGACTTGAAATGTTTAAGCCAAGGCCAACTGTCAGAGATGCAGATGGCAACAGAGCACAATTCGGTTGTTTCCAGGATTCATGTGATGTGTCCAAGTGGTAAATAAAATGATATTAGTTACTCTTCCTGAAGGAGACACCCTGACCGTGTATAATGACAGAATCACATTCTGTATCAGTTTAAGGTAGCAAAACATTTTGAACTGTTCCCACCGACACCAGAACACTCCAAACACTCCTCCGAAAAGTGCCTGTCACATAACCATGAACCTGCACAAATGGCACCCTCTTCAAAAGCATAAACACCAGCCATTTTTTTTCTCTAGTTGGAAAAGGGACTGGTGTGCAGGAAGATGCAAAGCCAAAAATGCACAGACAGACAATCTTTAGATTGCTGTTCTAAAAGCTCTAAAAACTTTGTATATACATTCTAGACAACATTTAATTTGATGAACAGAAGAACGTTAGTTTCAAAATGATTTATTTGAAGGTATACTTGCATGCAGGTGTCCATAACACCAAGAGACAGGTTCAAAAAGCTCTGAAACACCACAAATGAAGAATAAACACAAAAAATAAAATGAAGACAGTGTAGAATGTTTGTGTGTGTGTGTGTGTGTGTGAGTGTGTGCCTGTATGCGTGTGTTTTGTGTGCGATTGGATGGTCGAGATCACAAGCGCAGCCAGGACTGTAGGAGAGCTCAGCCAGCTTTACTGTACTGATCCTAGGAGCTCAGGAGGAAGAACTGGCCTGCAGTGCACTAATTCATTCACAGACACTGACTCACTTACACACACACACACAAACCAAAACACAACCACATACTGTATATACACACACAGCAAATCTGAGCTCTTGTGCTTCTCTAACACACTTCTCATTCTGTAATACACTTATGCATATTTTTTTCTAGCTCTTTTTACCTTTACCTCTTATCTCCTTCCTTCTGCCTTCCTCTCTCCTCCCATCTTTTTTTCCCTCTTACTCTCTTCACCTATATCTTTGTCTGTCTCTGTACGGTGTCAGTTTCATCATCTCCCTCCATTTCTCACTCGGTGCATTCACGCTTCTAGTTATTGCTTCATCACGTTCGTACCTTCCCCCCTTTTCCCCATCACCTTTTCCAGAGATTTCTCTGCTTCTTTGCACTCTAAATCATTTCCACCCCATCCTTAGCTATTTACTTTTCTTCCCCTGCCCTACCTCCCATCATGCCTTCTATGAGAAACTTTCATTTCTTCCCAACGATCAGTCAGTTGCAACAGGAGCGTCCGAATTTAAGTCTGAATGAGAGCTCAAGCAATTACAGGGTGAAAAATTGAAATGTGCCTATCAGATTTCTTTCTGCTTCTGAGTGCTGCTGTCCTGCAGTGGTGCACTCTACATTGAACAGTATCAGTAATGCTGATGTGCTTTAACACTATTGGATGCAGCCACAGCATTCAGATTGGTTACAGCAATGCAGAAACATAAAATTTAGCATCTGTTCTAATCATGTAACAGGTTCTGGGTTGCAAATAAAACTAAAACCCTCTCATGACATCCAGCTTGTATGGAAAGGTGGTATTTTGTCTCTATTTCTCTAGGTTTTATGTTTATGGAGGTGAATATGTGAGATTGTAGATGTGATGGTCCTCATATTACAATGAGAGGCATATTGTGTCATATTGTCCATGATCATTATTACATATGGTGACGAGCCATATTTTGTTATATGCAGCGTAAGACTGTACACAAGCCAGACTGTACACATGACATATTTCATGTTAAATTTTCTCTTTTCTGTCTCTGTCTCTCGACCTCACCTCACTCTCACCATGCATAGTTAGGAGATAATAGAGGATATACCCTTGATCAGGGGTTCTCAAACGTTTTGCCGCTAGCAAGCCAATCTCACTGCAAGCAAAAATAAGAAGAAAAAAGAAAAAAAAAGAAAAATTCATGACCCCTATACAGGTTTAATTAATGAACTTTTCATATATTAAGCTTATTATCCAAATTTGTACAATAATATTCTGGCTCTTTATTGGAGCCATGGAACACTTATTATTACCTCTAACAATAGGTCCAAGTTGAAATTATTTACAGTTTTTACAGTTTTGACTGACCCAATTTAATTCAATTGGCAAATCAAACAGGCTACCAAATTTAAGGACTTAATAAGAACTAAAAACTCTTAATAATAACCCAAATTTGAAAGCAGTGGGTTGAACTTAAAATATTAACTAGTATATTTAGAGGTATAGTTTAATAGATTTTTTTCCTGAGTGTCCTGAGAGATAATACAGAATGAAATGACTACTTAGGGGTGCAGGTTTGCAGTCAGGTTCAATATTTTAATATTGCTAAAAATATTTAATATTTTTTGACATTGCAGATTGCATCATTCAAAATGCAATCAAAATATATGTAGCTAAAATATGTCTGATAGGAACATTTTAAAAATGCTATGCAAAGACACATTTGGCCTTTGACCCATGCATCTTTCTCTCCACTGTCTCTGCTACTATAATACTGGGTATTATTACTGCTTTAATTTAATACTTATAGTATCACAGCCACCTTTAATAGTTTATGTGATCATTACCACCACAGAGAATTCAAAATAGGCTTTCACTGAAAACAATATGGATCAGGGGACAGAGACCTAGCAAAAATATTTCAGGAAACCAAACCAAGTACTTGATGAAATAATGCAGCAGAGATGATAAAATGGCCAGCATTTAGCTTATCTTCGAAAACTTTCAAAGCATAACATTCAGAACCAGCTCGCCTTCTGTAGCAGATCCTCCACTGAAGCAGTAACATGAATTTATGTAAATTATTTAGCTGAAGACAGCTCAGTGGTCTGGAGACTAGCTACAGGGCTAAAAACATTAGTTCAGAAAGGGGAAAGATTTCACAGACTTTCACAGATTTTTATATTTTATCCTCTCTGGTCTGATTAACCAACTGGTGACCTGGATTGTTTACAAAAAAAGAATGGTCAGAATCAGATGTGTTTATTCTGCCTGCTTCAAATTAAAACTATGTTTTATTATTTTTTTGTAAGTTTAACTCACACTTTAATTGAGCTAATTTCCTTGCTGTCACTGTGAATTGATTCAAGACAATGACAGCAACAAGGTGAAGCATGAAGAAAGTGAGAAAGAGTAAGAGAGAATTAAAGCTATAACTATCATTCTCCCGGCAGTTTGCTTGGCATTCTTCCCCTTTCATTCCTTAATTGAATTTCAGTCTCAGCATGCCATGCTGTTTCTGTGGTGTGTGTGTGTGTGTGTTTTTGTGTGTGTATACATGTGTGCGTGTGTGTCTGTGTGTGTGTGTGCGCATGTGTGCGGGTGTGGTGGTCATGCATGCTCACACACTCATTCTTTCTCTAATAAAACAAAATCTGTTCTTAAATCAGATCACGTTGGCAGCCTTCATGCACCTGCACTACTTTATTAACTGTACAGTAAGCACTTATTGAATTATCATTTAAAGGTGGTTTGTCCAGCTTGTATTTTTCATTTGGTCACTCTTTACTAAATCTATTTAAAAATCTAAACCTGTTTCTAAATCTATTTAATCATAATTTGCATGCAGTTCAAATGTTAACATCGCAAATGACGGAAATTCCTAAATGACGTAAAAATGTTATGTTATTTTTGACTGGCTAATGAGTCATTCAATTTTAAAAGGAAAGAGACTGAGAGATGAATGTAGAAAGGATACATTCAATTTTGTTATTGATTTGTCTACGTGGTTATTGTTTTAATCAATTAATGAATTGCATGGGCTTAAATGGGAACCACTGTAGTCTTTGCAGTTCATGCTGCAGTAAAAATCTAATAACATCATTTCCACTATTCACTTTTGCAGTGAACATCATTTGGTTAATTAGTTTAATGAACTGAAACAATAAGAACTTCACACAGTTCTCTTGTAGGAGTCTGTACAGTACAACACCAATAACTGGATTACAGGTTGCTGTTCTATTCTCTTGTCTCTTCCTCTGAGAGTGTGTCCTTGATCTGTTTAATCTGTTTTTTTCTTCATGATTAAATGTATTGACATCTTGGGTCTTTTGTGGTTACACCAATTGGTTTTTTGTTTTAAACAAATTTTCTAATTCAGGTAAAGTTTCTGTTGTCTCATAATGGCTTGATTTGCTGACAGTGATACATCTTTGGTCTTCATAATTTAATAAAACAACCACAAAATATGATTAGCACTGTCACCTCACAGCAAGAAGGTTCTTGGTTTGAACCTGCAGGTTGACAGGGGGCCTTTCTTTGTGCATGTTCTCCCTGTCTCCCTGTCCCTGTTTCTGCCAGGTGCTCTGGTTTTCTCTCACAGTCCAAAGACATGCAGATTAGGTCAACTGGCTACTCTAAATTGACCATAGATGTGAATGTGAATGACTGTTCACCTCTGTGTTATCCCTGCAATACATTGCCGACCTGCCCAGGGTGTACCCCACTTCTAGTCCAAAGTCAGCTGGGAATGGCTCCAAATTCACTGCTCACCTGGCAGATAAGTGGTACAGATTATGGATGGATGGATGGATGGGTGGATGTTATTGCTACCAATATTGGCAAAATGAATATCAAATAGCAAAGTAGTGACTAGCTGTGTTGACAGTGACTGTGTTTACTAAATTGTCATTAACATATAAAATGCAATGGCTCTGGAAATTAATGATGTGAATGTATGGAATGACATACGAACAAAATAAGCAGTAATTTGAGCAGCGTTTACTTTGCTTTACTTTTCAACTGTGTGGACATATGCATAGAACACACCTGTTCATATACTTCATATACTAGGGCTGGGCGATATTTTTTGTTCTTACAGATTGCAATTATAAATGAATTTTTAAAAATGTAATTTTTTAAAAGGTTTTTTATCTATTTATTAGAGTGGACGTTGGAAAATAGTTGTGCAAAAATAGTAATGGCATCATATTTTGCAGGTAGTGCAATGGTTCTTTATTCTTTAAGGATATTTAAAAAAAAACAGTGTTTGTACAATTTGCTTTGGATGCCACTGTTACTATTTTTGCGCAACTTAGTGAACCCTTCTTTCTTGACAGAGGACCGTGCCGTTCCTGACATGAATTGCCACAGCAACTGAGAAGTCAAATTCACAAATCCGAGTTGCCGCTCTGTTCACAGAATAAAACATCTTACCTTTAAATGTTATACTGTATATACACAAGTACAGTATTAGCTTTAATTAATCAACATACAGACATATTTGTTTGATAAATCTAAAACTCTGACTATACAGTTTGCAGATTGAGAAAGAAAATATACATCACTCATTCAAGCTTGTTGCTAGTAAAATATGAAGATCGGGGTGTCCATTTTTCCACTTCATCTGTTGAATTTGCTGTGGTCAAAAATGACATAATTCCAAGTGGCACATTTCCACTTAGGATGTAATGCAGCATTATATTTTTTGTCGTACTTGTTTATCTGACTTTTCAAACCTGTACCAATTCCATATCTCTGAAGTAATATTTGAATTTTTCTTTGCTATAATCTCAACAAAGTGCTGCACTGTGGCATTTTAAGAAAAAGGACTTTTTAAATAATGGGCTATTATATTTTACTCCAACCTTTACAAATGTTTGTAAATAATTATAGTTGGTTATTAAAAAAATGAAAAAATGAAATAATTTCTGGAAAATTTTTTATGAAAGCTGAAAAGCCAACTAACAGAAGGAAAATTTACGTCTAGAATGTTTTAGTGTTGAAATCATGTAATGTATGATGATGTCTAAGTATGCTAAAAAAAATTCTTAGGGGTGTTTCATGTACACAAATGCACTTATTATTCAACTAAAGGACTAATGAGCTGATAAAGATGCACATCTGTGTCTGTGATTCACATTTACCCAATACATGTTCACACATTTTCCTTCATTTAAATAACTGTTAATGCACCATTTAAATGTCCAATTTATGTGGTTGCTATGTGGTCAACCAAATATAGATGTAGATCTATCACTTATATAGATGTAGAGTATATTCAGTGTCAGTAAATTCATAATTTCAAGGTGACATTTAAGCCCTGCACACATCCATATCCAAATAGCTGAGCCAAAGCAGAAAAAACTGTTCCTGTCCAATTACTCACAGGCTACACTATGGATCTGTAGCTCAGTGACAGCTAATCTTATTTCTTTGATGTATCATGGTGGGATCTGAACCTCTGACCTTATGGTCATGGCAATGAGTCGCTTTAACAGAACGTCACTGTCACTATCTGGCACAAGAATTCTTTAAACAATGTTTGTGACTGGCGAGTCAACTTACCCACATGTGCCCTATTATCTTCATGCATATGTGTTGGTAAGGTTTCATCAAGGTTGCAAATTTAATTGATGGGGATACATGAGTGCGGCCTCATTCATTGACAGATACTGAGTGATCTCAGCTTGCACAACCCCGTCACATGGATCAATGCTCTCATTTTGTTGTGGGGGAAGGGAAATGCTAAACACAGGAACCTCTCCTTTTATCTTGTGTGTGGCCTGTCTGATTAGGAAGCAGGTAGTTAACTGTAGATAGTGATGGTGTAGTGGTCGTTTATGATAAGATCCTTATCATCAATCTAACCTAGCCTATAGAGGAAAATGCTTAATAACCATGATATAACGCAGACAATATTTTATGGGCTGTCATTCCTATTGTTATGGTAAGTTTTACTTAAAGAATGATAATGTAATATATATTTTTTAATGTACAATTCAAATTTATATTATTTATTTGTGATGAAATGAATAGAGGATCTTAATCTAAATGTGCATCTGTCCAACCCACAGTGTTACCAAAAGGAAGTAAAGTTGTTATTTAAACTGTACATCTCACAAAGGTAACCTATCAGTTAAGCCTTGTGGATTTGTCAAAGCTCAGATAGGGGTGTGAACAAATCCACATGCTGTAGTTGTCATTAGTGTGGCAACATGCTGTGTCTGACATTTATCTTATACATTTTTATGGTGGTGTATATAAGGGAAAATGCAGAGTAAAGTGTCCCAAAAAAATTATAATAATAATGAATTGTTTGTTTGTAATGATGAGTTTCTTCCATCAAGTTTCATTTTCTGATATTGGGACACTTCAGCAAGCTTTATTGTGTACCACATATACAATGGCCTTGTTCTGGGGTCTTCAAAACACAGGGTACTGTACTCACAACTAAAGTATCTAAAATGGCAAATCAATAATTTATTAATTTTTTTAAGTTTTTTTTCTAGTCCCCAGATAATAATCAGTATTTGGTGTTGATTTGTGTTCATGCTTTTGTTTTTTTAATGAAGCAATATTTCAACATTTCCACTGATATTTATTTTTGGTAGTAAATACAGTAGACAGTATATTTTTGTTATACTTCTCTGTCATCTCTCTCAGGATTAAGATAGAGAGCAGAGACTTTTTCAACAGCAGATTGAAGGTGATATGCAAATGTTTTGTGTAGTCCAATCAAATTAAAAATCAGGTGAGGTACACCCTGGTCATTTATCTCAGGGCTAATACAGAGACAAATAATCATTTACATTCACATTCACAACTATGGGCAATTTAGAGTAGCCAATTGAACTAATCTGCATGTTTTTGGATTGTTGGAGGAAATACGTTTTCCATTTTTGTTCATTCTGCTTAGCAGCATGATAGTAAATGCAACAGTGTAGTGTATAGACCTAGAAAAATTATGCTCATTGTCAGGGTTACATTTCAACATCTTAGATGGGACTGTGTCCAATGTGTTTAACAGAAAATTCAACAGCCAACTCAAGAGCATTCAGGATTTTTGACACAACATTGGCATTTCTGAAGTAAATTATAATATTCCCAACCTATAATGCCACCGTTTATTTAGCTTGTCCATAACAGGTTCTCTGGTTTCCTCAAACCTCCCCAAAACTTGACAGTTGGTGTATTGGCTATGCTTAATTGCCCTGAGGCATGAATGAGTGTGTGAATGAGTGAGCAAATCAGTGTGCATGGTGCCCTACAATGGACTGGCTTTACATCAAAGGTTCTATTCCCATATCACACTTTCTTGGAATAGGCACTGGATTCACAGTGTTCCTGACCAGGATAAAGCACTTACCAAAGCAACCTTTTCCCCTCTTCTTTTAACAGTTTGATTGGCAAAGCTTATTGTGTGTTCAACATTCCATGTCAAAGCATGAATTCCTAAGTATCATTTGCCGGATTGATGGCATCAGGAGTTTGGATTTTGAACTGTGATTATATTTTTACTAGAATTAATTTGAGAATTAACGCATATCTCCTTCCATCCATCCATCCATTATCTATATCGCTTTATCCGTCTGGGTCGTGGGGGAAGCTGGAGCTAATCTCAGCAGACTTTGGGAGAGAGGCGGGGTACACCCTGGGCAGGTCGCCAGTCCACCACAGGGCCAACACAGACAAACAGCCACACACGCT
>JAQQZR010000023.1:19244974-19261378 GCA_030068235.1 Notoglanidium macrostoma | reverse complement strand
ACACCTATGGGCAATTTAGAGTAGCCAGTTGACCTAATCTGCATGTCTATGGACTGTGGGAGGAAACCGGAGCACCCTTAGGAAACCCACACATGCACAGGGAGAACATGCAAACTCCACACAGAAAGGCACCCTGGGTGACCCCGGGATCGAACCCAGGACCTTCTTGCTGTTGAGGCGACAGTGCTAACCACCGCACCACCGTGCCACCTGCATTTTTCCTTGCCAAACAAAAATTATTAAAGAGAAAAAATAGGAAATATATTTAAATGTGCCAGGTAAGAGGAAGAAAGTATGAAAGAGATGCATCGATTACATTTATTCTTTTTCTGTCATTCAGCCTATCATATGCAATAAAACAGAATGCTAGTGATCTGTTCTAACTGTTACTGGGTGTTTGAAGAATTGGAAAGGGCTGCCAGTGAGGGAATAATGAAAAGGAGAGAGAACAGACCAATTTTTGACTCTGCAATATCCCACAGTGCCTGTCAGCCATACTGATTGGTGAGGTATCAAGCTGCACTAACTAAGGCAGAACTTGCAGAAGTGAAAGAAGAGTTGCACAGTGTGACATGGCATGTACACAGAAGTAAGAAGAGTAAATACAGCACTGTAACAGGCTGAAACTAACAGACTGTGGAGAACAGATGGTCTCTGCACTCACGCCTAAAGGCAGCCTAAAGAGGGAGAGACATGAGTGAGAAACACGAGACAGTGCACAGGCACTATTAACAAGGTTTGGAAAGAACTGACAGAGAGAAAATGGCTTGATGCATCAGAGATCAGGGTGATTGCTAGTGATTCAAGGATTTTCAAACAGAGAACTTGTTCATGCTGATCATTTTTTGGTGAAAAAAAGATACTTCATAAAATAATTTAAAGCAATTGTACATTGCTTGGTGACAGGTCTAGCTGAACATTTACTGACTGAAGACACTCATGTCTGTCTAAATCTTAGTCAAAATTGAAACCAATATGTAGTTGTCAAACATTTTTTTTCTTCAAGATGTTCCATATTTTATGAGAAAAAAACCCTCTTTTAATAGGTCCCAGATGGTAATTGCACATACTGTAGCTTGCTGAATATAGCATGTACAGTTGGGTGACAAATTAAAGGATACAGTTGGAGGCATTTTTCTAGCGTCTGTTGGGTCCACTTGTCCTCTTAGAAGGAACAAAGGCAACAACAAACAGAACAACAGAGAAAACCTATTGTAAATATTTAAATATTTAATTATTTAATTGTTAATTCCAAATAATGTATTCAGTTCCATCTCTATGACATGCATACTTAATATACATATGCATTTACTAAAATAACAAACCCGAAGTGTACCTATTTGGCTTGCAGAAAAATATATTTAATCACTAATGTATGCAAAAATATCCAGGCTCAACTTACAAACAAAAATGTCAACACGTTACAACAAATAAAAAGTGGCCCAGGGAAAACGTTGGAAATGGCAACTCCAGTTATACGCCATATGGATTCATCCTCTAGTTGCTCTGGTTCTCTCTCTTCTGGGATTATTACGGTAACATTTTTGGCTGTTCACCAACAGTGCCTGCATCCAAATTGCTTGGCAACAGAAATAACAGAAACTGACATCTCTGTTTATCATATCAGCTAACACCTGCAGCTTAATGACCAATGATCAGTCAGTTCAGCACACTATAATAAGTAAGTAAAAGCTGTCTCTAAATGTATGGTTAGATGCCAAAGTGCACATGGTCCCTGTTTGTAACCCACACACTAAGTGAGTTGGCTGTAATTCCCTATGTGTTTTGTCTTTGATTACTCAGTAACTGAGTGACAATATTCAGTGTAGAGAAAGGAGAAAGAAATGAAGTGATGGAAAAAACAAGAGAGAGAATGATAAAGTTTGAAAAAAGAGTTAATTTAGAGAGAAGCACGGGGGTCAGGAGCATAGATCATTTTAATGGGTGATAGAAAAATGCAAGTAAATGTTCACAGATAAAGAATTGGCAGGATCTGTGCTGCCAGAGTGTTGAGAGGGTAAAACATAATTATGGAGAGGATTGATAATGGATGGGATGTGAGTGTGCTATAGGTGATCCTGTCTCTCAGCCATTCCCTAATAGTCTTGTTTGATGAAATGCATCATGTCAGTGGTGTTCTGCAGGTGGGGGTCCAAAAAACCTCACATGATTAAAAAAAAGTAAACATTTGCATGCTATCCCTTTCTTCATCTTTCCCCTTTTCTCTCTTCCTTAGTCTGCTCATAGTCTCTCAAATATGCTCTTAAAATTGATTTGTTCCAGTTTAAAGGCTCTGATCTCTCTTACTTTGATGCAAAACTGACATGGCCTAAACAAAAACCGTTACAGTTTCACCCACCATCTAATGCAATGGCTCAACTCAACATCACTCTATGACTCTTTTCTATGAATCTCATTATCCCACAATTCAAACCAGTACCCCAGCAGGACATGCTGTTATCATTAGATCATCTATTAATGATTCTAGTTCCTGTCCATGTCACTCCAGACTACAAGAAACAACATAACCCTCAAAACGTCTGCCATCTAATGAGCGACATTAATATGCAGTGAGACAGAGGGGGGTGAGAATGAGCAGAGAATTTGTCTAATTGGGTGAGTAATGTGTTTTCATAGCTTAGAAATTCAAAAAGTCAATCTTTGACTATGTATAACAAGAACAATAAGTCACATAAATAAGTCTTAGATATCCAGAGATGGAAATGTTGCGTGTTGACTGTTATTATGACTTTTAGTGTGTGTTTAGCTTTTTACCCTCTCTGTGTGGCAAAGATTCAACACGTTTGAAATCTGATCTCAACCTGTGCATTAGACTGCATGAGAGAACTATGGGCTTTGCTTAGTAATCTTCAGGTACACAGAATAATAAGGATACAGTGCACTTTTAGGTTAAACATGGTTAAATGTACAAGATTAAGGAACCATTTTTCTAAGAGTAGAGCAGGTGAAAAAACTAGCATTGTGTAAGGCTCAGCCTGTGCATTTGATGATTTGTTCTAGCCATGTGTGAGTCGTTAGCATAGTGGTGGGTCCAGCTCCTTCTGTGTCTACTAAAGAGATCAATGATTCAGTGAGAGGATAAGGTAGATGATGAAAAAGAATGCAAACTTTGTCCATGCAGACTGTATTGTATTGCATTGTATTTTAATCCAGCTGAATATAAGGGCCTACATTTTAGTTACTTTGTTTTTTTTTTAATACTACACTGCCAGGTGGTGTTTTAATAAAACTGTCTCTATGTAATGATGGTAATATCTGTGTGTGTGTGAATAATAAAAGTGCACATGAATGTTCTGTTTCTTGAGAATCAGCAGGAGTCTAAGATGCCCTGTCTTGGATGAATCATAGCAATTTGTGATCGTTTCCTGCAACTTGGATGGATGTGACCCAATAATATATCAATTAATTGTTGGTTAAACATTATTGCAATATACAAATGATCATGCTGGCAATCCACATTTTTTGTGTTTGGGAACATTCTGGCCAATCTCCAAAGTACCAGATATGTTTTGTGTAAGTGTGTAGACAGCATCATGGCATTGGTGTATCAATTGGCTGATTGGTTAATTGCATAATTGTGCAGGTATACAGTTCCTAATAAAAGTCTGTGTGCTATTTGAATATGTGGCCACAACAGCAGGCATCAATGACTCTCTGCCTTTGCCAGCTCCCACGGTTCTTGTCCCCATTCTGTCTCTCGTTCATCTATCACTATGAAATGTTAAAAAGTGAAAGTCTTTTATTGTTGACCAGCATGATTCTGATGATGAGTTTATACTGGTTGTTCCCTGTTGTTGGTACTGTATGTGTGTGTTGTTCCTCGGTAGTATGTGTGTGGTTAAGTATATTTATTCAGAAAATACATTTTATGATTGGATTGTAAAAAAAAATTTTTTCTTGAAGTCAAGTGCATTTAAAATGAAGAGCAAGCAATATAATCTCATCTTTAACTAATTTGTATGTATGTGTGCATGTTTGTGTGTGACTGTGCAGCTGTGTTATTTGAGGAGAAGGGTAGCATCTGTGCTCCATTAAAAATGACCGCTCTGGGATCTCCAAACTCCTATCTGTTCCTTTTTCAGTGTCACTCACATTCACATTCTCTTTCTGCAATGTCTGTCCTGACACTGTGCCTGTACTCCAGGAATGTGTGAATACTGTAAGCAGCAATATACAATTTAATAGTAACACTTTACCTGGACCAGGTGAGAGTTTCACTGAACGTGTGCCCACTGTAGCCTCAAATTCCGGCTCTTGGCTGACAGAAGTGGGACCAGATATGGTCTTCTGCTTTTGTAAGCCATCCACCTCAAGGTTCAACATTTTTTGCATTCAGAGATATTGTTCACTACAGTTATACAGAGTGATTATTTGAGTTATAGTAGCCCACAGAACTGATATTCTGTGATATTTTTAAAATTTAGCTTTTGTTTTGTTTCATTTTTTGCACCATCTGTGTGAACTCTAAGCATTGTTTTGTGTGAAAATCACAGATCATCAGTTTCTGAAATACTTCAACCAGCCATTCTAGCATCAACAACCATGCCATGGTTACTGAAATCAAATTTTCCCCATTCTGAGATTTATTGTGAACATTAACTGAAACTGATCTTATGCATGCATTGCTGCCACACAATTGGCTGATTAGATAATTAGGCTACACGGCAACACGGTGGTGCAGTGGTTAGCACTGTCGCCTCACAGCAAGAAAGTCCTGGGTTCGATTCCCGGGTCACCCAGGCTGCCTTTCTGTGCGGTGTTTGCATGTTTTCCCCGTGCATGTGTGGGTTTCTTCCAGGTGCTCCGGTTTCCTCCCACAGTCCAAAGTCATGCAGATTAGGTCAACTGGCTACTCTAAATTGCCCATAGGTGTGAATGCGAGTGTGTGCGGCTGTTTGTCTGCGTTGGCCCTGCCCAGGGTGTACCCCACCGCTCACCCGAAATGACTGCTGGGATTGGCTCCAGCTTCCCCGCGACCCAGATGGATAAAGCGGTATAGATAATGGATAGATATAATGCTGTTAAAGTACATAATTATACATTATAAATTATCAATGTATTCTTAAGTGCTCAATTTCTTGTGAGCATGAGTTGACATTCGCACCACCACTGATATGTTGATAAAGTCCTCTTGGAACACTTCAGTCTTCACGCTTCTCATCATGCCTCACAGATTTGCAGTCTGCGTGAAGATCACCATCTCCATATTATCATCCTGTCATGTCAGTCCTTCTAGTATTCAATGCAATCACTTTCAAGAACGGCACATGGTCATTAATTCCACTGCGGCAATAACTTTTCCAAATTTTCCATTTGGAGACAATTGAGGTTTAGAATCAATTCTCTATTTTTAGCCTTGTTGCATCAACGTCACTCTCTATTATCAACACAAAGGTTTTGGGTCAGAAGCTAGTGTTCAGAGACCAAGTTCTCATTCATTGGAACATCATCTAAGGCTGTATTTAGAGCAGGGTCAGGACATTGTTGAACGAACTTTTGCGGATGCAAATGATAAATTACAGGAGACATTGTACGGCTTTGAAGACCACAAGACAAGGCCTTAGTGTAAGCGCCTTTCACCACATCCACAAACAAATTATAATCAACCATATTATAAGGGTCAGTAAACACAAGTTTCTGATTATATGGCTAACAGATTTGCATAAATTAAATCAGGGAGGCATATTAAACATCTTTCCTACTGCTGAATCATCGTGTACATTTGAACCAAAGCTGGCATGCAAACAGCATGACTCAGCGTCAAATTACTGCACAACGGATGCTGATAAACCTACTCTGATCAACTATAACATTAAAACTACCTGCTTAATATCGTGTAAGCCAAAACACCTCTGACCCATCGAGGCATTGGCTCTACAAGACCTCTGAAGGTTTGCTGTGGTATGTGGCACCAAGACATTAGCAGCTGATCCTTTAAATCCTCTATGTTGCAAGGTGGGGCCTCCATGGAAAAGACTTGTCCAGCACATCCAACAGACTAGCATGCTATCATGTTATGAGTAAGATATGGGGAATTTGGAAACCAAGTCAACATCTAGAACTTTATTTTCCTCAAACTATTCCTGGACAATTTTTGCAGTGTCACTGGGTGCATTATCCTGCTGAAAGAGGCCATTGCTATTAGGGAATAATGTTGCCATGAGGGGGTGTTCTTGGTTTGCAACAATGTTTAGGTAGGTGATACATGTCAATCCACATGAATGTCAGCACCCAAGGTTTCCCAGCAGAACATTGCCCAGGGCATCACACTGCCGCTGTTGTTTTACCTTCTTCCCATAGTGTATCCTGGTGTCATCTCTTCCCCGGGTATGCAATGCACATGCACCAGGCCATCCGCATGATGTAAAAGAAAACCTGATCAATCAGACCAGGTGACTTTCTTCCATTGCTCCATAGTCCAGTTCTGGCGCTTACATGATACGATAGCTACCTTTTGTAGGTGCTTTCGGATGTGAATATGGGTCAGTATGGGCACACTGACCGGTCTTCAGCTAAGCTGCTCCATATACAACAAGCTGCAATGCACTGTGTTCTGACACGTTTCTATCATAGCCAAGGAAAGGGTCCATGACCCTGTTGCCAGTTCACCAATTGTACTTGCTTTGGTCACCTTTAGTAGGTATTAACCACTGCACACCTGGAACAGCCCACAAGACCATGTTTTAGAGATGCTCTGATACTGTCTTCTAGCCATCACAATGTGGCTCTTGTCAAAGTCACTCAGATCCATATGCTTGCCCATTTTTCCAGCTTCCAACACATAAAATTTGAGAAATGACAGTTCACTTGCCGCCTAATATATCCCACCCCTTGACAGGAAACACTGTAACTAGATAATCAATGTTATTCACTTCACCTGCCAGTGGTTTTAATGTTATGACTGATATGGCTGTTTTAATATTATGTAGTGTATGCAGAATGGTATTCTGTCAGTAAGTTGTAAATTTTTGGGTTCTATCAAATTACAGCTAACCAGTTTCTCTCCACTCACTGTGATTCCTGTTCTGAGGTGGTAAACTGTTTATTCTGCCTCAATTATAGCCAATCATGACAGATCTAAGACATGCTTCAGAGGTTTGGGGTAAGGAAACTTATTACATTCTAGATGAAGCCATCTCTGTGTTGCATTCACTGAATCTTTTATTTCTCTAACAAGGAATCTTCTTCACTGAATTCAGGGAAGAAAGTTAGAGATAACAGAGGCCTTTAAAAGAACCATGCAAAGATTTCTTTATGTAAACGTTAAATGTATTGCTATGGTCAGCGAGGGCCTGTTGGTACCACCACGGTGTGGGTTTGAGTTCTGAAACCAGACTCATTTGTCTGTGGGTCCATGGTGGATTAATTAGCTGATATAACTTATTTGCTAATACAGTTACAAGCTGATATAATTATTTGCTGATATAAAAGTACACCCTGTACTGTGTTTATCATGTCATGTTATTAGTGGTAAACAATGAAGTTTTTTTTTTGTTGTGGTTCTTATTCTTGTTCATAGTCAGCCATGTTTTTTATCTTGTGATTACAGTGTTGTCTGCAACAGTATCAGTGAGACTTCATACAAACCTCTGTAAATACTTTTGCAGTCTATGTTTATTTATTTTTTATTTACTTAATTTTGGTTTCTTGTAGAATAAATAAGAATGCTAACTAAGGCCTGTATAGGAGTGTTGAATGCCATTCACCTCCGCAGTTACATGGTCAGTTCCGTATAGAAAATAAAAAAAAGCAAAAAGCACCATCCAGAATGGCTTCTTATGGGAAAAAGCAATTATTTGGATTGGACTGTCTTTCATTCCACAGTGCAGTTTGAATGCCATTTCTTTCTTTTTTTCTTTTTTTTTTTTTTGGCCTAAAGTACCACTCCTATCGGGTGTTAAAAAAATTACATATTTTTTCACTTCATATTTAATAGTGCAAATACTAGAATAGCATAGTGAAATGTAGTGAAAAGTGTTACTTTACTGGTAATGCTGAAACTTTACTGAACCCAGCCCCAAATGTGACTGAAGTCCTACCCACTCCAAAAGCAAGAGGAGGAAATGAAAAGGAAAAAAAAAGAAAGGGAAAAAAAAGAAACCTACTGGAGTTGTCTGCATCCCACCACAAAAACGACAGACAATAGAATAAACAACTGAACTGACAGCCATTTTGACATACAGGAAGACATACACACACAAACACACACACACACGCACACACATGCACACACACACACACACACACAGATGGATATTCATGGCCCAATGCTAGGAGACATAAAAGCGTGGGGTGAGTGTGGGGTGGATGGACTTCAAATTGAAAACTTAATATTGAGATGGAAATTCTTATACATCTATAGAGAAAAGAAAAGAAAAGAAAAGAATAAAGTATAAGTAGAGTATTAACTCACTTTCTACTAAACCTTTGCTATCAGTTGGACATTGTGGATGTCTGGTTTTGGCATGTTTTCCATTTAGTAGAGGAAAGAGACTAAAAGGTTAATGACCTGGACCTGAATAGTGTTCAGTATAGGAGTGGTGTGGGAGTATGTGGAGGCATGCCATAGCAATGAAATATCTAGCAGTATAGACCAATTTAGTTAACCCCTTAAACTCTCAGTAACTTTCAGTAGGTCTGAATACTGCATAACTGCATACATTTTCTTATTAGCTTCACATTATTGACTGTCATAAGTGTTGCAATGTTGAAAGTTAAAAGTGTCTGCTAAATGAATAAATGTAAATTTTAGTGGAGTTGCATAAATCTTAAGTAGTGTTACAGTTAATGGAACAGTTCTGTTTGCATTTACTCTTCCATTTTAGGAAATTATGCATTTGTCCTTATTACTTTAATTAGGTTTTTTACACCAAGTGAGGTGAGCAGGTTATTTTAACAAGTAATTACAGTTATGAGGATTTACTTGGGAACACTGCTTTTGTTACTCAATTCAAATTGAAGCTTTTTGTGAGGAAGACCTCTCCTAAACAACCTGCAGTAAGACAGGAGAGGGACAAGATGAAATGCCACATACTGCTTCCTGAAATCAGAGAGTCTGTGTGACAACAAAAGGAGAAAAGAATAAGAATCAGTAAGAGTGAAAGAATGTGAATCAGATGACAGAAGAGAATGGAGAAAAAAGCATCACTCTGACGTGACTGCTGTAATGATGGCTGGCGGCAGTTCTGTGGCCCTTCTGTCATATGTCTTGTGCTGAAAAGGCAATTAATGATCACGTGCTGTCTCATTAGGGAAGAACAGGCTGTGACCCACTTCTGAAATTACATGAGTGATACTTCCTCCAAAAAACATGAGGCTATTTGCATATTGCTTGATATTTCCTTTGGAGTGTGCATGTTTTTAATCACATGGACCAGTGCCCCTAGTGGTGGCACACATAAGTGCTGATATAGTGTGTGTGTGTGTGTGTGGGTTTGTGGGTGTGTGTTTGTGTGTGTATGTTGGTTTGGGAGGGGGGCTGCTCACACAAGGCTCCTTCTTTTGGATATACTGATCGAACCCTGGATAATGAGGACTGGGACACTAGAGTGCAGATGGAGGAGGAAGAATGGCTCCTATGGATGAACATTAAAGGAACACTCTTAACGTTTTTCAACCTAATCTCTGTCTGCAGCCTCTGTAGTACATGGGCGATTACCACAGAGAAAATTTTCAGTCCTGAACTGAGAAAAGAACAGAAAACCCATTTACTCAAAACTCACTCTGAATGGAAGTTTAAGTGCAGGTGTCAAAAGACCATTTATGTAATGCACATTTGTGTAGTGCACATTCATGGAATTCTTTAGTTAAAGAGGTACTGCATGCTTAGCTGTATTTTTGGAGCTGTGAAATAAATGATCTGACTACTGTGATGAAACACATGAATGCTGGCATTAGTATAGACCCCCGGACACCCCCCCAGAGCCTTGCCCACCTTTTTCAAAATTATGTAGTAGGTGGTGTTCAGCTTAGAGCTTGGGGTGAAGTTGCACTTTAAATGTACAATATTTGTTATTTGCAATATGTATTATTTGTAATTAAGGTCTATGTCAATATAATTTGACCTTTCAAAGGTGTGGCTCCTTTTTTTAGAAGGAAGACTGGCTATGGAATACCAATAAGTTATATTGCTTATACACATATACATTACAGATAAAAATTGATAAACAATAAAATAGTTTTATACAGCTTAAAGAGAATTTATAAGGATCAGGATAAGGATAATGATTTTTTATTGTCATTCCATGATTACATGAAAGGGGAAAAAATTAAGTAGGTCCTGATTTAAGGTCCTGGTTTAGGTATGGCAATGAAACAAATCAAGTGGCAATAATACATTTAAGAAGAAAACAGACAATAAAAGATAATTAAAACATAAATAATTAAAGAAATATATAAATATGAGTATAAAGTAAACAGAGTGTGAGGACAAGAATACACCTATGCAAAATGCAGTAGAGAAAACAAGTGAAATAAAACAGTGCAAAGTCTAGTAGATAAGATAAGGTGGCCAAGTGTGCCTGAGTTGCAGCAATGCTTTGAAATGTAACACTAATGCCCTGAGATGTAACATTAATGCCCTGAGATGTAACATTAATGCCCTGAGATGTAACATTAATGCCCTGAAATGTAATACTCACATTAATAGCAGCACAGATTGTTCAGTGGATATAGAGTTCACAGTCTTAATGTGCAGAAATATCAGTTGCAGCACTGCCCTGATACGGAATAACATAAAACCTGGCAATAATTGTTCGGTGAGATGCAGAATTCATGGCATTTATATTGTTATATTTGAATCGTTTGTCACAAATAATCCTGCCCACCTCTCTCTCTCTCTCTCTCTCTCTCTCTCTCTCTCTCTCTCTCTCTCTCTCTCTGTGGTCAGTATTCAGCACAGGTGGGCAGCTTTATTAAAACCTGGGGACAGTGCAGTTCATGCCACAATAAAAGGGTGTGTGTGTGTGTGTTTGGTATTTCTGTGGTATTTGTGGAGGGAGAAAGTCAACTACATTACAATTCAGCCCATGCACTATCAGCACCATCTAATTTTCATATTCTGTACAGCTGAGACAGTCATCCTGATATGAAATGGTCAGTGATGCAGCATTGCTGCACTGGCATGCTTTGAAAAAGTCAATATAGAAATTAAATTATATGTACCCCACCTACATTCATTAAATTTAAATTTCTAAATAATAAATAGTCTAATTATGGCTCTAGTTATTTGATCTAGTTTTCTAGTGGATTGTTTCCTGTAAGGTGTATTGATCATTTTAATGCAAGTTAAAAATAAGGCACAACATAATACTGATCACCACAGGTGTAGGCGAAAACCAGGCAAAAATTGTTGTGATGGTAGAAAGTTTCACATATATGCTTTGATATTTAAGAGTAGAAATAACCAGCTGGCTGGTAGAAGTTAAATACATTTTCTTTTCTATTGTGTGTATTATTAGGGTTCCTGTTCTTAATGTAGGGACACAAAAGAGCAACATAAACCCAGGGCATCCATGATATTTTGATGAACTGCAAAGGGACACCGTTACCTGGGTGTGGGAAGAATACGTCATCTCAGATGCCTTTCATGTTCTTTTGTTGTGGTTGCCACAGTGATGTGAAATGTTTTTTCAAATTGTCCAACTGGTGAACTGCTTGTGAAAATTACTAGCTGATCATAGCCGAGGAGATTGGATTACAGGGGAGGAAATGAGAATCCAATAAATATGTTGGAATATCGGTGGGAATAATAACATCTTCATTCGATGTTAGGTAAACATCATTTGACTGTGTTCCTGCAAAAAGGTGCTTCCTTATGGCATTCATACTGGAGTAATACTGGGCCAAAGTGAATTATAAAATCCCACTGAGCTGGCACATCTTGTGCTACTTTATCCACATTTATTTCTATCCATGAATATAGCAACTGGACAAGAATATGAATTATCTTAATCCCAATCAAATGACCAGTATACTGGTGATACACCTTGTAATTGCGCTGTAATATACAAATATATTGCCCGTAATCTGTTACTTTATCCACTAAGGTCAATGGAGGTTTGATTTTTATTTTATGTTTGAAAGTCTGATTATACAATTCAGTATACATTGTCACTCATTACTATGTATTGCTGATAGTGGAAGACTTTGGTGTAACTGGAGAATAAGATAATGCCTTTTCTGTAAAGTATTTACAGAATGAATTTGTTCCATTTATACACTTATACACACTTGAATCTCTTTAGAGAAAACTGTGTCTATGGTTGAACTAGCAGAGTTTGAGTACCATAGAGCCTGTTTTGTATTAATACACTTACAGAACATGTTTACTTGAAGCTACAGAGCTTAAAGCACACACAGATAAAGTATTTCCTTTCTTCTCATATGCTACAGGGATTGATAATGACCTGACCCCTCCATTGCTACTTCGAAAACATGTTCAGACAGATTGTATTGAGTGTTTCACAAGAGCGCATCTTTGCCTTGCAGCTGAGACAAGTGACACTTAGCGATTACGCATTTCCTAACACTTGTTCTGCCAGCCTCATCCACCTATTACACAAATTTCCTCATTATGCACCATTCAAAGTATTTATCACATTTACTCTCCTGTTTATTTGCCATTCTATATTGGCTTCATAGACTTAATCCACAGGCTCTCTCATATTATTGCTCTGTTGTATCAGATCGTCCATCTCGTGTCTGTGCTGTATCGATTTGTGGATGCAAATCTTAATAGCTCAAGCGGCCTCCCCCTGCGTCCTTGTAGCCTCTCTCTGCAGTCACTAGCTTCCCTGCCGTTTGCCACTGTTGAGAGATTCACACATTACATGCTCCCATCATTAATCTGCTCTCTTCACACTGCTACACCGAGCCAGCATCGATACCCCCCTTCATAACTGTGTGCAGATCCGAGTAGGGAAATGCGGCTCTGGTACACTTAATCGGTCATTGTGGAAATACGAATATGTCTTGTGTGAGACACAGAGAACAAACATTGAGGAACATCTTTATGAAATATGGATGCCATTTGCACACAGTGCACTCTTAGGGGTTTAGTGTAAAACTGTGAGACATTGAGAGGCAAGAGAGACAAGTAGAAAAATTTTAATAGAGCCTCTGGAGAACAGCATGGTGATGGATTGTTAGTAATTGCTTGTTTGCCTAAAATGTCCTTCAACGGAGGATGCTTTTGTGCATACAGCATCGTAGATATGTGTCTGTGGACACCCTAGACAGTTTTGTACTTCTGAAAAGTGTTATGTGAACCTTATGTGAACCTTGACAGTATGTCTCCACAACAGTTTCTAGAATCATGAGACAGGAGGTGACAGGACACACATCCACTCCACTGTACTGTATATAAGACTGAAATGATATGCGTCTAGATTCCGGATGAAGGATTGCTGTGGCATCGATGGAATTTGAACACATGCTCTCCAGATGATAGGGTTCTTTTCTGTTGTGCCATTCACGAGACGGTATATCACTTTTAACTAAACATTGCCACAATCCTATTTTCATGACCCCTCATACCCAGGCCAGAACATATTTGAACCACCAGACACCAGAAGAGCCTCTTTCCTCATAGACTAATGAGTTCTGATTAGTTCATTCTGATTTGGTACAACCAAAAAGTCATGGACCCTGTGTAAAACATAAATAAAAACAGAATGCAATGATTTGCAAGTCCATTTTGACCTTTATTCCATTAAATACAGTACAAGATACCAGACAAGATATTGACTGTTCAAACTGATAAACTTTTTTTTTCTAAATATACACATATTCTGAATTCGATGCCTGCAATACGCTCCAAACAAAGTTGAGACGGGGCAACAAAAGACTGGGAAAGTTGCAGAATGCTCAAAAAAACACCTGATTGGAACAATCCTCAGGTAAACAGGTTAAGTGGTAGCAGGTGATAATATCATGATTTGGTTTGAAAGGGACATTGTCGTTCACTAGCAAAGAAGGGGCAAGGTTCACCAACATACAATTTTTCAGCATTTCAGTTTCTCAACATACAATTGCAAGAACATTTTTTTTTAAATATGTAAAAAAAAAAAAAAAAAAAACCAACATTTTAACATCTCTAGTGAGGGAAAGAGAGCAGAGCAGATGACAGGCATTACAGTGTGTGGCTGTGATTGGACAGAGACTGTTCACAGGATGATGTGGTAGGAAGATTTTGTTCTTTACACTTTATTAGGCCTGACAAGAATTAAGAGCAGCTGAGAAGGAGCTAATGAGAACAGTAAGGAGTGAACAGTGCCGGAGCAGCAAGTTAGGCTACATGTTGGTTATCATGTACCTTTTCCATTCACACTAATCCACATTCTCAACCTTTCATTACTTAGCTTAGTGGTTAGAATGTAGATTCTGGTAGCCCGTCACACACAGGTGCAAGAAAACTGAGGCTTTTCCTTTCCTGTTCATACTGTTGGTACTTTTGCTATTCTGAATTAAATCAGATGCATTTCTACTCATTAATGTTAGGTTTATTTATTTGTCTCATCAGTAACCTTGTAAATAAGTTATATATCAGTAACTACGTGCAGCCTATTTGAACGAATCATACGTTCTTCAATACGTTAAATGACATGGATGTCTTTCAGAATGACTAAAGCTCTGACTAAAACACAATTTAATTGGTAATACAGAATAATAACAATGATTTGAATTTGAATTGATGTAATGTCAGCAACTGCAAGTATCATTTCAACAACACATTGACAAGCTTACAAGATAAGCACAGCATAATATTCAACAGCACAATTATACAAAATGGAAGATTATGTTAAATACAGCTAAAGATTTATTGTTATTTATGAACATACATCATATACTAAAACTTTGGGATGCTGGAAAACCAGTGTATGCATTCATATCTGGCTATGTGTCCTCCTGTCTTTCTAAATGAGATCCCGATAATTCAAGGAAGTCAGAGAGTATTGCTTTTCAATGTAAATTGAATGTCTTATTTGATTTATATTGGCTTCCTCTTGCTTTTTACATTTACTACAAGCTCTTGCTTTTGGCATTTATAGCCCTTAATGGCCTAGTTATGGCATATCTTCCTGATCTCTTGAGGCATTACATCACATCCAGAGTACTTCACTCAGCCAAGACAGGCATACAACTAATCCTGAGGATGACTTTTCTCATATATTGCCTAATAGTATTCTAGGGAATATTATGCATGTCAGCTATTGGTGCTGTTATAAATACAGATTAAAAACGTGGTTATTCAGACTGTCCTACACTTTTATTTCCATTGTTAAATGTAATGTTTTTAATATGCTTCATGCAAACCTAGTTCTCTCCTACTTTTATGTTAGTGTGTATGACCAGAAGAGGTGTAAGTGGAATGTAAGCAGATAGCAAAGGTAGCATGGAGTGCTGGTGAGAAAACTGATGTACCTGTTGGGAAAAGCTGTAAAGACAGTTTTAGTCATGAGATTTTACTGATATGTCTGTTTTTTTTTATGTTGTTTGGAGGAGATGGAACATATATTCACCGGCCACTTTTTTAGGAACAACCTCACTCCTGAATAAACATCCAATTATCCAATCAGCCAATCATGTGGTAGCACTGCATTGCATAAAATCATGCCGATACAGGTCACGAACGTCAATTAATGTTAACATCAAACAGAATGGGGAAAAATGTGACTCTAACTTTGACATGGTTGTTGTTGCCACACAGGCTGGTTTGTGTATTTCAGAAACTGCTGAACTGTTGGGATTTTCACACACATGAGTCTCTAGAGTTGAGCAGCAGTCCTGCAGGAAGAAATGTCTTGTTGATAAGAAAGGTCAGAGGGAAATGGCCAGAGTGCTTTGAACTGACATAATCATATTTGAGTTACTGGACTCAGATAACCACTTGATTGGATAATAGTATTTAAAAGTAGATGTACAAGTGTCTCCTTTAAAGTATATTTCCAGTAATGCCTCTCTTTCAGCAAGATGAGTTTGTTATGGATAGTTATCTGAATTTGACAATTTCACAGCTGCTTTGGTGTTAGCTAAGTTCTCTCATAAACACCTGTAACCATGCAGCAGAGAACTGCTAACAGAGTTTAATTAATGAGTGTTGCAAAGAGCCAGGTCGAGTCATGGCATTTTCTTCTGTCCAAGTCCAGCAATGAGGTTGCTTCTTTCCTCGGGACTAATTAACACTAATATGAAAGCTAATATGCTAATATGAAAAAATGTTCCATACCCCCACACTTTAGACAAGGCCACTTGGATCTAGAATAAAAATTAAAAGATGTAATAACAAGATAATTGCAATGGAAAGGAAAAACAAAAAGTACTTGTGATGCTAAGGATATAATTATCTGCTGGCTTTTATAAATATGTAATTCACTATATATA